>JAZKJV010011438.1:0-499108 GCA_037367405.1 Ottelia alismoides
TAGAAACTTCTTTTTTTATTATTCGTCTCCTCATTTGTGGTTTACTTCTTTAATGGAAGGAGAAAAGTAACTTGCGTAACTTGCCTCTCGGGGACCATAATCTTCAGATTGTAATTTACATTTCCACCTATCAAAGATCGCAAACTACGATAAGGTATCTATATAATATTGTCCCATACATTAACCACCATCCATAAGCATCTTTATTTTATCCATAGTTGATCACTTAATTTCGTCTTTGTTGTGATAGCATTAAATTTATGTTAATACAATACACATGATGGACCAAAATTCCAACAATCTCCCACTTAGACCACATATCTATATTTTATTAACATATAAACTTTAGTGAGCTCAAATATTATATCACATATAAATGATATTCTTTGGCAATCTCGTCCATTGAGTACATTAATATAGAACCAATGCAATCTTTATCACAAAGTATGCGTAACTAGATCATCAATGATCACATATACTAATATATTCAAACGGCATAGATCAAATATGGATATGTAGCATATCACATGAATTGTGATCATAATATGTCAATTTCCAACTGGTCCTACCATATGTTCGAATGAAATCAAAAATATACCACAAAAAGTGTGAACATGAACATCTTGATATTCTACAGAAAATTCTCATGAAAGTATCTAAATATAAAAGTTACACATAAAAACAACTCCAACTAAAAATTAGACATCATCCAATGGTTGAATACCCATATGAATGGTGTGTTCATGAAAAATCTCGGGTCCCCTTTGTTAGCGGATCAGTAACCATGGAGTTTGTTCCTATGTGTTCAATATATATCTGGTCTCTTTGAACTCTTCTTTAACAACAAGATACTTGATCTCTATATGCTTCGATTTCGAGGAGCTCTTGTTGTTAGAATAACTGATTGCATATTTATTGTCACAAAATAACTTGAGGGGCCTCTCAATGCTACCCAAAATACGCAGTCCAGTGACAGAGTTTTGCGGCCATATTCCTTGATTGGATGCCTCGTAACTAGGGATGAAAACGAATGTGAATATATTCATATCCGATCTGCTATCGTATTCGTTTTATGCATATTTTGACATTCTTATTCGTTTTAAAATGGATGGATATGGATATCACTTTGGCATTCGCTAATATTCGCATTCATATTCGTATATTCATTTTCGTGCATAAATATAGTAATAGATTTATTTATAACTGCGTGTAACAACATTTTATGATTACATTCACCATTATTGATATAGTTGTTATGAAATTATTATATCTACTATATATATTTTATGTGTAAACCATCCTAAACATGTATATTTTAGTTAATCTATTAAAAAATTCTATTATTATTCGTATCCGGTTCGTATTCGTTTTACATTCATATTCGCTTTCAAGGATATGTAACACATTTTTTACATCTGTTAGTATTCACATTCGTATTCGTATTTTAAAATGGACAAGGATATGATTATACCTATATTCCTATCTGTATCCGAACGTTTTCATCTCTACTCGTAACATGCTATAAATTCAATCGTCATAGTGGATGACGGTTCATGTGATTGTTTAACGCTTTTCTACGAAATAGCTCCTCCAGCAAGTAGATAAACATAACCTGAAGTTGAACGATGACTAACTTGACATCCAGCAAAATCCGAATCTGAATAACTAATGATCTCAAGTTGGTCTAATTTTCTATATGTAAGCACGTGACCTTTTGTTCTTTATAGGTATCTCATGACCCGTTTGACTGCTTTCCAATGATCCATTCCAGGATTACTCAAATATCTGCCTAATACCCCCACAATGTATGTTATGTCCGGACGAGTACAAACTTAAGCATACATTAGGCTCCCAACGGCTGATAAATATGGAACCTTTTCCATTTTCTTAATCTCTAAATTATTTCGAGGACACTGATTTAAATAGAATTTATCTCCTTTAGATATAAGGGTATCTCCTGATTTACAATCTTGCATGTCAAATCTTTTAAGCACTTTTTCAATATAACTCTTTTGTGATAATCCAAAAATACTTCGAGAACGATCTCGATGTATTTAATTTCTAATACAAAAGAAGCATCGTCAAGATCTTTCATTTCAAATTTCTTTGAAAGAAATATCTTAGTTTCATATAAAATTCCTATATCATTACTGACAAGCAATATATCATCGACATATAGTACTAAAAAAATATGTCTACTCCCGCTAAATTTGTGGTATACACAATCATCAACAACATTCATCTCAAAATCAAATGAGAGTATTACTTGATGAAATTTGTAATACCATTGACATGATACCTGCTTAAACCCATAAATAGATTTCTTTATTTGCAAATCATCTTCTTTGATTACTGATACAAAGTTTTCAGGTTGCACCATATATATTGTTTCATTAATGTCACCATTAAGAAACGATGTTTTGACATCTATTTGATGTAGCTCAAGATCAAAATGTGAAACAAGTGCCACTATAACCCTAAAAGAGTCTTTTGATGAAACTGGAGAGAAAGTCTCTTTGTAATCAACACCTTCTTTCTGAGTAAATCATTTAACGACAAGACGAGCCTTGTAGCGCTCCACATCACCCTTAAAATTCCGTTTGGTTTTAAATATCCATTTACAACCAATCGGTTTCGCACCTTCATGTAGTGGAACAATATCCCAAACATCATTATCATTCATTGATGTAATATCATCATTCATGGCATCAATCCACTTTTGAGAGTTTAGACTTTGCATGGCTTGAATTACATTAACGGGATCATCTTCCGTTAATCCAATGCCATCCTCATGTTCTTGGAGAAATACAATATAGTCACTAGAAATAGCATTTCTCTGCTCACTGGTGGATCTCCTTAAAGGGATGAATTATTCATCTCGAAGTTGTTGAGTTTGATCCATAGAAGGTTGAATGACTATGTCTTTTTGATCATGATTTGTATTTTGAACAATATCTAAAGTGGAATCTAGAACAATTTCAGGAGCAATAGTGGGAATCTGAACTAATTCCTCTTGTGAAGAAAAAATTGGATCAGGTTCATCTTCCTCAAAGATAAAGTTTTTGACCTTATTTCTCTCCCAAAACTCAACATCCTCAGGGAAAGTTGCAATTCCTGTCTCAAAAATTGTCTTAGTTGTGGGATCATAAAATTTGTAACCCCTTGACCTTTTCAAGTAGCCAATAAAGTAACAACTCACTATTTTAGCATCAAATTTCTTTTTATTTGGCTTATAAGGCCTTGCTTCAGATGGACACCCCAAAGCATGAAAATTCATTAGAGTAGGTCTTTTAGTAGTCCAAAGCTCGTAAGGTGTTTTTATTTCTACTTTAGTAGGTACTCTATTAAGTATGTAAGCTCTGGTCTTTAGTGCCTCACGCCAGAGTAAATTAGGTAAAGTAGAATGGAAGATCATACTCCTTACCATGCCCTGAAGTGTATGGTTTCATCTCTCAGCAACACCATTCATCCTACGTGATCCTGACATGGTATATTGAGGGACAATACCACATTCTTGTAGGAATTTAGAAAAAAGATCTAGATGTTGTTCACCTGAACCGTCATATCTTCCATAGTATTCTCCACCACGGTCAGATCTAACAACCTTAATTCTTTTGTTGAGTTGAAGCTCAACTTCAGCTTTATATGATTTGAACATGTCCAAAATCTGTAGTTTCTCATGCATGAGATACAGATAACCATATCTCTAATGCAGCATCAGGAAATGAACCATTCCATGAAGCATCAGGGAATGAACCATTCCATGAAGCATTAGGGAATGTACCACAAACATATGTATGTATCGATTCTAGAACATCTATAGTTTTATTGGTATGTTCTCCTTTTATTTGTTTGTTTTCCTTTAATGCAATCCACACAAATACCAAAATTTATAAAATCAAGGGAACCAAGAATTCTATCTTTTAAAAGTTTTTCTATTCGTTTTCTAGAAATATGGCCCAATCGCTTGTGCCATAAGATTGCAGAATTATCATCAGCTAACTTTCTCTTTGTACCTCTTGAATTAGCATGCAAAGCTTCATGATAAGAAGCAATCATATCAAGCAAATATAGATTATCATGGAGTGATAAAGTACCGGTACCAATAACATTGGAATTTAATGAAAGATTAAAAGCACTATTTCCAAAAGAACAACAATATCTATACTTGTCCAACATAAAAATAGAAACCAAATTCTGTCTAAATGATGGTACAATAAAAGTGCCTTCCAAATTCAAAAAACAACCAGAACTTAAAAAGCAATCTAAAATGCCCAATAGCTTCAACTTCAACCGACTTGACGTCTCCACAAAGATGCATCGTTCAACATCACTCGGCTTTTGGTATCGGAGGCAACCCTGCATTGACACACTTATGTGAGTTGTGGCACCTGAATCAAGCCACCACATGTGCCTTGACATAGAAGACAAGTTAACTTCAGAACAAACAAAATTGAGAAATATATCTTTCTTGACACATCAAGTATGGTATTTTTCACAAACTTTCTTTTGATATCTAGGTTTATTACAAAAGTAGAAACTAATTTTGTCATCCTTTTTAACATCCTTATGGAGCTTCTTTTATTATGTACCCTTTACAGCTTCATAAAGTTTCTTTCTTTTGATCATTTTATCCTTTGAGGTGTTAGTAAGGTAAATATTGTGGAATTTGTCCTGCTTAAGCCTTTCTTCCTCTTGTACACAATGAGAAATTAACTCATTAAGAGATTATTTCTCCTTTTGACAGTAATAATTGATCTTGAATTGATTGAACTGTGCTGGAAGTAATATCAAGAAAAGATGCACTAATAGGTCTTCATATATTTTCAACTCTAGTGCCTTTAATTTTGAGACCAAATGAGATATCTGCATAATGTATTCCTTTGTATTTCCCTTATCTTTATACCTCATTGAAACCAAACTTGCCAGAAACGTACTGGTTTCAATTTTTTCATTCTTTGCAAAATATTTCTCAATTGCCCCAATATAGCCCATAGATGTAGTCACCTCATCGAGTTTAGTGTCCCTGAAAACCTCTTGAATGCATCTCTTTATAATCATTAGACTCATGCTATTGGAACGATCCCATCGTTCAAATTCCTTTTTATACTCATTGGAACTTGAATCCACAATGATGGGACATTCTTTTCTTAATGCAAAGTCTAAATCAAGGCTACCAAGAACAATCATAATATTTTCCTTCCAATCCTTAAAATTAGTTCCATTTAACATATGGATAGAATTAACATTGGCATATATAGAAGAAGCAGACGTTGAAAATAAAAAATAAGAACAAAAAAAAGCAAATGTTTACATGAAATAAATGAACATAACATATCCGCAAAGAATCAAGTTATTGTCCATCCCATCAAAAGAAAATCACTTACAATATTAACATTTAATCTTTGGACTAAAAAATTAACTTGATATTGGTATTTCTTTTGTAGTGATCAAATATTAACAAGAAGACATGTCGGATAAGATGTCAATCTTTGGATTTACAAATTATTCACATGTGAATAACCAAAGAAATGTTTCATATTTATCACTACTTATGCGAATGTGATTCGACCAAACATTTGCTCTCCTTTGGGTTGACTAATGTGGGTGTGAATCATACTCACCCAACCTCTCAATAACACCAAATAAGTAATATTAGCAAGGATACTACTTTGATAGCTTCTTATGAATATGAACAAGTTTAATAGAATTAATAAATTTTAAAGGGGTATAACTTGATATGAAGATACAAAAGAATGTTTCACTGAATTCACCAAATTCGGTGGTGAATAGGTATGAATCAAGCTTATTCCCAAATGGAAAAAAAATGCAAAACAAGTCACATATATTCTGTGACTTTTAAAAACTCCTATCATCATTTTTTAAATAAAAAAACCCAAACGACAATGGTGGTTTGATTTTAAAAAAATATAACAAGCTCATGTTTCCACAAATTCCGAAGAGTTGGTTTTGTTTGTTTTTTTAATGATATAAATTCGTAATCCAATCAAAAAATCAAAAAATACCAAATAAATTAAAAAATGACCGAAGCAGATCATGAATTACGGAACAAACAATCCATAACATCAATTTCGAAAGGGTTAAACTTTAATCAAAGGAACTATAGTTGGTCTCTTGATTCATGAATGAAGATGATAAAAGCATATATAAAATCTCAATGAATCAACATAAATGGTGGCTCTGATACCACTTGTTGGAGAAATCATTAATAATATCTATGTCAACATTGAGAATATCATCAAAACTGTGGAAGCATACCTTGATTCATGATTCATATCTTGCTTGTTCTTTTCGTTATTGTCTTCCAAGAGAGCAAGAGATCAAAAACTTAATTGCCTATTTTTTGAGTGAAACTTCCTTTTTTATTATTTGTCTCCTCATTTACGATTTACTTATCCGAAGGAAGGAGAAAAGTAACCTGTGTAACTTGCCTCTTGGGGACCATAACCTTCTCCTTTGCTATTAATGGGTTGTAATTTGCATCTCCACCCATCAAAGATCGCAAACTACGATAAGGTATCTACATAATATTGTCCCATATATTAACCAACATCCATAAGCCTCTTTATTTTATCTATAGTTGATGACTTAATTTTAGCTTTGTTGTGATAGCATTAAATTTATATTAATACAATACATATGATGGATCAAAATTCTAACAATTCAATCTCAACAAGCTCTAATTTAAGTTGGAGAGAAGCACCCGACTTTTGTTTGGAATTTTATTTAAAGCCAAAGTTTGCATCTTGCTGATCTCGGCTTGATTAGTTGAATCTTGGAAGAGGCCTTATGGCTCTTAACTCCAATGAGTGCTTCTGGCGGAGAGGCATTCTGTTTTCAACTCCAGTGAGTGGTTCCGGTGGAGAAAAGACGTAGGTGTTGTTGTCTGTACTCCCGGAGGGTCTTTTGGAGCAGAAAGGTAGGTGCTGATGTCGGTTGAAGCTTGGAAAAGGCGTTCTGGTTCTCCTCCATTTCTCGTTCTTATTTCTTCCACTGATCTGAAACCCAACTCCGCAGGAACTATCAAACTCGAAACGACAACAAAGGTGAGATCTCTCCTGCTGCAGAGCCTCGGGCCAGTCCCTTTGCTCTTCCCCAAGCATCCTTAGCGCAGTATCCAACTTCCGAGCGTCATTTTGACGAAATCCATCGCTGTTAGCAACAGAGGATGACGACGAGGACGATGAGAGCAAGGGCCATGCAAGGGGCTCAGGGACGGTGGAGAAGACGGAGGCGCGAGCATTGCAGGATAGCTTGCGAAGCTCATGGAAGGTGTAGACATGGTTAGCAACTAGGGATGAAAACAGATTACAAATGGATCGAATATCCTTATTTGTATATCCATATTCATTTCATCTCTATCGAATACAGATACAGATATGATTCGGATATACATTAAGAAAATCATAACCTTAGAAATACGGATACAAATTCGAATTGGGTATTTATCGAATCCGAATACAGACTGAATAAAAAAGCGGACCCGAATACAGATCGAATAAAGAGCCAATCCAAATATGAATCGAATAAGAGTGAATCCAAATATGGATCCAATAAACATGGAATTCGAATACGGTCAAATAAAGACCACATCCAAATACGAATTGAATTTTTATCGAAGTTTATAATGATTTTAAAAAATAGCAATAAATAAGTTGCGTCATGACAAAATGGAGCATCGAGGTGACCTGCTTTCTTGATCAGAAGAAAAAAGGAGATAGAATTTCGTAACTTTTTTTTCGTAACCATCATCAAACAAACGGAACTTTATTAATATCATTAATATATTGCATTATATAATATATAATACTAATATAATAACACGTGGTTGTGGCTTATATTATATTAATTAATATATAAAATAATATTAAATGTTATATTTGGATATCCGGATCCGGATATTCAACCCGTTACCATATCCGTATCCGAAAAATTTTAGAACCCATATCCATATTCGATTCGTATTCGATTAATATTCAGATACGGATATCTGTATACGGTAATTTTTCGAATACGGTAAGCGGATATTCAGATATATCCGAATCTGTTTTCATCCCTATTAGCAACGGAGGGGATGGTGGCCAAGGAGGAGAGGAAGAGGTTGGGGTGAAGAGGGGGGGGTGGAGGAGGTGATTCCGAGGGAGCAGAGGCGAAGGGAGAGGAGATGGGGGTGGCAGAGAAGTAGGGATGTAGGAAGTGGGCGATCATTTTCGAGGGGGGGTTGACTGTGGTAGAGGAGGTCGGATGAGTCGAAGCGAGGGGTGGAAGAAGTGAGGTTTTTCATTTATGCCCTTCTTACACATACCATGGTTTATGTTAGTTCGATTCATTTACGACCAAACTAACGAAAAGACAGAAGTGATAACAGAGTAAGAAGTCAAGGGCACAACTGATGTTTCAAAAAAGAGAAGATCATAACTGATATTGCAACATCTAAGAGGGTACAAGTGATAAAAAACATAAAAAATATGACTAAATAAAAAAGAAATAAAGGATAATAATTGATATTTTTATTTTGTTTAGTTATCTACTGATCAAGCATACTTAACCTTCATCGTCAAGCATTAACAGAGCATTTGTAATCATATTACCCACAAAGAGACCATAATTATACTCGATCAATGTGATGTTACTTGAGCAGAAAAGCTATTTGATTACACCACAAAATAATTTTAAAGTAATATGTTCATGCACCACCTTCTCTTCAAACCAATGCTATCTTGAGTATGTGTGTAATGATATATGCATGTAATTATTGTTAGTGGACTTTTGTACTCAATTACATTTCATTATATCTTCTTTTATAAAGCAAATGGACTTTGATTTTTGTTATTCCGTGTTATTTCTTGTTTCATTGAAATAAAGAGTTTTCTTTTTTATGTGTTTTATCACTATAATGTTACGGATGAACATCTTTAATATCTTGTTCATTTGCAGCAAAATATTTTCTTTGCATGTCACTTTGATGTTCAAGATTTGTAATTAAAGTTATTGTACGGATAGGTTTGAGAAATTATGCAAATCTTTACTTTTTTTTGCAAAATCAGCCTGACAAATTGACATCCACATCAGCTAACGCTTAAAATTTCATGTCTAACAAAGATAGATTCATGATATTATGCCTTCTAATACCTTCTAAGCTAGCGAGTGTGAATCCCCATCTTGTCTAAGAAAAAAGTCATGGAAGAATTGTTATTAGAAACTTCGGAAACCCCCATCAACATTACCATTTAATATTTCTTGATCTACTATTAGCCAAACTACTTGAGTACTAGGCTGAATGTGAGTAGGATCACTTAAACATGCTTCGTAATTTGAAAAATGCGCATCACAGAAGTACATGCATTGAACCAAAAGAAATATATTATACTAGTTGGAAGGTTGCATGTGTGATGCCTCGTAACTTGAAGGAAAAGTGGAAGGCCGAAGTTGGAAGCCATATCGAGACAGGGGATAAGACGTAGGGGTAAATCGGTAAAATGGAAAGGGAATCACGCCAACTGCTCTAAACAAATCGAAGGTGTGGGACACATGTCACACATAAGCTGTCGGGTTGTACAACAAAAGAACCATGTAGCTAACATCATGGTTTGAGTCCATTTATCTCCATCTCCATCTCACTAACTTAGTCGATACTACGACTATGATAGCATCCAATTTTTCCGACTCAACAATTTGATTTATGATTTATCATTCCTGGACATTGATAAGATCATCCCATTTAGTAACACCTTAGGTTGTCATAGCTTTATTAAATGGAGATGTTCAGATGAGGAAAACCTTATGATTGAGGTAGCCTAAACTCCTACACAAGGCAACAACTGAGAATTTTCTGCAAGCGGCGAAAGCTTGATGGAACAATGACGCATGGAGGTAAAAGGCCCACGTGTCTTGAACTTCTTTATCGAAGAAAAAGAAAATGACGATATCTTGAACTTCTTTATCGGAGAAGAAGCAAATGACAATATCTAAGGAATAAGCATAGGCTAACTTTGTTCCAGAGCTGCAGTAAGACAGATGATGTAAGCGATGTCCTCAATCAATGTGATATCTCACACCCAACAAATCATTAGTCATTCATCCTTTTACTAATACTATAGAATGTTCTTGTGAATTATGACCAATATCAAGTATATAAGTAGTTATTTCAAATCTAGAGGTTAATCGTACTATGACAAATTTATTAAAGGCAAAGTTTAGTTTTCTGATGGTGATAAAGTCACCCTTACAGTCACTTTATAGCCATACATGACATTTTCACCTCATATACGTCCTTGTTTAATTCTTCCCAAGTAATCGAATTGTTTTCCACCTTCGAGATGATGTTTTCCTTAGGATTTCATGATCTTTTAATAAATACATTTGAAAGGATCGCTAGCAACCGATTTTCGGTAGAATGAAAAGTAACATCTAGTAGAATTATTACCATAGAATAGGCCCATAATCGAAATGCATACATTTATCTCATACACCATGAGTATATCGAGAAAAGATAGATATATTTGTAGATTTATATATCTTGATAAAATATAGTTATCTCCCATCATAGGTATTAGGGGTGCACATGGATCGGACAAAATCCGTAATCCGATCCAATCTGTTGTCATTGGATTGGATCGGTTTGGATTTATAAGTTCAATGGATTGGATCGGATTGAAGTTTTACAAATCCGTTCATTTATGGATTGGATCGGATTATTGTCAAAATCCAATCCGATCCAATCCGTTAATCCGTTAATAAATAATATATATACTACTTTATTTATTCTCAATAAAGCATATTATATAGTACATTTTATTTGAAAGCTATGTGTAAATATCCAAGCTAGTCTCTTTATAACTTGAACCTATTCCAATTCAAATTTTACCACACACAACTTGATGGAAAACCCCTTATCTCATCCTACTAGTCGGTTTAGAAAAAAATAATACCTACCCGCAATGTCCTTCACGCCCTTCCAATTTTTCAAACGAAACATACTTCTAAAAATAATAATACATAAACCTAAACCCACTCAGGACCCATTACAAACAAAACACTCACTTGCACCGCACACATTTCCACCCTCAGGTGCACACATATCGTTCTTGTCCTAGCTGTGCGCATACACAGCCATATCTTCTTTGCGCATGCGCGATTAGCTTATTGTAGTTCATATTTTATATATACAAACTTGCAATTTTATTCAAAGTCAATATGATTCTTCTACGATTTCTACGGATCACAAGTATGTTATTTTTATTTAGTTATGCAATGATTGGTTGTAATAAATTCATAACAAGCATATATGTTTTTGCTTTTCAAAAAAATTAAGTCAAATTGCTTTCTGAAAATTAAGTATTATTTTCTTTACATTTATCCATAATCTCAATTTTAGAACCATGATTCGAATGTCGAGTTCGGCTATGCTACAAACTTAATCATAGATTAGGTGAGAATTAAAAATCTGAACCAATCCGATCCAATCCGTAATCCGGTGGATTGGATTGAATTGGATTTGCATGTTTAATGGATTGGATTGGACTGGAAAAATAAAAAATCCGTTATGTGTGGATTGGACACGGATTACGCCAAAATCCGATCCAATCCGATCCATGTGCACCCCTAATAGGTATATAATACAAACATCGGTTAACATTTCATCTCCATCTAACAACGACAATTGCAACTCCAACCTAATGAAAAGAAAAGTGCGAAGACATGTCTTCTCCTGTTTTCATTAATATAAAAAAGAAAGGGATTTTATCACTTGTGACCTTCTTAACTTCTGTTGTATCAGTTACATCCATCCCTTTTGTAATATCAGTTAGTTACTAATTCATACAAAATTCACAATTCTACTCTTATGTTAAGGTAAAGTAGGGGACATGATTGATATTTTAAAAGGAGAGAACTTTGAATTTTGTAAGAACTTAGGGATATAATAATATTACAAAAAGGGAGTGACATAGCTGATATTATAGAAGTTAAAGACACAAATGATAAAACTCCAAAGATATTTCGAAACCAGACCGGACGTCGAATCGGAAACCTTACCGAAATGATCGGATCAGGTTGAATCATGTAATTAAACCGGTTCAACCGGATGGTGATGTCATCATTGTTTAAAATCGGATTAAACTGGATCGGTGAGAAAAAAGTGGTTGAACCGGATAATCAAACCGAAATACATATATGCACCATCAAATGTCATGCATATCATATATATATATATATATAGTTTGGACTAGTTGCTTTATAACATAATAGTAGTTTAATTATATTTAAAATCCATTACAAGTAAAAAGTTATGTTAGAGTAGTTAGTTAGGAGTTTGAAATTGATAACCAAAGGTCATGGGTTCAACCCCCACTAATAATAATATTTTTAAATAAATTAAAAATTAAATATAATTCAACTTTGATTGAACATGAGTAAATCATGTTAAAAATAATAGGTTGAATGGAACGGATTGTTTAAATTTTGAAAAATTCGAATCAAAAGTAGGGCGATGTCGATCCCTGCAAGTAGGGATGCAAATGATCGGATACAGATATAGATATTATCGTATCCTTATCCATTTTTAAATACGAATACAGATGTAGATACGGATATTGGCGGATATTAAAACTATCTTACCATATCCTTAAAAAATAGATACGGATGTAAAACAGATATTGATCGCATATGAGTAACGTTAGAAATACCTTATAGAATCGACTTAAATATACACAAATTGGATGGAAAACAGATGATATAAATGTACTAAATGTATTTGTATCATAAAAATTATACAAATATGATAAAAGAAGATATAGAATGATGTTATATAAGGTTAAAAATAAATATATGACTATATTTATATACGGAAACGGATATACGGATACGGATACGGATACGAATGTTTACGGATATCAAAATGATATCCATATCCGTATCTATTTTAAAACGGATACGGATACGAATGTCAATTCTGTATAAAACAGATACGGTGACGGATCGGTTACGGATCCTACCTGCGAGAATGCAAGTCAGAGTCGCGAAATGTAACGTCGATGGACGAGGTCCTGAGCTTCCTCGTCTTCCTCCTCCCACTCTGGCGGAAGCCCCTCCCTCGCCACCAACCTCCCCTTGATCTCCGCTGCCTCACCTTTGCCATCACCCATTTCCTCAAGCTCTTCACCCCTTGGTGACATCTCCGTCCCTTCTTTGTTTTCTATGACTGTTTGTCTACTTTTCTGTACTTTTATTTCTTGAAATGCAATCAATTGACTAATTATTAAGCTGCACAAAGTTCTTCTCTACGTGATAGGACATATATGTCTTTTGTCCTCAATATTGCTTTGATTTTACAGGCTCTCCAATTTCACCAGGCATTCACGACTTGGATCCTATACGAAGAAATTCTGATGCCAAATTAGTTTTTTTTATTTATCAACCAGTGCATTAGATGCTGGATTAGGGCAGCTCTCGGCTTGAAACAATTTAACAGGAAAATGGGTTACACAAGATTTAACGTCTCATGCTTAGGTTCCCGGCCCGTTATTGAAAAAAAAACTGATCCGGATAACTTGTTGGGTTCAGGCTCAAAAGAATTCATTGACAATCACTTAAAATGCTTAAATCCAAATTGTCAAGTAATAATCCCCACTACTTATAACACACTATCATACTTTGTGAGTTTTAGATGTGGGACTATGTTTTGAGGTATGCGTGTTCAACAAGATGACATTGCCCTTGTAGGTTGTGACACATCCACCTAGGATGGGAACACTATTTATAAATCCACAATAGATAACGAAATACACAATCAAAATCAACAATCAAGTGTGTGCCATAATGAAAATTGTATAAACACATGAGCCGACCCGATCCAGACCCATAAAATTTGGCCGGTTCAGGCCCAACTTATATCTCCGATTACATGGACCAACCCAGCCCAAGTACAACCCATAATAATTGATTCCAAAGGAATGATCGATAAAACCACAAGTACATTGATCTAATGATTATTGTTCTTGAGTTGTTATGGTGTCGGTGTCTAGACGTGATAATGGGTTACTTAATTGGCACCATCTGCGGTATTTGGAGTAGAAGCGCTCCATGTTAGCATTGTATGTTTGACCTAGATTGATCCAACTCGATGATAGGGGTGATATGAGTAAATCATATTGTACTCTAATTACTAAAATTCAAGAATAATACATACTTGTGTGAGCATAATACTATATGGTAATATTAAGTAAAATCCTAAATGTTTGTTGGTTTATTGATTAGATTGATAATTGATTTAATATGATTAAATTAGTTAGCCTAATTAAAATAAACACTCTAGTACGAATAGAGATGTAATTATCTTGGAAGAATTAATTATGTGAATATGATTCATAATGATTAACTAAAATTTGAATAGGATATGGAGGATCATGTAAATGACATCCATGATCTCTTGTCAAGGCAAAGGATTCCGTCCCATGGTTGTATACTGGAGATGCATGTCTGAAGTGCTAACTCCTACATACAAGCGCACATGGATTGGGCTCTTTGCTTCTCGAAAGAGTAAGGTCGTATGGCAGTGACCCCAATATTTGATCCATATATTATTGAAGCGATATTGAATTGTCCATAGCGAGTTCTATTCCTTTTAACTGCAACTTGTAATGGGAAGAACTTAGACATGCATGAGCATGAGAACAATTAAGCACGTAATGGTATTTTTCTATGAAAATCTAAGTACATGTTATATAATAGATTAAAAGATCGTTAAAATTCTATGCATGGACCTCGATGCATATTGGGCATTAGGCTCATCAAATTATGTTTATTTATTTCAGGTTCAGAACAGGGTTGATCACGCAAATAGGATCGTGTGACATTTTCATCAAGTTATTCGATACAGTAACTTGTGTTGCATGAAAATGAAGGATATTTGTATGTCCATTAGAACCAAGGAAATGTTGTTGTATTAGTTATTTATCTTTTGTAACCATATTCTTATTGGTGATGTAGTGATGAAACTCTCAGCTTGAAGGGATTTTATGGAACCTTATGAGAATGTTTTTTCTATGCTCATTGATTGCCATGCATGATTCGGTAACGGCTTGGTCATGCGAATTTAAATTGCACACTTCCGCCGATCAGCAAGACTCATTCCATTATAGAAAATATTATCCATAATACATGAGATATATAAAAATATATCAAATGAAATGAAATAAGAACGTTTCTACTTAAAACATTAACACATGAGAGATGTACAACAACAACAATAAAGTCTTTTCCCACATTAAGTATGGCCGGCTACATGGATTCTTTACCTTCATTCAGATCTATCTTGGTTCATTATCGATCTTAAATCCAAAAACTAAGATCCCTTCGTATAGTCTCATTCCAACACTTCTTGGACCTTCCCCGTCCTTTCTTAGCTGGATCAACATCCAAAAACACACATCTCCTCACTGGTGCATCAACAAACCTCCTTTGTAAATAACCAAACTACCTTAAGCGATTTTCTCGTACCTTATCATTAATCAGAGCTACACCAACATGTGGGATGTAATTAAAAAATAACTACAACTATACAAGCGGACTAAATAACTAGGACAACCACGTCAGCTATGGTAACCAAGCATCTAAGTAATATAAAAGTCTCCTCACGATCAACTCCTACAATTAGGTCATAAATTAAAAAGCAAGTTAAACTGTGTCAACTAAAGAAATATAAACTATAATTTTAGGAGAGATAATCCATTTAAGAATAATCCAATTCGTATATATTAACATTTGTATTCAATTCAGATGTAAAATTCAGCACTGATAATTAAAAATGTACAAAAAATTTGCATTCGTCCAATTTCATTGCAATTAATTGTAAGCAGCAGAACACTGTCAAATGCACATAATAAATAATATAAAAGCAGTACATGACAGCATACAAGTATACAAAGTGAGAATGTGTATGAGAATGTGCAAGCACTAATATAATACTAAGAAATCATTATTAAAAAAATAACGATTTTATCACTTGTATTTTTATTAAATATTACAATATCAGTTACGTTCTTACATGTGTCACTGTCTTCTTGCTTCATTATCACTTGTATCAAGAGTTAATTGCCGTTTATCTGTGTTCCAAATGAACGTTAACTTTTGCAAAAAAGATAATTAAAGAGAATAATATGTAATTGAAGAAAGGTATTATACTCCATGGATTAGGTAACTTACCTATTATATTTTCATTTTTTTCCATTTTTTATTTTTTAAAAATGCTTTCATGGTTTTTCATAATATATCTCTCTAATATGTCATTCAAGTTTGGTCAGAAATTGAGACTCGTATGCCCTCCATCCAGAATAGATAAATTACAGCAATACATGTTCTGGATGGAGGATATAATAGTCTCTATTTCTAACAAAATTTCAATGACATATTAGAGGGATATAGTTATGAAAATTTATGCAAGTATTTAAAAAAAATGATAAAAAAATGAAAATGAATTAGTTAAGTTACCTCCTGGACTAGGATCCCTTTCTATCTATGTAATTATAGTTGCCCGCGGCTTCTTCCTCCTCTAAACGGACTCCTCCTCCTTACTATGCGAGATCCGGTGGATCATCACCATTGCGAGCTTCACGAGAAACTTGCCAAGCTTCCACCTGTATTGCCGAGGTCTTGAGACTTCCAAATCCTTGCCGAGATCCTTGCCGATGAAAGAGTGACCGACGTTGGGTTCGTTCTTCAGCAACAAAGAGGGCTCGTGCTATTCTGTTGCGAATCTTGACGTGCGGGGTAGTGCCTCCTCTTTTCTGCCTGGGGAGCTCAAGATCAGAGGGTGTTTGCTGTATTTACGCTTTTCAGCTCTAATTTGGGTTGGAGAGAAGCACCCAATTTTTGTTTGGAATTATTTAAAGCCAAAGTTTGCATCTCGCTGTTCTCGGCTTGATGATGTCAGTTGAATCTTGGAAGAGGCGTTATGGTTCTTAACTCCAGTGAGTGGTTTTGGTGGAGTGGAAATTTAGGTAGATGCTGCTGTCTATGGGCATGTTTGGTTGCAGGGTTGGGCAGGGTTGGCCCAACCCAGGTTACTATTCACAAGGGTACTTCCTCCTCACAGATTACTATTCACCCATCCCAACCCAGCCCAACCCAACCCAGTCCAACCCAGCAACCAAACAGGCCCTATGTGTTCCCGGCGGGTTACTTTGGTGAGGACAGTAAGAGGCATTCTGTTTTCAACTCCAATGAGTGGTTCCGGTGGAGTAAAGACGTAGGTGTTGTTGTCTATACTCCCGGAGGGTCTTTTGGAGCGGAAAGGTAGGTGCTGATGCCGGTTGAAGCTTGGAAAAGGCGTTCTGGTTCTCCTCCATTTCTCTCTCCTCCATTTCTCGTTCTTATTTCTTCCATGGATCTGAAACCCAACTCCGCAGGAACTATCAAACTCGAAACGACAACAAAGGTGAGATCTCTCCTGCTGCAGAGCCTCGGGCCAGTCCCTTTGCTCTTCCCCGAGCATTCTTAGCGCAATATCCAACTTCCGAGGGCCATTTTGATGAAATCCATCGCGGTTAGCAACAGAGGATGACGACGAGGACGGTGAGAGCAAGGGCCATGCAAGGGGCTCAGGGACGGTGGAGAAGACGATGGCACGGGCATTGCAGGATAGCTTGCGAAGCCCACGGAAGGTGTAGACATGGTTAGCAACTAGGGATGAAAACAGATCACAAATGGATAGAATATCCTTATTTATGTATCCATATTCATTTCATCTCTGTCAAATACAGATAAAAATATGATTCGGATATGCATTAAGAAAATCATATCTTTAGAAATACGGATACGAATTTAAATTGAGTATTTATCGAATCCGAATACACAGACTGAATAAGGAGCGAAACCGAATACAGATCGAATAAAGAGCCAATCCAAATATGAATCGAATAAGAGTGAATCCAAATATGGATCTAATAAACATGGAATTCGAATACAGATCGAATAAAGACCACATATAAATACGAATTGAATTTTTTATCAAAGTGCATAATGATTTTAAAAAATAGCAATGGAATATAAATAAGTTGCATCATGACAAAAGGGAGCGTCGAGGTGACATGCGTTCTTGACTGGAAGCAAAATGAGGATAATATTTCATAATTTTTATTCGTAACCATCACCAAACAAACAGAACTTTATTAATATCATTAATATATTGCATTATATAATGTATAATACTAATATAATAACACGTGGTTGTGGCTTATATTATGTTAATTAATTATATAAAATAATATTAAATGTTATATTCGAATATTCGGATCCAGATATTTAACGCATTACCATATCGGTATTCGAAAAAATTTTATAACTCATATACATATTCGATCCGTATTCGACTAATATTCAGATACAGATATCTGTATCCAATAATTTTTTCGAATACAGTAAGCGGATATTCAGATACATCCGTATCCGTTTTCATCCCTATTAGCAACATGTGGGACGGTGGCCAAGGAGGAGAGGAAGAGGTTGGGGTGAATAGGGGGTAGAGGAGGTGATTCCGAGGGAGCAGAGGCGAAGGGAGAGGAGGGGATGGCGGAGAAGTAGGGATGGAGGAAGTGGGCAACCGTTTTCGAGGGCGGTGGACGGCTCAGGGTAGAGGAGGTCGGAGCAGGGGTGGAAGAGGTGAAGTTTTTCATTTATGCCCTTCTTACGCATACCATGATTTATGTTAGTTCAATTCATTTACGACAAAACTAACGAAAAAATATAAGTGATAACAGAGCAAGAAGTCAAGGACACAAGTGATGTTTCAAAAAAGATAAGGGCATAACTGATATTGTAACATCTAAGAAGACAAAAGCAATAAAAATCATAAAAAAATATGCCTAAATAAAACAGAAATAAAGGATAATAATTGATATTTGTATTTTGTTTAGTTATCTACTAATCAAGCATACTTAACTTTCATCGTAAAGCATTAAGAGAGCATCTGTAATCATATACCCACAAAGAGTCCATAATTATACTCGATCAATGCGATGTTACTTTAGCAGAAAAGCTATTTGATTCCACCACAACATAATTTTATAGTAATATGTTCATGCACCACCTTCTCTTCAAACCAATGCTATCTTGAGTATGTGTGTAATGATATATGCATGTAATTATTGTTAGTGGACTTTTGTACTCACCTACATTTCATTATATCTTCTTTGATAAAGCAAACGGACTTTGATTTTTGTTATTCCATGTTATTTCTTGTTTCATTATCTTGTTCATTTGCAGCAAAATATTTTCTTTACATGTCACTTTGATGTTCAAGATTTGTAATTAAAGGCGGTAGTACGGATAGGTTTGAAAAATTATGCAAATCTTTACTTTTTTTTGCAAAATCAGCCTCACAAATTGACTTCCACATCAGCTAATGCTTAATTTTTCATGTCTAACAAAGACATATTCACGATATTATGCCTTCTAATGCCATCTAAGCTAGCAAGTGTGAATCCCCATCTTGTCTAAGAAAAAGTCACGGAATAATTGTTATTAGAAACTTCGGAAACCCTCATCAACATCACCATCCAATATTTCTTGACCCACTATTAGCCAAGCTACTTGAGTACTAGGCTGAATGTGAGTAGGATCACTTAACCATGATTAGTAATTAGAAAATGCGCATCACAGAAGTACATGCATTCAGCCAAAGAAAGATATTGTACTAGTTGGAAGGTTGCATGTGTGACGCCTCGTAACTTGAAGGAAAAGTGGAAGGCTGAAGTTGGAAGCCATATCGAGATAGGGGATAAGACGTAGGGGTAAATCGGTAAAATGGAAATGGAATCACGCCAGTTGCCCTGAACAAATCGAAGGTGTGGGACACATGTCACACATAAACTGTCGGGTCGTACAACAGAAGAACCATGTAGCTGACATCATGGTTTGAGTCCATTTATCTCCATCTCACTAACTTAGTCGATACTAAGACTATGATAGTATCTAATTTTTCCGACTCAACAATTTGATATATGATTTATCATTCGTGGGCGTTGATAAGATCATCCCATTTAGTAACACCTTATGATGTCACAACTTTTATTAAATGGAGATGTTCAAATGAGGAACAGCTATGATTGAGATAGCCTAAACTCCTACACGAGGAAACAACGGAGAATTTCTTGCAAGCGGCGAAAGCTTGATGGAACAATGATGCATGGAGATAAAAGGCTCACGTGTCTTGAACTTCTTTATCGAGGAAGAAGCAAATGAAGATATCTTGAACTTCTTTATCGAAGAAGAAGCAAATGAATAGGCTGACTTTGTACAAGTAAGACAGATGATGTAAGCGATGTCCTCAAACAATGTGATATCTCATACCCGATAAATCATTGGCCATTCCTCCTTTTACTAATACTATAGAATGTTCTTACGAATTATGACCAATATCAAGTATATAAGTAGTGATTTCAAATCTAGAGGTTAATCGTACTGTGACAAATTTATTAAAGGCAAAGTTTAGTTTTCTAATGGTGATAGTGGAAAAGTTGACATATAAGTCACCCTTACGTTCACTTTATAGTCATACATGACATTTTCACCTCATATACATCCTTGTTTAATTCTTCCCAAGTAATCGAATTGTTTTCCACCTTCAAGATGATGTTTTCCTTAGGATTTCATGATCTTTTAATAAATACATTTTAAGGGATCGCTAGCAACTGATTTTCGATAGAATGAAAAAGTCACATCTAGTAGAAATTATAATCATAGAATAGGACCATAATCGAAATGCATACATTTATCTCCATACATCATTAGTATATCGAGAAAAGATAGATATATTTGTAGATTTATATATCTTGATAAAATATAGTTATCTCCCATCATAGGTATATAATACAACATCAGTTAACATTTCATCTCCATCTAACAACGACAATTGCAACTCCAACCTAGTGAAAGGAAAGTGCGAAGACATGTCTTCTCCCTGTTTTCATTCATATAAAACAGAAAGGGATTTTATCGCTTGTGACCTTCTTAACTTCTGTTGTATCAGTTACATTCATCCCTTTTGTAATATCAGTTAGTTACCAATTCATACAAAATTCACAATTCTACTCTTATGTTAAGTAAAGTAGGGACATGATTGATATTTTAAAGGGATTTTATCACTTGTGCCCTCCGAGATATCGCAATATCAGTTATACCCCTATCTTTTTGGTAATATCAGTTGTGCCCCTCACTTCTTGTTATATTTCACTTGTGCCTCCTGAGGTTAGTTACCGTCCATCCACCGTGCAAACGGACGTTAACTGTGAGGACACAGGCGGAATTAAATTTAAAAAAAAAAGTTATGAGGTCATTTTACACCCTCCTCCTCATCTTCTTCTTCCTCCTCCTCCCCATCCTCTTCTTCCTCCTCCACCTCCTCCTCCCTCTGTGCCCCCGCCCCCGCCCCTGCCTCGCGCCGTCCAGCTCCGCCTCGAGCTCTCCACACCTCCTCCCAGCCCGCCGCCCGACCCCAAATACTTTCTATTTAATCATTGTGTTGGTTCTAATCGGGTAGCCGATCCATATAATTTGAATGAATACTTTATATTTCAGTATCATCGTTTATAATTAAGTTCTGGAGGCTTTTCTGTCCCATCGAATTTAACAATCTACCGCGTCTTCTTGCTAAAAAAGGATTTCCATTGTCACGTCCCGGACATCGAAACATGGGGCAAATTGCGGAAGCATCCCAAAACAATGAAATTTTTTTTCGAGTCCAGGAGCGAGACAAAATTCAATAATTCATAAATAACATTCAGAGTGCCATACAAAATGGAAGAATAAAGGAACATAACCAATAACTAAAAGACTTATCAAGTCTGACTACAAAAAGAAATCAAATAAGTCTATCAATAATCTCCCGTACATTAATCTTAATGAACTAGGATAAGGCAATGAGTCCTTAATTTAGCCGAGCAGCCCAACCTTGTCCTCCGTTAAGCTGCAATGTTATAAATCAATATTAGTCAAAGAATTTGACTAAGTATGCACAAATAATTTATGAGGCATACCATCATAACTATATACAATGAGTAAAAGAAATTACGATGACAATTCCATATAATAAGAACTATAAATCAATAAATAAATAATAAACTATAAAAGACTTTTTCAATTATACCCATCATTATGGGATAATAATGACAATTCAATCAATTTCCTTGAATATCACAAATTTTGTGACCATAATATCAAAATCCATATCAAATATATATCAATCCCATCTGCCGACACCGGGCAGCCCGAGCTTGGATAGAAGCCACCCCGTTCCCTTAAAACAAAATTTTTAAACTAAAACAAATATCGATACGAGGCCTCCTATCCAAACCCCAATGCAATGGACATCAGTACTGAGTCAACCGCCGTAGCGGTAAATTGTTCGGAAGTAGTGTAGGATTACCCGCCTACAACGGTCAATTGGCGGATTTAACCGTCCGCGCGGCACCCGGCCAGGTCAAAGCCTCTAATGGGCCAACAATGAACAATGTCTACTTCCTCACAATGATGGTGCCAAAAACAATAATTAATTTTCAATAAAAATATCTGGACAATTAAAATTGCAAATTAAACTATGTATCAAAAGACAATAATGTAACAATCTCTTTAACATTTAATAATGAATCCATAGACAAGCATTATGACAACATATCAAATTAGCATCTGACTAATCTAGAGTTCTACTAAGAAATTATAATCAAAGAATTTTAAGAGATTAAATAAGAGAAACAATCAATAATTGGTAAAATCTAATGTGGGGTATAAATAACAATGGTATGTGACATAAGTTAATGTACATACCTCTCTCTTTTTTTTTCTTTCCAAAACGATAAGGATAGATCACTATGTTTCTCCGTTGATGGAAATCAGTTATCACCTAAATAAAATAGATGTATTTTAATGTCAATCGAAATCCATAATACATCACACCCGAATATCCGAAATCCCAACCATCGCAGTACCCCCTTTTTATATAAATATAATGATCCAATTATTGCGATTGCTATACTCTCTTTTTTTGAATATCCATGTTTATGCCTCCTAATCTAATGTCGTTATCTTAGTATGGATGTCAAAGATTTAACGGGTACATCATATTTGTGCAATATAAGTACCAAACTTTTCCTTGAATATATATTATTCTTAGATCAACAAAATTTTACAAACTTTTACTCCTAATATGTATATAAACTACCACAGGGGCTAATGTGTACTTTGCACCATCAAAATTTATTGTTCATTTCACAAGTATACAATTAATAGATACCTTTTAACTAATAGGTTATTATACAAACTTTTGGGGTGGTCGAACAATTCCCAAAAAAAAATGTAGTTGCCTAATTAAGGCGTACGGCATAGCAAAGTCACATGATACATCCGAACTTTATTGATATTAAGGAACGATAAATTCCCTGTTGGAAAATAAATAACGGGTGTTTGCAGATGAGATTTTTTTTTTTTAACGCACATATTTGTTAGATGAAGAATGATCACAAGAGCAGGGGCATTCATAATAACATGATTCAAAGTTTCAAAAGACCGAAAACTTGATCAATGAGTATACTATCACAAATTATAGCGTCAATGCCGACCCTAATCGATATATAGAAACTAAGTTAAGGAAGTATTTACCTAGATAAAAGTCTCCACGCAGTCCCGACCAAACACGAATCCCGGACTGTATAAATCGTCAATGTTCGTAGACGACGGGCAAGCACTCCTTGACACAAAGAGATTGGAGAGGCAAAATAGGGCCGAAAGTATCGTAGAGGATACGAATGCATGATGCCTCGGAGTTGAACAGGGGTTTTAATACTGTTTCCGATGTTGGAATAATCCAACCCAATGATTAAAAAAAACGAATTTAATCTCAACGGATTCAAAGGCAACGGATTTAATCACATTGCCATGCATCCCCGACTTGGTCAAAGATAACTAAATTTTAAAAAAATTCCTTCACGTGGATTACAGGGTTCAATCTCCCTTTATTAATTACTCATTAATATTATTATTTTTTAATTGTCGTTACAAGTGCTTACGTTGGATGTTCACTCCACGTTTTCTATTTTTTATTATGTATATTTATATAAGCTCCCCTATATAATCATTCCATTTATTTCATCTATTTAGTTTTTTTTTTTGCACAACAACCCCTTAAAAACGGATATTACAACTCTACCCCCCTTTAAAGAAATTTCGTCCTCGAAATTTAATAAAAAATATACCTAAAAGTTCAGGATATTTCTCTCGAACTTCATCTTCAAGTTCCCATGTGGCCTCCCTATCCGAATGATTATGCCAAGCAACCTTCACCATCTTGATAATCTTTCTTCGAAGTTGATGTTCTTGACGATCAACAATGTGTGAAGGGCGCTCTTCATACGATAAATTTTTATAAACCTCGACAGGCTCATAATGAATATGATGAGATGGATCGTGAATATATTTTCGCAACATGGAGACATGGAAGACGTTGTGTATATGCGAATACTGAGGTGGTAGTGCAATGCGGTAGGCTACCTCGCCTACCCTATCCAACACCTCAAAAGGACCGATGTATCTTGGACTAAGTTTTCCTTTTCGTCCAAATCTCAATACACCACGGGTTGGAGAAATCTTGAGAAAAACATGATCACCAACTGCAAATTCTAATTCTCTACGACGGTTATCCGCATAACTCTTTTGCCTACTTTGAGCCACTAAGAGCCTTTTCTTAATTAGATCAATCTTATCTGCACACTTCTGCACGAGTTCCGGTCCGAGCAATCTTCTTTCCCCAACCTCGCTCCAACAAAGCGGAGATCTGCATGGCCTCCCGTAGAGAGCCTCATACGGAGCCATTCCGATACTAGCCTGGTAACTATTGTTATAAGCAAACTCAATGAGCGGAAGATTCTCATCCCAACTTCGAGCATAATCCAAAGAACATGCTCTAAGCATATCCTCAAGAACCTGAATAGTTCTTTCCGATTGACCATCTGTCTGAGGATGGAAAGCAGTACTAAACTTCAGCTTTGTACCGAAAGCCTCCTGAAGTTTTTTCCAAAATCTTCCGGTAAATCTTGGATCTCGATCAGAAACAATAGAGACAGGTATACCATGAAGTTTTACAATATTATTCATGTATAAATTTGCTAAACTAGCAACTGACTCCTTTTTCTTCATTGGCAAGAAATGGGCAGATTTCGTCAATCTATCCACTATCACCCATATGGCATCATAATTAGTGGCATCGGTCTTTGGAAGACCCATCACAAAGTCCATGGTGATGTGTTCCCATTTCCATTCCGGAACCTCTAAGTGCTCCAAAAGTCCGGCTGGTCTTTGATGCTCAGCTTTGATTTGCTGACACACCAAACAACGAGAAATAAATTCTGCAATTTCCTTCTTCATATTTTTCCACCAAAAATTTCGTTGGAGATCCTTATACATCTTTGTACTTCCTGGATGCACAGTGAATTTAGAGCGATGAGCTTCATCCAGAATTTCTTGCTTCAACTCTACCTGAGAAGGAACCCATAAGCGATTCCTGAATCTGATGCCGCCATCTGGAGCAATGAAAAAATCTGAATCTCCCTCTTGACTTTTCTCAGCCAGAACATGATACTCAGGATTTTCTTTTTGAGCTTTCAATACTTTCTCCACTATTTCCGAATGTATCTGGATGCTAGATAAGGTAATTTTGTCACCTTCCTTGAACGGATTCCAAGAAACAAAGTCATCAATCAACTTCCACTTTTTGATCATCAAGCTAGCCGACAAGGCATAGCCCTTTCGGCTCAAAGCATCTGCTACAGCATTCGCTTTACCTGGATGGTAAGCAATGGAAAAATCATAGTCCTTCAGAAATTCCATCCATCTCCTTTGCCGCATATTTAAGTCTTTTTGAGAGAATATGTATTTGAGGCTTTTGTGATCAGAGAAGACCTCAAATTTCTCACCATAAAGGTAGTGACGCCAGATCTTTAATGCAAACACCACGGCAGCAAGCTCTAGATCATGAGTAGGATAATTCCTTTCATGAATCTTTAGCTGCCTTGAAGCATAAGCGATAACTTTTTCATTTTGCATCAATACACAACCCAAGCCATTCAAGCATGCATCGGTGTAGATGACAAAACCTCCACAACCAAAAGGTAAAGTCAAGACAGGAGCAGTGGTCAACTTTCTCTTCAATTCTTGAAAGCTGCGCTCACATGCAGAAGACCATTCAAACTTTGTTCCTTTTCTAGTCAGTTCAGTCAGAGGAAGTGAAATCTTCGAGAAATCACGAATGAATCTACGATAATATCCTGCTAAACCAAGAAAACTTCTGATTTCTGTCACGCTCTGCGGTTGCTTCCAATCTGCGACAGCCTCAACCTTGACTGGATCTACAGAAATCCCATCCTTGGAAATAATGTGCCCAAGGAACATGACCTTTTCCAACCAGAATTCACATTTAGAGAATTTAGCATAAAGTTGATTCTGCCTCAGAGTCTCCAATACGATTCTCAAGTGCTCCTCATGTTGCTCAACACTCTGAGAATAAACAAGAATATCATCCACAAAAACAATGATAAAGTGATCTAAGAATGGTCGAAAGACCCGATTCATAAGATCCATAAAAGCGGCAGGAGCATTAGTCAATCCGAATGGCATCACACAAAACTCGTAATGCCCATAGCGTGTTCGGAAAGCGGTCTTCGAGATATCTTCCTCTCGAATCCTCAATTGATGATAGCCGGATCGCAAATCAATCTTCGAGAAGATCTTTGCTGATTGGAGCTGATCAAATAAATCATCTATCCGTGGTAACGGATATTTATTCTTCACAGTCACCTGATTCAGCATTCGATAATCAATGCATAAGCGGAGAGATCCATCCTTCTTTCTAACAAATAAAACAGGTGCACCCCATGGTGACACACTGGGCCTGATAAATCCCAAGTCAAGCAACTCTTCAAGTTGCTTCTTTAATTCCACTAGCTCGGCAGGAGCCATGCGATATGGTGCCTTGGATATTGGTGAAGTTCCAGGAACGAGCTCAATAGTGAAATCAATCTCCCGCTGAGGTGGGGGTCCAGGCAATTCTTCTGGAAAAACATCAGGAAACTCTCGAACAACGTCGAGGTCAGGTAAGGATACGGTTGATGGCTCAACCCTAATAATACTGGCAAGATAGGCTTCTCGCCCTTTCAAAATCATGTGATGTGCCTTCATGGCAGAAATAATGCACCGTTCAGAAGCGGCACCATGCCCTTTAATAACGATCCCCGGAAACTGATGGCTTGCAACGATCACCCTCTTCTTGCAACAATCAATGATACAATGATATCGGGAAAGCCAGTCCATCCCAAGGATGACGTCAAAGTCTGTCATTTTCATGACAATGAGGTCGCTTGGAAACTCGTGACCTTCACATATCAATGGAGCATCTTGAATAAACTCCAGTGCTTTTACATTTCCCCCAGTAGGTGTGATAACTATCAAATCAATATCTAAAAGTTTTGGTTTGGCATCCATACTTTTTACTAGTGCATCAGAAATAAAGCTATGTGTAGCACCAGTATCAAAAAGAATCTTCGCATGCAAATTATCAATAAGAAGGGTACCTTCAATGACCTTATCTTCCTTAGCAGCATTATCTCCAGTGGTGAGAGCATATACTCGTGCAGGAACCTTTGGCCTTTGATCTTGTCCTTGAGCTGCAGGCTGCTTCCTAGGCTTCGGACAATCACGAACAAAGTGTCCTTTCTCTCCACAGTTCAGACACTGGCCATTCTTGAGATAACATTCTCCAGGATGGAAACGATGACAAAAAGAGCATTCAGGAATTCTACTGTTTTGCCCCGGCTTGGAGGCTTGCTTCTGCTTCTGAGAATTTTTAAAATTTTTGTTCCTCCCGAATCGATTATGTCGATCATTGCGCGGCTTCTCCTCCTTTCTTCGCAAGAAATCTCGCTCCATAGTTGTGGCACTGGCTAGAGCATCCTCCATAGTCTTCGGCATGCTAGAAAGGACCTTCGATCTCAAAGCAGGATGAAGTCCCTCAATGAACTTTTGGGTCATCCGATACTCATCTGGACATAAGTGTGGAGCATACTTCAATAAGCGATGAAACTTGTTGTTATACTCAGCAACATTCAGATCTCCCTGCTTCAGATTAATAAACTCTTGCTCCTTGATCAACTGCAAGTGTATCGGAATATAGTGCTCGCGGAAGAGTTTAACAAACTCATCCCACAGAACAATCTCTCCTTTTTCAAATTTCCGCAACTGGCAACTGGTCCACCAGTCCTTAGCAGGGCCCTTCAGTTGATGAGTAGCGAAGGAGACCTTGCTATGATCCGGACATCTGATTGCATCAAACAATTTTTCTGTCTCCTCCAGCCATCGGTCTGCTACCTCAGCATCCACTATGCCGTCAAAGCTAGGCGGGTTCACCTTTAAGAATCTCTCAAAGGTGACATCATCACGACGCTCTTCACGAAGACGCCTTTCTTTTTCAAGACGCCTCTCGCGACGTCTCTGATCTCTATCCTTGCTCTGGTGGTGATCAGCTTGATCACGAATCAGCTGGGAGAGCTCCTCGACCGTCTTCATTAATTTGGCATTCTGGGCTGCCAAATCCATGGAGCGACGACTCCGCTTACGGTTTGAGGCGGTCAACATCTACGAATAGCGACAGTCAATTAGTCAGCTATTCCAAATATAATCTATAATTATTCTAAGTCATCCTAAAATTGGATAATATTCCTCTAATCTTCCATTTGGCTCTGATACCACGTTGTCACGTCCCGGACATCGAAACATGGGGCAAATTGCGGAAGCATCCCAAAACAATGAAATTTTTTTTCGAGTCCAGGAGCGAGACAAAATTCAATAATTCATAAATAACATTCAGAGTGCCATACAAAATGGAAGAATAAAGGAACATAACCAATAACTAAAAGACTTATCAAGTCTGACTACAAAAAGAAATCAAATAAGTCTATCAATAATCTCCCGTACATTAATCTTAATGAACTAGGATAAGGCAATGAGTCCTTAATTTAGCCGAGCAGCCCAACCTTGTCCTCCGTTAAGCTGCAATGTTATAAATCAATATTAGTCAAAGAATTTGACTAAGTATGCACAAATAATTTATGAGGCATACCATCATAACTATATACAATGAGTAAAAGAAATTACGATGACAATTCCATATAATAAGAACTATAAATCAATAAATAAATAATAAACTATAAAAGACTTTTTCAATTATACCCATCATTATGGGATAATAATGACAATTCAATCAATTTCCTTGAATATCACAAATTTTGTGACCATAATATCAAAATCCATATCAAATATATATCAATCCCATCTGCCGACACCGGGCAGCCCGAGCTTGGATAGAAGCCACCCCGTTCCCTTAAAACAAAATTTTTAAACTAAAACAAATATCGATACGAGGCCTCCTATCCAAACCCCAATGCAATGGACATCAGTACTGAGTCAACCGCCGTAGCGGTAAATTGTTCGGAAGTAGTGTAGGATTACCCGCCTACAACGGTCAATTGGCGGATTTAACCGTCCGCGCGGCACCCGGCCAGGTCAAAGCCTCTAATGGGCCAACAATGAACAATGTCTACTTCCTCACAATGATGGTGCCAAAAACAATAATTAATTTTCAATAAAAATATCTGGACAATTAAAATTGCAAATTAAACTATGTATCAAAAGACAATAATGTAACAATCTCTTTAACATTTAATAATGAATCCATAGACAAGCATTATGACAACATATCAAATTAGCATCTGACTAATCTAGAGTTCTACTAAGAAATTATAATCAAAGAATTTTAAGAGATTAAATAAGAGAAACAATCAATAATTGGTAAAATCTAATGTGGGGTATAAATAACAATGGTATGTGACATAAGTTAATGTACATACCTCTCTCTTTTTTTTTCTTTCCAAAACGATAAGGATAGATCACTATGTTTCTCCGTTGATGGAAATCAGTTATCACCTAAATAAAATAGATGTATTTTAATGTCAATCGAAATCCATAATACATCACACCCGAATATCCGAAATCCCAACCATCGCAGTACCCCCTTTTTATATAAATATAATGATCCAATTATTGCGATTGCTATACTCTCTTTTTTTGAATATCCATGTTTATGCCTCCTAATCTAATGTCGTTATCTTAGTATGGATGTCAAAGATTTAACGGGTACATCATATTTGTGCAATATAAGTACCAAACTTTTCCTTGAATATATATTATTCTTAGATCAACAAAATTTTACAAACTTTTACTCCTAATATGTATATAAACTACCACAGGGGCTAATGTGTACTTTGCACCATCAAAATTTATTGTTCATTTCACAAGTATACAATTAATAGATACCTTTTAACTAATAGGTTATTATACAAACTTTTGGGGTGGTCGAACAATTCCCAAAAAAAAAATGTAGTTGCCTAATTAAGGCGTACGGCATAGCAAAGTCACATGATACATCCGAACTTTATTGATATTAAGGAACGATAAATTCCCTGTTGGAAAATAAATAACGGGTGTTTGCAGATGAGATTTTTTTTTTTTAACGCACATATTTGTTAGATGAAGAATGATCACAAGAGCAGGGGCATTCATAATAACATGATTCAAAGTTTCAAAAGACCGAAAACTTGATCAATGAGTATACTATCACAAATTATAGCGTCAATGCCGACCCTAATCGATATATAGAAACTAAGTTAAGGAAGTATTTACCTAGATAAAAGTCTCCACGCAGTCCCGACCAAACACGAATCCCGGACTGTATAAATCGTCAATGTTCGTAGACGACGGGCAAGCACTCCTTGACACAAAGAGATTGGAGAGGCAAAATAGGGCCGAAAGTATCGTAGAGGATACGAATGCATGATGCCTCGGAGTTGAACAGGGGTTTTAATACTGTTTCCGATGTTGGAATAATCCAACCCAATGATTAAAAAAAACGAATTTAATCTCAACGGATTCAAAGGCAACGGATTTAATCACATTGCCATGCATCCCCGACTTGGTCAAAGATAACTAAATTTTAAAAAAATTCCTTCACGTGGATTACAGGGTTCAATCTCCCTTTATTAATTACTCATTAATATTATTATTTTTTAATTGTCGTTACAAGTGCTTACGTTGGATGTTCACTCCACGTTTTCTATTTTTTATTATGTATATTTATATAAGCTCCCCTATATAATCATTCCATTTATTTCATCTATTTAGTTTTTTTTTTTGCACAACAACCCCTTAAAAACGGATATTACATCCATAGTCCTGACAGAGTATAATGACCAGTTGTTTTTCTTTTTCTGGAAGCAATTTTAGTCGATCTGGTAGTTAAGCGTAGATTTATCACTCGTAAGAAGAAGGTTGGAATCCGGTCCTCGGAAAAAAAACAAGAAACTGCTTTTTGAACTACACTTGATATTCCTAACCATTATACATTGCAGGAATCATGCAATATTCTCACTTCAATTACCTCTGCTGCCGGCGAATCCTTTCGGCTCCGACCACGTTCCCCTCGGCCACGTCGGATACTGACCGACACATCCACACCACACGCCTCCTCCACAACGCATCCTTCACCCTCCTTCGACCGCCACCAACCTCCTTCCCGGCAACAACCCTTCGGGATCCTCGCTCTCCCTGGAAGCTAAGATGCTGCCCAGGTGCCGCGTGATCATATCTATCTCGTAAGGATCCAGAAGCATTGACTCCGGCGAATCTCCGCTCTGACTAAAGTTGTCAGACGACGAAGACCGCAATGATGATCCGATGGCCTCCGCCCCGCCTCGTGCGGCCTCGAGTTGGAAGCGAGTGGGATGAAACATGAGTGGCGGCCTCCCGAGGTCGAACTCAGTGACCGGCATCCCCTCGTTCCCGAGGCCATGCTGGTACCAAGCCCAGGCGGTGGCTTTGACAGGAGCGAGGTCGTCGATGACGTCCGTCCCATCCCCTGTCGCCCGACCTCCCCCACCCCTGTCGCCCCTCCGCCCCGACCTCCCCCACCCCATGTCGCCCCTCCGCCCGACCTCCCGCACCCCCCTCCCAGTCCGACCTCCCCCACCCCCTGTCGCCCCTCTACCCGACCTCCCCCGCCCCCTGCAGCCCCGACCTCCCCCACCCCTGTCGCCCCTCCGCCCCGACCTCCCCCGCCCCCTGCAGCCCCGACCTCCCCCACCCCTGTCGCCCCTCCGCCCCGACCTCCCCCCGTCCCCTGCCCTCGCCTCTCCCTCCCCCTGAACGTGCCACCTCCTCGCCTATCCCTCCTCCGGCCCCCGCGCCTCCTCCGGCTCCTTCCGCCCTCCGCCTGTGGTGGCTGAAACTGGAGTTGAGTTTTTTTTTGTTAAATTTTGATAAATTTTTGACTAATTGATTTATAAAAAAATCATTCAAAAATTCAATAAAATTCATCGTTTGATCCGTAACGAGTGATATGTCCGTGGAAATGTAAAAATTTTAGAGATTCGATGGATGCATGAAGGTGTTATTAAGAGAGAGAAATTATGAAGAGAAGGAAGAAGAGCAAATGGAGGAGCAAGAAGATGAAGAAGATATATGGACCATAATACCCTTCTTAACCACACCATGGTTTGAATAAACCATGGTTATTTTAATTTTTTGACGGTCAATCTGACGGAAGGGCACAACTGATGACGGAGCAAGAAGTGAGGGGCACAACTGATATTACAAAAAGATAGGGGCATAACTGATATTGCGATATCTCGGAGGGGCACAAGTGATAAAATCCCTATTTTAAAAGGAGAGAACTTCGAATTTTGTAAGAATTTAGGGATATAATAATATTACAAAAAGGGAGTGACATAGCTGATATTATAGAAGTTAAAGACACAAATGATAAAATTCCAAAGATATTTCGAAACCAGACCGGACGTCGAATCGGAAACCTTACCGAAATGATCGGATCAGGTTGAACCATGTAATTAAACCGGTTCAACTGGATGGTGATGTCATCATTGTTTAAATCATATTAAACCGGATCGGTGAGAAAAAAGTGGTTGAACCGGATAATCAAACCGAAATACATATATGCACCATCAAATGTCATGCATATCATATATATATATATATATATATATATAGTTTGGACAAGTTGCTTTATAACATAATAGTAGTTTAATTATATTTAAAATCCATTACAAGTAAAAAGTTATGTTAGAGTAGTTAGTTAGGAGTTTGAAATTGATAACCAAAGGTCATGGGTTCAACCCCCACTAATAATATTATTTTTAAATAAATTAAAAATTAAATATAATTCAACTTTGATTGAACATGAGCAAATCATGTTAAAAATAATAGGTTGAATGGAACGGATTGTTTAAATTTTGAAAAATTCGAATCAAAAGTAGGGCGATGTCGATCCCTGCAAGTAGGGATGCAAATGATCGGATACGAATATAGATATTATCGTATCCTTATCTATTTTTAAATACAAATACGGAAGCGGATACGGATATTGGCGGATATTAAAACTATCTTACCATATCCTTAAAAAATAGATACGGATGTAAAACAGATATTGATCGCATATGAGTAACGTTAGAAATACTCTATAGAATCGACTTAAATATAGACGAATTGGATGGAAAACAGATGATATAAATTTACTAAATGTGTTTGTATCATAAAAATTATACAAATATGATAAAAGAAGATATAGAATAATGTTATATAAGGTTAAAAATGAATATATGACTATATTTATATACGGAAACGGATATAAATATACGGATATGAATGTTTGCGGATATCAAAATGATATCCATATCCGTATCTATTTTAAAACGGATACGGATACGAATGTCAAAATCTATATAAAACAGATACGGTGACGGATCGGTTACGGATATATCCGTAACCATTTGCATCCCTACCTGCCAGAGGGCGGAGGCCAAAGTTGGATCCGCTTTGAGGATCCGTATAATGCAAGTCAGAGTCGCGAAATGTAACGTCGATGGACAACGTCCTGAGCTTCCTCGTCTTCCTCCTCCCACTCTGGCGGAAGCCCCTCCCTCGCCACCAACCTCCCCTTGATCTCCGCTGCCTCACCTTTGCCATCACCCATTTCCTCAAGCTCTTCACCCCTTGGTGACATCTCCGTCCCTTCTTTGTTTTCTATGACTGTTTGTCTACTTGTCTGTACTTTTATTTCTTGAAATGCAATCAATTGACTAATTATTAAGCTGCACGAAGTTCTTCTCTACGTGATAGGACATATATTTCTTTTGTCCTCAATATTGCTTTGATTTTACAGGCTCACCAATTTCACCAGGCATTCACGACTTGGATCCTATATGAAGAAATTCTGATGCCAAATTAGTTTTTTTATTTATCAACCAGTGCATTAGATGCTGGATTAGGGCAGCTCTCAGCTTAAAACAATTTAATAGAAAAATGGGTTACACAAGATGTAACGTCTGATGCTTAGGTTTCCGATCCATTATCGAAAAAAACTGACCCTGACAATTTGTTGGGTTCGAGCTCAAATGGATTCATTGACAATCACCTAAAATGCTTAAGTCCAAATTGTCAAGTAATAATCCCCACTACTTATAACACACTCTCATTTTCATGAGTTTTAGATGTGGGACTATGTTTGGAGGTATGCATGTTCAACAAGATGACACATAGGATGGGAACACTATTTATAAATCCACAATTGATAATGAAATATACAATCAAAATCAACAATTAAGTGTGTGCCATAATGGAAGTTGTATAAACACATGCGCCGACCCGACCCAAACCCATAAAATTTGGCCGACAGACCCAATTGATATCTCAGATTACATAGACTGACCCAACTCAAGTTTGACCCATAATAATTGAGTTGAACTTGAGCTTGCGCTGCCAAAAACAAAAAATAACGGGCGTAAATCCAATCGAAAGTCCGAAAAAATAAATGAGCTTGGATGTGTGCCCAGACCCGATCCATCCTCATCCCTAAATTTCTGATTAGTTAATATATTTATGAGGGTTTAATGCGACTACCACTAAGGGGAGCTAACTTGGCTCCCCCCGTGCCATTTCGTCCATTTTTTAAATTTTTTGAAAATTTCTTCCGTGAATATTCATCACTATATCCCTCTATTACGTTATTAAAATTTCGTGTGAAACAGAGACTCCTACGACCTCCATCCAGACAGTCATTTTTTAACGGTAACAGAATTGCTAAAAACGACCACATCTGGATGGATGCCGTGTGAATCTCTGTTTCGCACGAAATTTTAATAGTATAATATAGGGATATATTAATGAAAATCCACGAAATTTTTTTTCAAAAATAATAGAAAAACAGAGAAAATGAGGTGGATGAGTAAGTTAGCTCTCCTTAAGGGGGCAACCCCAATTTTACCCTATTTATAATGATATACCTAAGAAAATGCACGGGGGAAGAGGAAGGGAGATGAAAGGAGAGGTGGAGCGGGTAATGGAGACGTGAGTCACGGTGAGTGGAACACTGGAAGAGCACCAGGACATGTACCGTCGTGCAACGAGGCACCCCTTCATACTCTCCATCCGAGATGGCTCGGCGGAGCCCTCTTCCTTCAAACGCTGCCTCATGAGCCCCCCTCCTCTCACACTCTCTCTCTTTCTTCTTCTCCCCCTTTTCCTTTTCCGACTTTCTGCTTGAATTGCAATCCGTCCACTACAAACTGCTGCCAAATTATATCTTATTTTTTCAAGCATTATTCTGTTCCCAATGACCGCGAATTTAATTTAAGCATCGGGCCCTTGAGCTTGAGGTTTGATCATCTGTGTGCCTACTTGAGCCGGCTTGTGTGCGAAATGTTCATGCACACGATTTTTTGTGCAGTAAATCTCAGAAAGTATGATATGCACATGAGGCGTGGTGTGTGTTATGCTAAAGTCGAATTTATCTAAGTTGTAACCCTCAATACTTTTATCCCATAAAGTGAGTTCTTGGAGTAGAGCTATTTTTAGGGTGTTACCTTGATGATGAGCCTTCATCTAATGCTTAATGGTTTGGGTGGTTCTGAAGCTTCAATTGCGAGGAGGGCGATCTCATATACCGTGAACTATATTGCAATCGACAATATCAAGTGGAGATCTTGGAATATATTTGCTTCCCTATTGTGGCGTGACTTTGGGAGCACTGTGTTTTATTATTATTGGCAGAGCTTGGATTTACAGGAGAGGAACGGAATTCCAGTGAGGCTGTCTTTTCCATGAAGGGGATGATGACAATGTTGTTGAGGATCTTCAAATTTCTTAAGTAACTTTGTAGTCACGGGCTTGGAAGGGAGCTGGGCTGATCGAGGAGTTATTTCTGTATTTGATGGACCTCGTGACATATTTTAACATTTCAGTGGAAGATCACTGGTCATCTTCTAATGGTGACCATGGAGTTTGGGCTTTCTATCTTTGTCTCAAATTTCTCGGATGCGATTATTTGAGGAGGAACGTTGAGAGATGGTACGAAAGGGAAAGGCACGGGAGTGAGCGATGATGTAAATGGTAAGGGTGAGAACGGGGAGTATTGAATTGGGGTTATAAGGAGGTGCATGTGAACTAATGGAGTGGGAAGTGTGCTCGACGTTTGGCGTGTTGTCGAGAGGGCGTCAACCCCTAAAGGTGGTGGTTGGGAGGATGGTCTATATGGATGGGAGATTTGTCGTCTCATGTATATGGGGCTTGGCCATTTTCCTTGTTGTGCAAGGATCCTGTGATGTGCTTCATGTATAACAAGGTGAGTCACCTCTGTGTCTTCTGTGCTTGTATGAACATGTCGAGAGCAAAGATGGATTTACGTGGTAGAAGTGCTCATCTAGAAGCTATGAACAAGCTTTGGAAGTGGCTCGCATTGGACTGCCTGGTGGCCGACCGACCTTTGGGTGCTAGTGACTTCTTGGTGGATTTTGACTAGGTGAGAATGATGCCTATGAATGGATTTGCAGGTGATATGATCTTCATGGAGGATAAGCTTATTTGTGGTCATGGTATGTAGTCGGAAGAGGCTAGTTAGTTGGGGTGGGGGGGGAGAGGTTGTGGGGATGCAGGTTCATTGCATTGAAGGTGTCTTGGCTTCTGGGTTGGGGTTTAATGGGCACAACTAGTGGTGATGTGATAATAGGGATTTCGATTTAGTCTTGACTTATGTGGCCTTGCTCAGGGATGTGACAAAGGTGGTTTCTTTTGGTCTCCAAGTTGGAAATTGGCTCAGATGGAAGGCTTAGGCTGCTTCGACGCCAATAATGGTTTTCCAAGTGGACAAAGTGTCGTTCCGATTGGTTGTTGATGACTTCATCGTGGAGGAATGGGTGTCAAAGGTTAAGAAGAGCATAACAGTGGAAGGTGGGATGGTGGAGGGCATCCGATGTTTGTGGGAGGAAGTGGTTGCTTATGTGGAGGACTGTTTGAAAAGTGGGATCGGCATCTACGCATTGGTTGTTGCTTTGATTTTTGTGGGGGTTGAAATCTGATAGATGTAACAACTACAAATGTCCCACTCTCTTTGAGGGCATCTTGGAGCATTAAAAAGATGAATTGTAGATGCAGTTGACGGTGTAGTCCTTTCGAGCAAAAAGGCAGGTTAGATCCAGAGGGCCCGCTACTTCAATTGTAATGAAAATTCATTACATTTTAGTTAGAACCTTGAATCCACTAATCAAATGTTGGACCTTACCATATTTCTTTAGCGATCCTCTGGGTTGTTGCATGCAGGAGATCATATATACTTATTGGGAAGGTTTGGGCCCTTTTTGTGCTGGTGATGGGGGTTAATGGCTTCCCATTTTTAGGAGTTGCCGAAATTCGTGCCAGACGACCCAAGATCTCCCTCTCTTGTGCACAATAAGAGATATCGCGATATATCGACGATATATCGGTATCAATAGGTGATCGATACATCGTTGATATGGCCGATATTTGCCCTTCCAAGGCTATTTTCTTCACAAAAAATCGGTTCGATATCGGTGATATGGCATCGATATATCGTCGACATATCGTATCGACACTATACCGATATCGAACTCTTGTAGTTGCGCACAAGTGTTCCAGCAGGCAGTGCTAGGGTGCAAAATCCTCTTCTGCATGAGTGGGCTTTTTAGGGTGACAAGATGTTGATAGCATTTGGGGTGGTTGAGACAACCTTCCTCAAGGAAGGTGGTGGTGTTGATGGGGATGGTGGAGTCAATGTATACAAGGAAGAGTTGCAAGGTCAAAAGGGACTTCTGCAACTCCAACTTGCTTTTGGGAGGTTTGCATACACAATTACACATTGCTTCGCCAACAACACTAGTGGTCGACAGAGTGGTGGATTATGCAACAAAAGTGGCGGTGGAAGGTGCTCTGGGCAAGGATGGGGATGTTGAGAGGCAACCTTCCTCAAGGAAGGTGGTGGTGTTGATGGGGATGGTTGAGTCAATGTATATAATGAAGAGTTGCAAGGTCAAAAGGGACTTCTGCAACTCCAACTTGCTTTTGGGAGGTTTGCATACACATTGCTTTGCCAACAACACTAGTGCCAATTTGACGGTGGTCGACATAGTGATGGATTATGCAACAAAATTGGCGGTGGAAGGTGCTATGGGCGAGGATTGAGGGGGGGGGGGTGCAAAGGGATGGTGCAAACTTGTTATGGGTGAGGGCAATTGGTGCCTGATGAAAACCCTTACTTGGAATTTTAGGGGTTTTTGGGATTCGGAGAACATGGCTTTGGTGGCAAGTTTGTTGATGAATTGCGGGTGGAAGTGGGGCTATTACAAGAGATGAAGCTAGAGAACTGTGATAATGGAACATGAAGGGGTTTTACGGGTCCAAGATGGTGAAGTCTGAGGTGTTAGATACCAATGGAAGGTCTAGGGGCAACTTAATTGGTAAGAATGGGTAGCCTTTTTCTAGAGAGACCATCTTTCGGGATGTTCGGGTGTGGACTATGTTACTAAGGAGGATTTCAAATGATTTTTGTTAGGAAAAATGGAGGACTTGTTTTACTATGAAGAATTTAACCCTTCTTATATAAGAGTAGAGAATGTAGTCAAAGTAGTAAATAAGCGGCATGAGAGTAAGTAAAAAAGAAAACAAGAGATAATAAATAAACCTTCTCAAAACTCCCCCTCAAGCTAGAGCATAAATATTATGCATGCTCAACTTGGAGATGCATCAATCAAATAAGTTCCATGCTAGCAGCCTGGTGAAAACGTTTGCGAGCTACTCAATAGAAAATAGGAGATAATAAATAAACCTTCTCAAAACTCCCCCTCAAGCTCGAGCATAAATATTATGCATGCTCAACGTGGAGATGCATCAATCAAATAGGTTCTATGCTAGCAGCTTGGTGAAAACATTTGCGAGCTACTCAATATGAGGCACATGTGGAGTTTGAAGTAGTCCTATCTGAATCGGATCTCGAGTGTATTGATAGTCATTTTTCACACATTTGTTTCTCTCATGGAAGATATGATTGTTTCTAATAACGATAATAACCTCATAATAAGACTGCATTTCCATGAGTATTGTGATATAAAATACTCGTCTTATAGAACTGATCTAACCGATACCATCTTAGCTGTGGTCTAGGCCATATCTCTATGCTCAGATTTTCATACCGAACGGGCAATGTTTCTTTCTACCTTGTGTAAGAAGTTTACCTCCATCAAAGATACATAACTATGTAGTAGTTTTCTTGATATGTCTATCCCAATATAATCTGCATTAAAGTACCAAAAATCTGCAAAGAGGATCCCTTCATGCAAAAGTGCCCTTTCCCTAGTGTACCATCGAAATATCTCAAGATGTGCATCACATCATCACAACTCATAAATTAGCTAACCTGATTTACATAAAAGTTATATATTTGATCAGTTTACAACAACAGAAAGGAGCTTTCTTACTAAAGCCTAGTACAATCTAGTATCAACTTCCTTTAAGGTATCCTCATATAATTTGCCAATTTGGCATCTACATTCATAGTTGTAAAAATAACTCTAGATCCAAGCATGCTAGTCTTGTCAAGCGTTAAGAACATACTTGCATTATGTTAGAAGTTAGAACTGGGAATTTTGAGACTTGAATGCATGAATAAAGCGCTCATTACTAAGTGTGTGCTGAGATTATGGGAAAAATTAGAGGACCTAGTCTGTCGGTTGACTGTTGTGGTGCACGAAGTGCCGGAGTGGTAATAATATATGGCTTCCTTCATCTCTTTGACAGTTAATTTCTTAAATTCTACCTGAATTGGATGACGCTCTTTGGTCCATGGTGGGCAGCGGGGAGATTTTTCATTTCTGGTTGGATGATTGGATGGGATTGGGGACGTCGAGGGATAGATACCCATGTCTGTATGCACTTGCAGAGAATTAGTACTTGGTGGCTAGTCATGTTCATGGTGTCCATCCTTTTCGGTAGCCTTTTTGGAGCAAAGAATACAAGATTTTTTGGCGATGCGTGAAGATCTGGTGGATATTGAGGGAACCACATAGGGAGAGACCATTTTGTTGGGGCTAGTAGTCGTTTCTCGATTAAAGAGCATACAGGATGTTCACTCGGATCCATAATACAAATCTGGAGCCTTCTAACCATGATTGCAAAATTATTTGGAGAAGCGGAGTTCCGCAGGTGATCAAGGTGTTCATCTGGTTTGTAAGGCATGGTTGGTTGCTTACCAAAGTGCGACGGGATAAAGTCCTACATATGGGGTACCCGATCTGCGACAGATGCAGAGAAGATCACGAGAATTTAGAATTTCTAGTTTTCAAATGCAGATTCTCAGCATTAGTTTAGTCAGGCGTTGGCATTGTATGGCTGAAGACTGAAGATGGCACGACTTTCTGGAACTCAATCAGGATGGTTTGTGGCAATTCTCAGGAGGACTGCTCTCCTGCTTTTGCACTTTTTTGGGCCATGTGGTGTGCAAGGAATGAGTCAATCTTTCATGACCGGTACTTTTACCGGGTAATGTATTAGGCCATTATAAGTGCACTTACTTCGGTCCAGTCGCATGCCTGATATAATTTTCTTTGCTTTAATTAATTAATAAAATTTCCCAGAGGTGGATCCTAACTCTGGATTCCACCTTCCATTTATTCAAAAAAAATGTTAGAACTATCTCTCTCAGGAATAGCATGTGGGCTATCTCAACCCTAAGAAATTAGTGTAAGCTGCCAAGATCCTTGATGATTATGTGCTTGATTAGTACTTCTTTCACATAGTGATACCCCTAAGCATCACTACCTACCGATGGCGATAATAACATCTACATAGACAAGTAGAACTGCAATCCTATTAGAGTAACTTCCTTCAAAAAAATAGTAGCATCGTACACATAGAGAATGATCCGTACTAGATCTATAAAACTGCATATGTTCTACCACATCAGAAAGCTCGTAGAACCATGCTTTGGGACTCTTTATGAACCCATAAATTGCTTGTGAAGACAATGGACTTTGTGAGACTTTCCCTCAGCCATAAAGTCATGTGATTGCTCCATATTTACCTTATCATAATATATAAAACTATAATTTACGTCAAGATTATAAAGAGACCAATTCTTATGTATTACAATAGACATTCAAATATGCATAGTAACCAAATGAGCAACTGGGAAGAAAGTGTCAAAGTAGTTAACATCGTATATCCAATTGAGTTGTTGGCCATACGTAAGCCTTAAATTGCTATACTCATCCACTATCGTAGTGCTTGATGATAAAAAGCCATTTACAACTGACAACAACTGCATCGGTGGGGATATCATCTAGAGTTCACATGCCTCTAGAATGCTCAATGACTTCACTATTGCATTATGAGTTTCCATGGTACAATAGCCATGACTTCATATGCAAGATCCAAGGTACTATGGTGGACCTTACCCATGAGTTCATTATACAAATACATTTATGTGAAAGGGAAAAATGAGGATACAATTTCACGAAGCCCTAGAGCTCTCTTATATAGGAGAAAAGCTTTATGGGAAAATTACATAAGACAAACTAGAAAATAAACAAATATAAATAAAGACCACAAGACATAAGTATCTCAACACTCCCCCTCAAGCTGGAGCATATATGTCTATCATGCTCAGCTTGGAACAACAACAATGAAAAGGACTCCTCGCTAGAGCTTTGGTGAACATGTCTGCAATATGATATCCTGAAGCAACGTGAGTAGTAGAGATCAACCCCTTCTGGATCAAGTCACGAGTGTAGTGACAATCTACCTTAATGTTTTGTTCTCTCATGAAAGGCTGGATTATTAACAATGAACAATGCTGCTTGATTATCACATTTGAGGTGCATAGGAAGGGACACCTCAATAGTTAGGTCAGTCAGAACGGATTTAACCCACATCATTTCTGTACTCCCTTGGGCCATAGCCCTATATTCTGATTCAGCACTGGATCGAGCAACAACTGTTTGTTTCTTACTTCGTTATGAGACCAATGAGCTACCAACAAACACAATGAAGCATGAGATGGACTTCCTATCCTTGGGACACCCAATATAATCCGCATCTGCACATCCAGTAACTGTGAGAGATGTATCCCTTCTGAAAAGAAGACCTGATCCTGGAGAAGATTTCAGGTATCTCAAAATCATGCGCACTGCATCCATGTGAACCTGTCTGGGCTGCTCCATAAACTGGCTGACTCTGCTTACATCAAATGATATATCAGGCTCGGTAATAGTAACATATAACAACTTTCCTACTAGCTCTCTGTAATGTCTCTTATCCATCTCTTCAGAGTCATCATCATAGAGCTTAGCATTAGATACCATTGGTGTAGTAGCAGGTCTGCATCCTGTCATACCTGTCTCATATAAAAGGTATGTGACATACTTCCTTTGTGTCATAACCATGCCCTGTTGATTCCATGCAAACTCCAAGCCAAGGAGGGAACGTAGTGTACCAAGGTCATTGGTCACAAACTGTTGTCCAAGAAAATCCTTAGCTGCCTGAATGCCCTGTTCATCGCTACCAGTAACAATGATGTCATCAACATAAACCAGAACAATAACAATACCTCTCTGAGTTCTCTTAACAAAAAGAGAATGATCTGCAGTGGATCGGAGGAACCCCTTCTGTTCAATCAACTCTGAGAGCTTCTGAAACCAAGCTCTCGAACTTTGCTTAAGACCATATATGGCCTTATGAAGACGGTACACTATACTGGACTCCCTCTCAGTAGCAAACCCTGATGGTTGCTGCATGTAAACCTCCTCCTGCATGTCACCATATAAGAACACATTCTTTACATCTAATTGGAAAAGCGGCCAGTCACGTACCACAGCAACAACAACAAGAATGCATAGTGTAGAGTGACGTGCAACATGAGAAAATGTGTCCTGGTAATCAACCCATAGGTTTGTTAACCCTCGAGCAACCAACCTGGCCTTATATCTATCCACAATGCCATCTGCTCGGTGTTTTATACTAAACACCCACTTGCTGCCAACCACAGACGCTCCTGACGGAGCCTGTACAATGCTCTATGTACCACGAGATTGTAAGGCTGCCATTTCCTCCTCCATAGCTAGACACCAATGGCCACTCTGTAATGCCTCCTGAAGACGGTCCCACAACAAACCTCTGAAAATCCATGGAAAGATGATCCAAAGAAACATGTGAAGCTAAAAGATGCATAGTGCAAACCCGCTTCTGCCTCCGTAGAGCAATAGGTATGTCCAGATCAACATCACTTGTAAAATATATAGTATCCACAACATCATGTATCTCAATCTGTACATGCAAATCACCAGTGCCATTATATGAGCTCAAATGTTCAGTACATACCTTGGACGTGCTGGACGATGGAGGAGGTGCATGAGCATGGGACCGTCGCTGGTAAGCCTGCGGAAAGAAAATAGGAGACGGTGGAGGTGGCGGTGGTGGCACCGGTGGAGGTGTCGGTGTAGGAGGTGGAGATGTAATAGGGATCGAAGGAAGAGGCATATAGACCTCTTCTCCATCCTCTAACGGAGTAAGCCTGTCACATGGGGAGAGAAATACATAATGGACTTAAAAAAGGTGACATCAACACTGACATAGTACCTTCGTCGAATAGGGTCAAAGCAACGATATCCCTTTTGGGTCTTAAAATACCCAACAAACACACATTTGACAGCTCTGGGAGACATTTGATGAACAAAAGCTACTGAATCGAAAACACGAGGCGTAAGGGAAAAAAGATCCTTCTCGGGAAATGCAATCAAGAAAGGAATCTTCTCCCCGAACACCGAAGAGGGCATACGATTAACCAGATAACAAGTAGTTAGAACTGCATCTCCCCAGTATGAATGAGGGGCACGACTCTGAATTAAAAGGGTTCTGGTAACATCCAAAAGATGACGATGTTTTCGTTCAGCCACCCCATTATATTGTGAAGTATATGCACAAGATGTTTGATGCACAATACTATGAGACCTAAGGAACTGAGAAAGCTGAGTAGTGCAAAATTCTAGTGCATTATCTGAACGTATAAACTTGATATTTGCTGAAAAAATGTTCCTTAAGAAACAAGACAATCTTGTGTTGTTTCCATGGTACAACATGAACATGAACCTAACAAAACCTTTATTTCATTAATAAAGGACAGAATAACATGAACAACATCAGAGTTGTTTTTAAGAAGAAAGACCCAAGACAATCTCGAAAACTCATCGATTGCAACAAGATAAAACATGTGTCCCTGAAGATCTGGTACACGACTGGGACCCCAAATATCAAAATGGATTAACTCGAACAAAATATGACTACTTCGACCCTGACGACTCTGGAAAGTGGACCGATGATGCTTCCCAAGCTGGCAGGCCTCGCACTGGAAAGTAGAGCGAGATGGAATCTGTGGAAGAACGTGGCTCAGCTTCTGCGGAGGAATAAGACCAAATCAAAGATGCCACATATATAGAGAAACAGATCAAGTGTGAAGAGAGGAGACACCAACATATGGAGATTGTACTAGTCTGTATAGTCTCCCTTGCTCACGGCCAGCTCCAATCACCCTGCCCGTGGGTATATCCTGAAGCACAAGAGCAGATGGATCAAATATGGCAAGACAATGTAAATCTTTGGTGATTTGACTAATAGATAGTAAATTCATTGAATAATCAGGAGCATAAAGAACATTCTGAAGCCTCAATCCGTGATTCAACTGCACCTCCCCCTGACCAGTAATGGGAGAATGTCTTCCATCTGCTATCACAATAGACTGTCTAGGCTGAGTTGGACGAAAAATTGGCCTCTGTCACCACAGAGATTATGGGATGCTCCGGAATCCATGATCCATTCTGACAAATCTGCCCTGTAACAACTAGTAAAGGCATATGTTATACCTAACGTAGAAGCTGATGCTGAGGCAGCTACTTCTGAGGATCCTGAAGTAGAGCTGGTAGATCCAGATGTAACATGCATAATGTCCCTTAGTCGCGCCACAAGCTCATCAAATATTTGGTCAGATGCAAGTGATGGGCTCCCATCCTGTTGTGTCTGCTCTGCAACTCGAGCTGAAGCAAGAAACCCATGCTTGGAATAGCAGGTTTCCTTAGAGTGGCCTGGCCTGTCGCGGTAAGTGTATGGCTGATGGGATCGATCACCTCCTCCTCTGCCCCAGTTAGGGCCTCCCCTACCACGATATGGTGTAGGGCTTTCTCTACCACATGATACAACCATAACTGAAGATGTCTGAGACTGTAAAGTACTATCAGAGGATATAGACAATCTACTCAATCTGCGATATGCCTCCTCCATCGGAGGTATGGTGGCATCAGTAAGGATCTGGGCACGAGTTGCATCTTACTCAGGGTATAGGGTTGCTAGAAATACCCCAGTCATCACTGAGTCTGTGTACGCCTTGTGCTGCTATGGCGTAGCAGTCAAGGGAATGTATCCATGTAAATTCTCAAACATACCCCTTAAAGAAGTATAGAGAGTATGAAGGAGGCGACCATTATGCTTTGATGTGAAGATATCATGCTGAAGCTGCAGTATCTTCGATTCATTCTTCGCCGGTGAGTATGTAGCGGTGAGAATATCCCACATAGCCTTTGCAGTAGGCTGACTAAAAATATCATTGGCTATCTCCGCTGACACAGTCTCGGATAGCCACACGTGTGCATATGCATCATCTGCCTCCCATGAGGCATTTCTCCCAGTCTTATCGCGTGGCTCCTCGGTCGTGAGGATGTGCTTCTTGCCGTTGCATTGCATTAAGCTCATGAACTGCATGGCCCATAGTTCATAATTCGTTCCATCCATCTTCACAATCGGTACCAGACCTTTGAAAGCACCCAAGGATGGAATATCTGCTTAGTTGTCTGACATTATGACAACTATCTCTTAAGACCGTGGTTGCAAACTGGACAAATAATGTCTATACAGACATATAAGAAGATGGTTGTGGGTGTAGACTCAAACCACAACCACTTCCATTCCTTGAAGACTCCTTTGGGTTGCTAGGGTGTCTTTAGACAATTAGGTCACACCTTAGAGGACCAAGTGGGAGCCCTAAAGGGCACCTTCGGCTGTGAGCGACGAAGCGAGGAGGCGTCGACGTTTATCCGTGCTACATCACTGGAGCGTCGCTTATCCGCGCTAGGGGGCAGGCGCACAGATGCGCGAGCAGACACGTAGATGCGCATAGACGCAGGAGCGAGTGCGCGAGGAGACATACACGACGGTGCATGTGCAGACGTGCGCAAGGTCGAAGGCGCACACGGACGTGCGTGCACAGACGCGCGTGAGGATGTGCGAGAGAGAGAGAGGCAAGCGACACAAGGATGTTCCGCCTGCGACGGTGGCGGCGCGCACCTTGCCTCGACGGTGGTGCTTGAAGGGTTTTGGTGGGGGCGGATCTAGGGCACATGCTCCAGTCTAGGACCGTCGCTCTGATACCATGTGAAAGAGAAAAATGAGGATAATATTTCACGAAGCTCTAGAGTTCTCTTATATAGGAGAAAAGCTTTATGGGAAAATTACATAAGATAAACTAGAAAATAAGCAAATATAAATACAGACCACAAGACATAAGTATCTCAACACTTTAGAATGCTTCACGACTTCACATGCAAAATCTAGGATACAAATGTGAATCAGATCCATGACTTCATAAGTGCATCATCACACTTCGAGACAAATCTTTCCCTTCTTCTCTGAAGGCACTTCCTTTTTCAAAATATGCTTTTTGTCGCGTGCATCCACAACATTAAGAATGCTCTGCACTAGAGATCATAGTTTGTCCCATATAACCTGATGGTTGGTGCAAAATATAGGATATTTATTTCCCCATAGATGGTTTGTGACTAACCACTGGAACCTATCATATCAGATGGCATTGTGGAGTAAAACAAGCGCCTGTTAAAGAAGAAAAATATTGTATTTTCAGCACAACATGACAAGGGCGGTGATGATGCTAAAGGTGCGTTCGGTTCGAGAATAAGCAGGAATAAGGATGGGGAATAAGGAAAATAATGGTCTATTCTTTGTTTGGCCGGAGGATAGGAATAAGGAGAATAAGGTGAAATAAAGGTAGGTAAGGTGGGATAAAGATAAGAATAAAAGTGAAATAAGATGGAATAATGGGGAATAGTCGTACCGCTGGGAACCGTGTCGATGGGAGAATTGACCCCTTATTCCAGGGTCTATTCTCCAACCAAAAAGGGCCAAGGGTGTAAGAATACAATCCTGCCACGCAAAGACAACACTGGTGACGGGTGACATTGGCACATAGGGTATGGGGGAGTTCAGGACTTTGATTGGTGTGGTTTAGCTGGAGATCCTCGATGCTTTCAACTGATGGCTTATATGGAGAAGCTCGACGAATGTTCTTGGTTGGACATATTTCTTCTTTCTACTGAGATTCTCCGTAACTTTTACATGTGCTAGGAGGTGGATGGGCTTAGCAAAGTTGAGGACAACATGCCCTTATGAAGGAGGAGATCGAGCATAGGCTGGAGGTACAGAAAATATTTACTGAGGAGGAATATAAACATGAAGTGGAGTTGCTATAGCGGTTTAGACAAACTTGGATTAGGAGATGCCAACACAGCATTCTTCCACTTGATGGTTGATGGGAGAAGGATTTTCATTCACTCGATTGTGGCCTTTAGGTAGCAGGTGCACGTGGATGAATAGGTGGAGGCAGTTGTCGAAGATTTTAAGGCTTTCAAAAGACGTAATGAGACACTTGATGGAGGTGGTTGAGAAAGGCAACTCACAAGATCAACCCTAATAAGGTGTATCATATGGTGCATGACTTCTCTAAGAAGGATATATGGAGGTAGGAGGCTATTAATGAGTTGAACATGGACGAGATTCATGGGCCGGATGGGACTTCGGTCTTGTTTTTCAAGGATTTATGGGAGACGGTGCGACAAAGTATCATGAAGGTGGTTTGGGAACTTTGACTTAGATAGGCTGACACATGCTCTTATATTTCTTGTTCCCAAGGAGATGGCACTGTGGATGGAGGATTACCAGCCTTTTGCGCTCTTGAATGTGATTTACTTAGCTGTAGCTAAGCTGCTTGCTAATAGGTTTACAAGAGTTGCAAACTCACTTGTTAACTTGCTTTAGACGGCTTTCATCCCAGGGAGGGCAATGCGTGAATATTGTGGTCTTGGCTTCCTGCCATATTGTGAGCATGGTCATAAGATTTGCTTGAAATGTTGGAAATCAGCTTTGCATTGCGGTGAATAGTGGTGTGTTGTTATGCATGTCATGGGCACCTACAAGTTGGCTGCCATTGATTGGATCGAGACGTCTTCTCATTTCCATTTCTGGGGAGTTTATTCGCGAATCAATTCAGATCTGTTCTCAGTGGCATTATTTTTTGAGCTGAACGGTTTTCTTTTGAGAATGTAATTCACCTGTCTAGATCTCTCCTTGAGTTCTGGCTCTTGTATTTTTTATCATTCTTTTTAATATAAGAGAGCGGACACTATCGCAAGTGTTTCCCCCTCTTCTATCTCAAAAAAAGTTATTTTCATGGTCTGGATAGGACAAGAACTACCCAAAATTATAACTCTTTAATTGGACACTTCATGAATCATCAAACATTCCCTACAACATCACTGATATGCGCCTTCAGAAAAAAAACAGCACAAATATGTGTCCCAATATGAAAAGGAAATGGGTAACCATTATTCATCAGCATCTACTGTTAGTTTAATCTTATCTATCTCACATTGGCCCCTCGTACAAAATAGAATCTAGTATATGCTAGATTTATTTAAATTTTTTTCTACATTATTTTTACTCAAATGCGTCTGCTGGTAGTGCAGTTTATCTACTACCCAGAAAACTAGGGTTCAAATCCCAGCTTGTGGGGGTTGCATTAGGTAGTCGATCGCCAGCGTAAAAAAATAGTCGAATCTCTCAACATGGATTTGAGCAAGAATCCATGCCAATCCTAATTATAGTGGGAGAAGGCTTTTTTTTTATTTTAACTCATGCAGTTTTTGAATAGAATTCTGGATGACCACCAACCTCTGCTGATTATCATTTGGCTTTTCAAAGAAAAAAATCTTCACTTAACCAGCATGGACATTAATTATAAAGCTTATTGACCAAATCGGTCATGTTGCTTTTTTGGATGACCACCAACCTCTAGATGTATGCAAAACTTACCATTTATCTATGGAAGCCATTATGCTCGCACTGATAATTATCAAGCACATAGGTTGTGTTTTAAATGAAACCATGGTCATATCGTTGCAGGAACAAGACTAAATATTCGTAAGGGAATTTGTGCCTATGCTTGCGAGTGTTATAACAAAGGCATGGGAGGAGTCTGGGCACTCGAATGATACTGATGCTCTATTAGGTGGTACGACTGCTTTGAACGAGAAATTTCATGGTTCAATAAAGAAACCTCCAAATGGGTTGTTTCTCTGGTTAACGTCACTCCTCAAAAGCAAATGAGGATTATTGCAAGTAATTCAATGCAAATTTTATTAATTTCTATGTGATGGATGTATCTCTGTTCTACCACAATTTATACATTAATTTTGCTCCAGTTCAGGTTCCTTCGAAGCTTGATGCAGCCTGAAGTTGATTATACAACAGCAATTGCGGCGCTTTGGGCCATCGAAGCTGTCTACAAGCAGAGTTTCTCTTTTTGCCTAGAAGAAGGTTCCAACACTCCTTGCAAGCTTATGGAGACTTGTCTTAGATGGGGCAATGCCGATTTTGGTCAGTACTGTTGTTCTCTGAGGAACGTTGCCAACATGCAGCTAAATGTGGCTTCTGCTAATGTTGCAGAGCGAGCCAAGAACGCGTTCTTATGTGTCCTAGAACTAGAAGTCAACTTCTGGGAGATGAGCAGCTCAAAACAGTAAAATGGTCGGCTCCTAATGTTATCAAGGTATTTACCTGACTAACATTTTGAATCTGTTTTGAATGTGGAAGAAAATGATATCCACACGCTCCCTTAAAATGAGCAAATTTGAAATGAATCGCTGAAAAACCGAAACGCAGCAAGCTTTCTGGTTATATTCACTGCAGTTATAAAAGAGTGGCTTTTGGAGATACTATTTTCTGAAACTTCACAACAAATATGTTTCTTCCTTGGGGATACACCTATAAGGTGGTCACCTTTTTTCTTACAAAAAAAGGCGTTTCTTCCGTGGGGAGCCTTGTTACCTTTTTCGCAAAGCTGAAAATTGAGTTATAGTCCCACTTAAGTTGGAAATCATGGAGTTTCCAATGGGAGCGCTATATATGTCTCAGTATGGGGGAATTAACGCTTTGAAACCTATTCAATTAGTTCAGAACAACACCATATATATACCAAGGTTGCAAAAGTCGGTAGCCGGTACTCGGTCGGTTGGGTCACTGACTAAGGATTAATCGGCAGTTGGACGACTAATCGAATTTAGTCGGACGACTAATCGAATTTAGTCGGACTTTAATCAGCTTTGAATTTTATGATTATTTTAAATATATAACTCATTTTTAGACATATATTTACATAGATTTTATACATTTTTATATTATCATAATAAAATAAAAAAATAATTGAATTTAAATAAAACACTAAGCATATTATAATAAGTTTGCTTATAAAAAAAGCAAAACATATAAGAATATGGTATCTCCAAGTAAAAATTGGTCGACTAGTGTACCTAGTCGGAATTAGTCAGTACTCGATCGGCCACCCCACTGACTAGACTAGTCGGACCTACTAGTCAGGCCAGTTGGGCGACTTTTACAACCTTGATATATACATATAAAACTATTATATATATGTGAGAAAAATGGGGCTGCTCCCGTCCCATTTTTCCGCATAATTTTTTATTTTTTTAAAAAATCTCTTCATGTGTTTTCATCAGTATATCCATGGGAAAAATGGGGCTGCTCGCTGGGAGCAGACCGTTAAATTACCTGTTCTAGATGGAGGGTATATGCGTCTTTGTTTCTGTCGAAATCGGAATGGCATATTAGAGGGATATAGTGATGAATATACATGGTGATTTTTTTCAAAAAACACAAAATGCAAAAATGGGGGGGGGGGAGCAGCCCATTAGTTGGTCCCAAAGAGCAGCCCCATTTTCCCTATTGACAGGAAAAAATGGGGCTGCTCCTGCCCCATTTTCCGCATTTTTTTATAAAAATTTTAACATGTATATTCATCATTATATCCCTCTAATATGTGATTCTGATTTTGTCAGAAACATAGACTCATGTGTCCTCCATCTAGAATAGGTCGATTGCAATACATGAGTAAGATGGAGGGCATAGAAGTCTCTAATTCTGATGAAATCGGAATGACATATTGGAGGTATATAATGATAAATACACAGGGCGAAGTTTTTCAAAAAACAAAAAAAAATGCGGAAAAATAGGGCGGGAGCAACCATTGGGTGCCCCCAGGGAGCAACCCCATTTTCCCCACAAGTGCATAATTTTCTTCATAGCACATATGCATAAACCTAAATGGATGTCAACTATTTAAAAGATACCAGTTCATTAAATTTTGGTTCTTGTTTTAATTATTTTTATCTATGCTTCACACGTTTCATAATATTTGTTTATTGTCAGAAAGCTCTCACCATGAGGGCGACATCTTTAGGTAGTGTAAATTTGACTTGAATCCTAACCAGTGGTTGGGTTGCTGATGTGGCTGATCTGTATCCTGACTTCTGATTGGCTGAGAGCTGTTGGGTCAGGATTGCTGACATGTCTGATCTGTGTCCTTCCTTCTGATTGGCTGAGAGTTGTTGGGACAGGATTTCTGACAAGTCTGATCTGTGTCCTGCCTTCTGATTGGTTGAGAGCTGTTGGGATGGATTGCTGAATATAGATGGTATTCTTCTGTTGCAGTATAAAAAGGACCCTAGAGCCATCAGATACCGCAATCCTCATTCTGATCATGTTTCTCATCCCATATCTTACCTTCTCAGTACCCTCTGTATAACATTTTTCTCCCTATAGTGAAACCGATCGCCGCCGCCCAAGGACGTAGCCCATTTACATGTGAACCTTGTAAATCCTTGTGTTTGCGTCTTGCTTGTTTGATCGTGTTTGTGCGTGTTTGCTTCCGCGATTCGCGACAAACTGGTATCAGAGCTTCATGTTCCATCAGGATCATCCAGTAAGATGACGTCACACAATCTGAAGATCGAGAAGTTCACGGGAAAGAATGGATTCAGTCTATGGCAGATCAAGATGCGCGCCCTTATGAAGCAGCAGTGCATCTGGGCACCGTTAGATCAAGAGCGGGCTAAGGCATTCGAACCGTCTGAGTTGATGGTGCAGGAAGAGAAGGTGCACTCGACGATCATGCTGTGTTTAGCGGACGAGATTATTGCGGAGGTTGCAGATGAGGATTCCGCAGCCGGTCTGTGGTTGAGACTCGAAAGTCTATACATGATTAAGTCTTTGACCAACAAGTTGCTCTTGAAGCAACGTCTGTTCTTTCTCCGCATACAGGAAGGTACATCTCTTAAAGAACATCTCGATCGCTTAAATACATTGTTGATGGATTTAAGAAATGTAGATGTTAAGATTGAAGATGAGGATGCTGCCTTGATTTTATTGGTTTCTCTTCCATTATCGTTTGAAAATTTTGTTCAATCATTCATTGTGGGAAGAGAGTCAATAACCCTAGAGGAAGTTCGCGTGAGTCTGCATACGCGTGAACTTCGGCATATGGCTACCGGGAAGCAGGACTCTAACGCTGCAGGTTTGGTTATGACTCATGAGAAGAGTTATGCCAGTTCTAGCTACACAAAGAAGGGAAAGCAGAAGTCCAAGTTGAAGAATCACAATGCTAGGGACATCTGCAATTACTGAAAGGAACATGGACATTGTAAGAAAGATTGCCCAAAGATGGCCACAATTATTGCAGTGGCTCAAGGTGGCAGAGATTCTGAAGATGATTTCGTTCTCACCGTCACAGATCAGAAGACGACATATAGCACATGGATTCTTGATTCAGGTTATTCTTACCATATGACTCCTAATGAAGATTGGTTCTGCATCTATGAGAAGATAGATAATTGATGACCGCCCGAATGACTAAGGTAAAGGTGTAGAAAAATAGGTCGTTGCGACCTCAATCACTCAGACTAAGTTAATCAAGAAAAATCAACCACTCAGGACATGTAAAACTAATCAAGCACAAAAGAGAGCGGTCTCGCTATGAGATTAACCTGGTATAGCACCCAGGGTCGAACACAAGGAGCACGGATTGGCCAAAGGCCTACGAAGTAGTCAAAATGAAATAAAACACAGAGAAGATATTTTTAGTGATTTTTAATGATTTTTATATTTTTTTTTGAATTTTTAATATGTGAAGAAAATAAAAGAAAGTAAATATCAACACACTTCTACAATTTATTTCACACACCAAAAATAAAGCAAAAATTCAAGAAAAAAGGTTTTTATGTTTTTTAAGTTTTTAAGTGTTTTTGGTGAATTTTTGGTAATTTTCTTTGGTATATCTTATTTTCTAAAAATCAAAAAGTGAGAGAAAGACAGGGTACTGTACAGCCAGAACCAAAACCCTTAAATAAAATATCTAAGGATCACAAAAGGCTCTGGAGGTAATTTTCCTATATTCTAAATAAAATAAGGAAAATTTGGGCACCAGAATTATTGCTTTTGGATTTTTAGATTATTTATTATAATTTTTATGGGTTTTTAAGGGTTTTTAAGTTTTTAGGGTTTTTACGCAATGAAAAATAGCCAAAATTGGCTAGAAAATCAAACAACACACAAACAACAGTAACTAAAATTTTTAGAATTTTTGGGGGTGATTTTATATTTTTTTGTGATTTTTCAAGTTAAACAGTAGCAAAAATAGGGGTTTTTGAATTTTTAAAAATAGCAAATGAAATCAAAAATGTCCTCAAAAATTCATAAAAATTCTACACCATGGCAGGATCCATGTGTCAAATTTTCATCGAATTTGGAGGTGATTTGATATTTTATTCAAAAATAAAGGAGGGGCACAGTGCACAGGGACCTAAGTGCAAATACCCAAAAGTTCTGGGGTCCTGGTGCAAAATACCCAAGAAATCACGCGCGAGGCGCGTGCCTGGGGCACTCAGGGACCTAAATGTAAGAAAAATAAGTTCCGAGGGCTTATTGGTAACAAGTACCAAAAGTCCAGGGGCTTATCTGCAAAATACCCAAAATAAAACGCACATGGGGAATTAAATCACGCACAGGGGCATAAATGCAAATAAAGAAAACTTTTTATTCAATCCGATAACATCCAGAACTACAGGGCTTAAGTCGCAAATAACCCAAAATATCACGTGTCGATGCACGTGTCTCACACAAACAGGGGCATAAATGCAAATACTGAAAAGCTCGAGGTCTAATGTGCAAATAACCCAACGTAAACAAAATACTCAAAATATTTACAGGACTGAAATGTAACACAAAAACTACAAGGGGGCCTAAGGTAATTTACCCCTTTTATTAAGTCGAACCGATGGATGAGCGCCACGTGGATAGATGGACGGCTGAGAAGGGGGTGGCGCCCAGGTCTCCGGTCCTCGACTGTGATCCGACGGTCCAGGTGCTGCCACGTTGCAGATCGAACGGTGGGCGGACGACGAGGCTGAGCTGCGCTGGATCGACGGTGGAGATCGACCCTCGGATGGATCTGACGGTTGAAGCTGCTCCTCGAATGGACGTACGTGATTGGATCTGGAGCTCGGGGGTCAATCGGACGGCGGAGGAGAGTGATGGACGAACAGGGCTCCGGCGAACTTCGCCGGACTCGTGACGGCGCTGGTCTCCTCGTGGACGCTCGCTGAAGGTTGGAGAAGGAAGCTGCGATCCCTCCGCGTCTAATGGAGCCCTCCGATGGCCCAACCGATCCTCTGGGAGGTCCGGTGAGGTCGGCGGAGGTGGAGCAGCTGGTCCAAGTGGTCCAAGCCCTCAGATGGGCTTGGATAGACCTGCAAAGTATCCCAGCAAACTCGCGGGTCGAGGGCAAAGTGCCTCGACCCTGTTAGGCGTGGTGAAGGTGCATGGTGCGTCGGAATGGAGAGCTCAGGCGAAGGTGGTCGGCGGAGGAGCTCGATTCCCAGATCCTGTGCGATCTGGGTTGGGTGAATGGGTGAAGAAGATGCGGAGAAGTCTGGTGAAGATGATGGTCGGGTCGGAATGGCAGATGGGAGATCGGAGGTGGCTGGCGACGGCGGCGGAGCTACGCTACCAGTAAGCTAAAAATCGAAAGCTACGCTAATCTACGGCCTAAGAGATCTACCTGGGTGGTCGGAGAGACTGGGGAAGAGCAGGGGGTGCTCCTGGTCTTAGCCTCAAGGGTCGTCTCGGCCCGAGGCTCGGTGCTCACGCTAGTGGCGGAGCAACGGCGGCGACACACGCCGGATCAGTGGTTTCACCTCCTCGCCTCGCTGCAACAGGGGCGATCGCTTGCTGTCACTCTCACGGTGCCTCTGGAGTTCACTGGGAAGAAGGGGAAGGTCCAAAGATAAGGCGCGGAGGCGGCGGAGGTCGAGATATATATGGAGACAGGGCCGATTAGGGTTGGGTGGAGACGGCTATGGAAGGCGTGGATCCTTCGGCGAAGGATCTGGCGAGGATGTCGGATGATTGGCGAAGGATCCGGGCACGGGATTTGCGGAGGCGACAGGCTGGAGACGCGTGGAGAAATCGGCGAAGTCGGGTCGGGCGCGGGTCTCCCCAAAAGGAAAGAGTCCACGGGGGAGTTGACCGGGGTCAACAATCCCCCGTGGACCATTCAGGAGCTGCCACGTATTTGATTTTTTTGTTTATTTATTTTAAGGCAGAAAATGGCCGAATTAAGAAAAACTTAAAACATGAAATATTTTTCTTTTATTTTTTTTCTATTTTTTGGTGATTTTTAATTAATTTTTGGAAATAAGAATAAGGTATGTACATTATAGGTCTATACATAGGTATGTGTACAAGATGTTTTTTGTATTTTTAATTTTGTAATTTTTATTTGATTTTTGTTTTGTTTCTTTTTATTTATTTTATTTACAAAATATAATCTAGAATATTTACAAAAAGTTTTAGAAATAAATAAATTTATTTACAAGGTGAAATAGCTAAGGAAGGTGGTATATGTACATGGTAAAAAGATATTTTTGGATTTTTGATTTTTAATTTTTATTTTGTTTTTAATAGCTTTTACAAAATATATACAAATATTTACAACATATTTTTGGGTGAGGAAAATATATAGTTTTATTTATTTACAAATATATACATATGTGAGCCCCTATCTCCCTCTACTTGGCTTTTATGCGGTCAGGCCCAAGCTGAGCCCTCCCTTGGGTTAGGTTGCTCAATATTTATTCTAAATATTTCCCTCTTTTTTTCTTTTTACTCTTTATTCTTTTATTTTTGCACAAAAACATGCTAATTATCTATTTTTACAAAGATGCATGCTTTTGCTAAATAATCCTATTTGCACATATCTACATGCATTTGCATAAGTTTTTGTAGCTAAAATATAAGAATAAAGAGTGATGAATGGGTATTCATCACCCCCCTATACTATACTTTGCTAGTCCCTTAGCAAACACTTATTTGAAAAAGAAGTGAAAAAGAAAGAAAAAGAAAAAGAAAAAGAGGATGTACATGGATCAAGATTGAATTATTAAACTTTCCTTCATTAAATTGAAATATGGAGCTCGATCAGATCTTTGGATTATTAATGTGTCGGAACCTTATTCAGACTTAAGCTTAAAACCTAACAGCCTCTAAGTTCCACTACTCTATAACCAAGACTCCTGAATGCTCCGGATCAGAACAAGTCATCAATCACAAACCCTTAAGACCATGAATCTTTTCTTGTCCTGTGAAAGTGAGGTCTAAGCTCTCCACCTCAGAAATGGCAACTTGACAACCCTCCCCAACAAGGTAACTCTATGACCTCAATCTGGCCACTCTTTCCTCGAGGAGCGGGGTATTCCCTTCTAAGTTCAAGTACAACCGGCTCAAGAAGAGGGGGAAGAAGAGAATGGGTCAAGGCCAGTGTAGCCAAGTACCCTTGGGAGCCTGACCAGTGTAGCCAAGTCTCCCTGGTGCAAGCTACAACAGGTGGATCATGAAACCAAGCTTTGCTTATTGCACTTATATACATACTCCGGTGGGATTATCATTTTCTCTCAGACCCACCACTTTTTTGGAGTTCTTTTCTTTTTGCATTTTTTTTTTCGAGTGCATCTATACAACATGTACATGTGCAGCATATATACTAGGAGTTTTTCCTCTTGAGCCAGTAGACTATCCCTCTTTTGAAGCTTTATTGCAACCCACAACTCCCGTCGTTAGACCTCATGGCAACCAGACCAAGTTGAGACGCACTTCCTTCACTAAATGAAGAAGAGAGGTTCCGCCTAGAAGTACTACCCTCATATGCTACCCCAAGCCAAGGAAGACTGCCTCCTCACCACCTCATCCGTAGAGAGCTCGGTGCATAGTGCGGTTGTCCAAGTAAAGCCATAATCTATATGAGTCATGTGTTGTTAAGTGCTCTACTTAGGCTCATTGAGATGACATGTGATCATAGCCTAATGGACTCAAAGAATTAAGTCACCATGGACCTGAAAAGCCTTAAACCTAAGCCCTGTAAGGTTCCTCTTAGAATTAGGTGGATTAAGATCTTAATCAAGCTCCATTTCTCAATTTGATTCCAGGCTAGTTTAAATATCAACTATCATCCAGAAAAACTATATACATATGTACAAAAAGATGCTTATTTACACAAATTTTACAACCATGCAAAATTTTTGAAAAATGTTTTGAAATCATGAGTGATGATGCATGAAGTGCAAGTTTTGCAAAAAGAAATTTACACACATTTACACAAGATTTTTGCAAACTTTTGAATTTCAAAACATTTTGGAAAAATTTTGTACTATATACATAGTTTTGATACAAAAATATTTACAAATTTTACACACAAAAGATTTTTGAAATCATTTTTACAAAAATAATTTGTACACTAGCTATGTATGTGCAAATAAAAGAAGATTATGTACATGAAAAATTTTTAATTTTTTTGTGGTTTTTAGCCATTTTATTAACACACTCACACAAAGTACGAGTTATGGCTAAAGTATATATGAAATATATACACACCCCCTATACTTAGCTCGAACGATGTCCTCAGAGTCAAGAGCGATGAAGAAGACATAACTCGTGCTATGTATAGGGAAGTGAAAAGAAAGGCTATACAAAAGGAGATGAAAAAAAATCAAGAGGGACTCGGTTCTTCCCCCTATACTTAGGATCAAATAATCCTAAGTATAGCAGGTTGTACACAAAAGGGAAAACCGAGTGGAGAATGTACAGGGTCTACCCCCCCTATACTTAGGGTAAGATATCCCTAAGTATAGGCAGCTAAACAGGGGTAGACAGACACAAAAGAAATACCCAAAATGTCTCACATCCCCCCTATACTTAGGGTAAAGTGCACCCTAAGTATAGCATAATCACAAGATGGAGAAAGGAATGTGGGACTAAAGAATGTGCTGATATGGACATCTGGATCTATATACAACGGAGGATCAGTAAAGCTCAGGCGTGAGATGCATTCGATGTGAGTCAAAGACCACATCTCACACAAAATGAATAGGGGCAAGATCCACGACCTGCGGCTCATGATCTAGAAATGGCTTGAGCCGCTGGCCGTTCACTCGGAAGGTACTCTCAGAAGACAACTCAGATATGTCGATGCTACCGTTGTCGTGTACCTTCCGAACCAGATAAGGTCCTTTCCATTTGCTCTGTAGCTTCCCTGGAAATAATCTAAGCCTCGCATCAAACAGCCATACTCTCTGTCCAATCTCAAAATGCTTGTGGCTGATATGAGAATCATGCCACTCCTTGACTCTCTCCTTATAATGTAGGCTGCTTGAGAAAGCTGCATCTCTAAGCTCCTCCAGGGCAGCTAGCTCTGCCCTCCTCTGGTCTCCTATACCATCTGGATCCATAAGTATGTCTGTAACTGCCCAAAGTGACTTGTGCCTCAGCTCAACTGGTAGGTGACAGGGCTTGCCATACACGAGGCGAAAGGGAGATGTGCCCAAAGGTGTCTTGAAAGACGTCCTATATGCCCACAAGACCGAGTCCAATAGCTGTGACCAATCCTTTCGGTCAGGGCGGACGACTTTCTGCAGAATAGTCTTGATCTCCCTATTCGACACCTCGGCTAGACCATTCGTCTGTGGATGGTATGGTGTAGCAACACGATGATCTATGCCGAACTCGCTAGCAAGTGCCTTCACCTGGTCGTTGATGAAGTGAGATCCCCCATCAGAAATAAGAACTCGTGGGACCCCGAACCGCGTGATGATATGCTTTCTCAAAAATCTGCAAACTGTCCTCGCATCAGCGGATCGGGCGGGGATAGCCTCAACCCAACGACTAACATAATCTACAGCCAACAGAATGTACTCAAATCCCTGACTCTTAGGGAATGGACCCATGAAATCGATGTCCCATGCGTCAAAAACCTCACAGAAGTGAATGGGCTGCATCGGCATCATATCACGCTGTCCACAAGTGCCCATCCTCTGACAGTCAGTACACCTCTTCACGAACTCATCAGAGTCCTTGAAGAGGGTAGGCCACCACAAGCCGGATTGGAGCACTTTCTGTGCCGTTCTCCTCCCAGAATGATGTCCTCCTGCCTCAAGCTTGTGGCAGTAAGTGAGGACACTATGATGTTCCTCCTGAGGAATACACCGACGCCAGACGCTGTCCCCTCCCTCGTGGTAAAGGATGGGATCCTCCCAATGGTAAGACTTGGCCTTCGCTAGGAAGGTCTCACGCCTCTGCCTGGGCCAATCTTGTGGAACTTTCCCAGCAACGAGAAAGTTCACAATATCGGCATACCACGGGAGTGAGGCGATAGCAAGGATCGCCTCATCTGGGAAGGTATCTCTAATGGGATCAATCTGCTCAGAATCCTCAGGTTGCTCTAATCGGGAGAGATGATCCGCCACCACATTCTTGACTCCAGGCTTATCCTTGATCTCAATGTCGAACTCCTGAAGTAGAAGGATCCATCTAGTAAGTCTGGCCTTGGCATCCTTCTTTGACATGAGGTACCGGATGGCGGTGTGGTCAGTATATAAAGTCACTCTAGATCCAATGATATACGATCTGAACTTATCTAGGGCAAACACTACTGCTAGCATCTCCTTCTCTGTGACCGTATAATTCCGCTGGGCGGAATCCAATGTGCGGCTAGCATAATGTATGGCAAACGGAACTCCATCCCTCCTCTGTCCCAGCACTGCCCCCACGGCAAAATCGGAGGCGTCCGTCATGATCTCGAAGGGAAGAGACCAATCGGGTGGCTGAAGGACAGGAGCCTCAATAACACACTGTTGGAGAGTCTCAAAGGACGAAAGACACTTATCATCGACAAGGAACTCGGTGTCTTTCGTCAAGAGGTCAGTCAACGGTCGGGCAATCTTGCTGAAATCATGAATGAATCTCCTATAAAAACCAACGTGCCCCAGAAATGACCGTAGCTGCTTCAAATTGGACGGCGGTGCGAGTTTTCTAATGACGTCAACCTTGGCCGGATCAACCTCCATGCCCCTGTTGGAGATGATGTGGCCAAGCACCGTCCCTTGAGTCACCATGAAGTGACTCTTCTCCCAAGACAGAACCAAACGGGTAGCAATACATCGCTGGAGCACTCGGTCTAGGCAGTCAAGACAGGAATCGAATCCGTCGCCGTAAACCGAGAAATCGTCCATGAAGACCTCCAAACACTCCCCCACCATGTCCGAAAAGATCGACAGCATGCATCTCTGAAAAGTCGCAGGGGCGTTGCATAACCCAAATGGCATGCGTCGAAAGGCGTACGTACCAAAGGGACAGGTAAAGGTAGTCTTCTCCTGATCCTCAGGAGCGATGGCCACCTGATTGTAGCCCGAGTACCCATCCAGGAAGCAATAATGGCTGTTCCCTGCCAGTCTCTCTATGATCTGATCAATAAAAGGCAGGGGGAAATGGTCCTTTTTGGTGGCCTGGTTGAGTCTCCTGTAGTCAACGCAGACCCGCCAAGAGGTGGGTACTCGTGTAGCAATCTCCTCTCCCGACTCACTGATCACAGTCGTGATGCCCGTCTTCTTGGGCACCACATGCAAGGGGCTAACCCACTTGGAGTCGGAAATGGGATAAATAAAATCTGCACTCCACCATTTTGATATTTCCTTCATGACAACCTCTCTTAGGTTGGGGTTCAGTCGCCGCTGGAACTCACGCGACGGCTTTGCCCCTTCCTCGAGATAGATATGGTGGGAGCACAACGAGGGACTAATCCCGTGGAGATCTGCTACGCTCCATCCAATTGCCTTGCGGTTCTTTTCAAGAACCCCCATCAGACGGGATTCTTGTTCTCCCGTCAGATCGGCAGAGATGATGACTGGGTACATCTCAGACTCTCCCGCAAGGAATCGATACTTTAGCGAAGTAGGGAGCGGCTTTAGCTCTGGACAGCTGGGTGCTGGCAAATCTGGCTTCTGAAGAAGATGTGTGTATGCTGACAATTCTGCCAAATCTGCCTGGGAAAATGATAAAGAACTCTCACAAACTGGATCTGGAGGAGGCGGGTCCTCTGCATTGTCTCTGATCTGCTCTGCCTCTACCTCCTCCTCATCTGTAGGCTCAAGTGGATCCAGGTCTGGTATCTGATCATCACAATCTGCCCAATCAGATTCTGAATCCGAGGGATCTGTATCAACTGCGGTGGCATCAGTACCACCGTAGAGTAGGGTGGCCTCAGTACCACCATCACTGAAAATTGTGTCGCGATCAAGGTCCGACTCTGCTGACTCAATAATATCCTGAACCAGGGCTGTGCTCTCCAGGCTATCCTCTGCTATCATCTGTGCATCAGCTGTGTCTGAATATGAGAGGATGGTCTGTGCTGCAGGATCTGCCCAAGCTGCCTCATCATCTGTGATCACAAAATCACAGTCCTGGTGAATGTCTGGCTCTGTATCTGTCAGATGTTCTGAATCTGTACTGCCCTCTGAGCGGGATCTATCTCTGGCTCTGTGATCCTTAACCGTCTCTATTTGTATACTCTCGCCCTGGACGCGAAAGAATACCTTCCCACTGTCATGGTCAGTCACCGCCTTGGCTGTGGCCAAGAACGGGCGACCGAGGATGATGGGGGAATCGGTCAACGAGTCAGGGGTCTCCATGTCCAGCACTACGAAGTCCACGGGGAATTGCAAACCCTGAATCGTGACGACAACGTCTCGCAACAACCCCTTTGACCTCTTGACAGACCGATCAGCAAACTGAAGGTATGTCCTGCTCTGTCTAAGAGTGCCCAACTCTAAGTGGTTGAGAAGGGCTGCCGGAAGAAGGTTGATCGACGATCCGCTATCTAATAGAGTACGGTCGAACCTCTGCTCACTAATCTGACATCTGACATATGGGGCTCCTAAATCCGGCCTCTTGGTAGGCAGATGGTTCTGGATCGCGTAACACGTGGCTTTTGTCAACACATGAATCTCTGCGGTGTTGTTCCTCTTCTTCCTCCTGACTGTGGTCCTGTCTCTCAAGGATCGCTGAAGAAGAGGGATGTGCTGCAAAGCCTCATGGAGGGTCAGCTGGATGTGAAATCGGTCTATCATGCTCTGGCTGAACTCCTCCTGCTCTCTCTTTTTTGGATCTTTTTCTCTTTTCTTCCCCTTCCCCAACTCAAGGGCTCTAGGAAAGGGGATCACAGGGTCCTTCTCAGATGAAGGACTAGGAATAGGCCTAGACGGTTCGATGACCGGATCCTCACATACATCATTCACCACAGTGGGATCAGAAGAAACTAAACCTTTTCCTTTATTCAAAATAGAGTCCTGAGATACATTCATACGAGGAAAGACAACATCTCCATCAAAATGAATAATGGTGGCCTCAGTACCACCTCTAGCTGGCTCTACAACTAGACGTCTTGCGGCCTCAGTACCGCGGGCTGGCTCGGCTCTGCTGGTGGCGTCAGTACCACCTCCTCGATATGGTGAAGCGGCGGCCTCAGTACCGCCGGTGGAATCAGCATCTCGGGTGGCATCAGTACCACCGTCATCATCATGTGCGGCTTCAGTACCGCTCTCCTCTTCCTCATCTGGCGCTCTGGATGGATCCTCGCGTTGTCGCTCAGATGAGGCGCCGCCTGCTGGTCTTCTACCGCTCCTAAGTGTAACAAAATCAGCATCAAATAGATCCGACGACATATCATCAAATGAGTCACTAGGAGTGGTAGGCTCAGTGTGAACTACCTGCTCAGACTTCCTCTTCAAGCTATTCGGATTAGGCTCGATCTGTGCAGGGATGGCGGCCTTCCCTCTCATCAGGTCCCGCATCTCCTGGCGGAACTCGTCCATCTCCCGTCTAAATGTAGCCTGCTGCTCTGTGAAGATGCGGGCTAGATCATCCAAGGCGGGGCTCTCATGGGAGCCCGACGGGTTGCCTCTCTGGAAATGAGGCTGCTGGACCTGGTGCTGCTGCGGCTGAGAGGGGTAAGAGGAAGGATGCTGCTGCTGGTGAGCTTGCTGCTCACGTCTCCAATTCTGTCCCTGCTGCTGGTAGGGACGAGGTACGAAGGATGATGGCTGGTGTGGCTGGTATGCTGGGGGTTGCTGGTGATCTCTCTGCTGGGAGTAATGCCCTCCCTGACCGGCTGGCTGCTGTTGGAACTGGTTACCCCCATTCCCCTACCTGAATCCGGGATGGTCTCGTCGGATTCCAGGTTGAGGACGGTCATACCAAATCCCGTTGACATCCATCAACAGCTCTGCATCGAAGGGGTCTGGCGGCAGTACTGCCAGAGGCTGATCCGGCTGATATACCACCATCTGTAAGTCTGGAGATGGTGGTGACTGGTAAGAGGGCTGCTGCTGCTGGTACGGCTCCGCCTGTACAAGGTGAACTTGTCTAGGCTGCTGCAAGGAGCTGGAGCGCTGGGACGAGCTGCGGCTGCTGCCGGAATCGCCTCGCGACTGAAGACGGGGCTGAGAAGCCGTCTGTGCCTCCTGAAGACACAAGAGATGGGTCTTCATGTCGCTCAGAGTTTGTGCCATCTGCTCCATCTGAGTTATGCCCTGGCACTGCTTCTTCTCTATTATTTCCATGCGGTCCAATTTCTCGCTGATAATCCCCATGTCCGCAGCGGCCGACTCTGCCTGTGCGGCTGCAACTGTGGACGAACTGGATGGACCTGCATCAACCCGTGCTATCCGCTGGTACTGCACGGGTCCTGGCGGCTGCTGAGATCTCTGTGTGTACAACCGAGTCTGTGACATCACCATGTAATTTTCGGCCATCTCCTCGTAAATGGCCCAGACTTGGTCGTGGTCCTTGGCAAAGTAGGACCCGCCGCAAGAAGCATTCACCAGACCCTGAAGCTCTGGCGTCATCCCACTAAAGAAGCTCTGAACTAGGTTCGGCTTGGAAATGTCGTGGTGTGGGCATCTATCCAGAAGCTCTCTGAACCTCTCCCATGCCTCGTGAAACTGCTCGTTGGGGAGCATGGAGAAGTTGTTGATCAGGGCCCTGGCTGCATTCGTCCGCCCGAGTGGATAGTACTTGTTCAAGTACTCGGTGCGGAGCTGCTCCCAGGTGTAAACAAACTTCCCTAAATGCTTCAGCCAGGCGGCTGCTCTATCTGCCAGTGAAAAAGGGAAGGCCATCATCCGAATCGTATCCTGGTCCACATGACGGTCGTGGACAGTGCTGCAGATCATCAAAAACTCCTGGAGATGGAGGTGGGGTTCCTCAGTGGCAAGTCCGTGAAAATGAGGAAGCATCTGCAGGGTGTTTGGAGGGAACTTGAAATCCCCCACGATGGCAGGTACCACCACCCAATGGTGCATCAGTGTAGATCCGGGGTTGTGTAGCTCCCGCATCGGTCTCGGTGGTCCCGCTGCTGCGGCGGCTGCCGCTGCGGCAGCTGCTGCTGCGGCTGCTGCTTCTGCATCAGCATCAGGAATGTCCTCAGGCTCGCTCTGATCTCTCACTTCTCTGAGTCGCTCCAGCTCCCTTCTCATTTCAATCATGAAAGCTCCCTGATCGCGTAGCTGCTTCTGTACTGTCTCTAATGATGCGATCAGGGTGGAGTTGATCGCTCCCTGGTCTAGTACAAAATGTTCGGGTTGGCGATCATCTGAACTGCCGGCTCCGGCCATAGTGACGTCTGCAAAATTAGATGAGCCCAATTCAGGTTCTGTCAAATCAATTCGTCTTTCCTCGGGCTCATGTCTCTCAGTAGCAAAAGAAAGGGGATCGAGGGGGAACAGGGTGGAATCGTACTCGGGCCCGGAGAGCTGGTCTCGACTCTCACGGGCCAACCTAGATGGTGAAGTAGACGCGCCTGAAAGCGGTGCAGCCAAAGGCTGCCTAAGAGATCGTCTACCCATCATCTTGATCTGACGAGTTAGGCGGATGGGATCTGGAGAAAATATGATCGCAAAGCAAACCCCCGGTTCACCAACGCAACACAATCTGAAGACCGTGAAAGCTCGGTCAATTTATCTTGTCAATTTTATTTGGTGAACACACAGAATATCAGAGCGCTTACGTGACCTGTTAGGATACCCGATGCTACTCCAACCGACTGGCCCGCACGGAAGAGTCGGTAGTCAGCTAGAAATAGCACCGGAGGGCTCTACCTAGGGTGCGGGTCACTCTCTCGCGCATCCAAACCATACAATGAGGGGGTTGCTCTCCCCAAGACAAAATTTTTTAATGTGAGTGTCTTTTAGGGTCAATAGTGTTATCCAGTCCCAATTTTTTTTATTTTTTCTTTTTAATTTTTTTTTCAAAATAAATACAAGCGGCCTAACGAATTTTCCGATTCTCCTGATTATTAAGTCAAAAACGGGGGAAGAAGTCGAAAAAGCCGATGCACGAGAAATCAATGATGCATGCAAAGTCAGAAAAGCGTACCTGCCTCTAGCTCTCTACATGCAGAGTGATCCGCGCATAAAATAAAGACAGAAAAGTAAACTAAGCTATATGATGCAATGGTAAAAAGCCGAGTCATAAGACAAGCAACTTCTATTGATCGTGAAGAACAATAGTTAGTTAACCGAATCGAGTCCGGAGTCCGATCTTGGGAGTCACTCGGTGCCCGCCACAACGGGTCCTGCCAGCGCTGTATGTGACTCCTAACGACACGTGGTCTCAAATCCAATTAAACTAACTTTTTTAGTGAATTTTAGTAAGGTCCAATTACGTTCTATAGGAACAGATATTCTATTAAGTGTTGGGCCTTAGAAATCTTACGTCACAACCAACAAAAATCATATGTCTAGGGGCTCGAGCAAAAACCGCGAAAAACACGGAAAATGACAGTAAGAAAGAAAAAAGAAAAGCCGCGAGAAAACCGCGAAAAACCGCGAGGTCCTAATGGGTCCCCCGAGCACACCGGTACTCGGCGAAACAGACCCGCTAAGTTACAAATGTCCACAAATGTCCAAGTTCTAAATTATTACAAACAATATTGTTCTCTCTTAGGAAATAAAATTCTTCTTCTCTCTCCCTGCTCTTCTTCCCGTGCGGGTCCTCAAAAATAAACTCCAAGTTGTCCACGCAGTACCTCGCACAAAAATCAAAGAGAGAGAGAGTGTCAGAAAACAATGAAAATATAGAGAGACAATATGGTAAAATGACTACAAAGCCGTGCTCCCCGGCAACGGCGCCATTCTGATGACCGCCCGAATGACTAAGGTAAAGGTGTAGAAAAATAGGTCGTTGCGACCTCAATCACTCAGACTAAGTCAATCAAGAAAAATCAACCACTCAGGACATGTAAAACTAATCAAGCACAAAAGAGAGCGGTCTCGCTATGAGATTAACCTGGTATAGCACCCAGGGTCGAACACAAGGAGCACGGATTGGCCAAAGGCCTACGAAGTAGTCAAAATGAAATAAAACACAGAGAAGATATTTTTAGTGATTTTTAATGATTTTTATATTTTTTTTTGAATTTTTAATATGTGAAGAAAATAAAAGAAAGTAAATATCAACACACTTCTACAATTTATTTCACACACCAAAAATAAAGCAAAAATTCAAGAAAAAAGGTTTTTATGTTTTTTAAGTTTTTAAGTGTTTTTGGTGAATTTTTGGTAGTTTTCTTTGGTATATCTTATTTTCTAAAAATCAAAAAGTGAGAGAAAGACAGGGTACTGTACAGCCAGAACCAAAACCCTTAAATAAAATATCTAAGGATCACAAAAGGCTCTGGAGGTAATTTTCCTATATTCTAAATAAAATAAGGAAAATTTAGGCACCAGAATTATTGCTTTTGGATTTTTAGATTATTTATTATAATTTTTATGGGTTTTTAAGGGTTTTTAAGTTTTTAGGGTTTTTACGCAATGAAAAATAGCCAAAATTGGCTAGAAAATCAAACAACACACAAACAACAGTAACTAAAATTTTTAGAATTTTTGGGGGTGATTTTATATTTTTTTGTGATTTTTCAAGTTAAACAGTAGCAAAAATAGGGGTTTTTGAATTTTTAAAAATAGCAAATGAAATCAAAAATGTCCTCAAAAATTCATAAAAATTCTACACCATGGTAGGATCCATGTGTCAAATTTTCATCAAATTTGGAGGTGATTTGATATTTTATTCAAAAATAAAGGAGGGGCACAGTGCACAGGGACCTAAGTGCAAATACCCAAAAGTTCTGGGGTCCTGGTGCAAAATACCCAAGAAATCACGCGCGAGGCGCGTGCCTGGGGCACTCAGGGACCTAAATGTAAGAAAAATAAGTTCCGAGGGCTTATTGGTAACAAGTACCAAAAGTCCAGAGGCTTATCTGCAAAATACCCAAAATAAAACGCACATGGGGAATTAAATCACGCACAGGGGCATAAATGCAAATAAAGAAAACTTTTTATTCAATCCGATAACATCCAGAACTACAGGGCTTAAGTCGCAAATAACCCAAAATATCACGTGTCGATGCACGTGTCTCACACAAACAGGGGCATAAATGCAAATACTGAAAAGCTCGAGGTCTAATGTGCAAATAACCCAACGTAAACAAAATACTCAAAATATTTACATGACTGAAATGTAACACAAAAACTACAAGGGGGCCTAAGGTAATTTACCCCTTTTATTAAGTCAAACCGATGGATGAGCGCCACGTGGATAGATGGACGGCTGAGAAGGGGGTGGCGCCCAGGTCTCCGGTCCTCGACTGTGATCCGACGGTCCAGGTGCTGCCACGTTGCAGATCGAACGGTGGGCGGACGACGAGGCTGAGCTGCGCTGGATCGACGGTGGAGATCGACCCTCGGATGGATCTGACGGTTGAAGCTGCTCCTCGAATGGACGTACGTGATTGGATCTGGAGCTCGGGGGTCAATCGGACGGCGGAGGAGAGTGATGGACGAACAGGGCTCCGACGAACTTCGCCGGACTCGTGACGGCGCTGGTCTCCTCGTGGACGCTCGCTGAAGGTTGGAGAAGGAAGCTGCGATCCCTCCGCGTCTAATGGAGCCCTCCGATGGCCCAACCGATCCTCTGGGAGGTCCGGTGAGGTCGGCGGAGGTGGAGCAGCTGGTCCAAGTGGTCCAAGCCCTCAGATGGGCTTGGATAGACCTGCAAAGTATCCCAGCAAACTCGCGGGTCGAGGGCAAAGTGCCTCGACCCTGTTAGGCGTGGTGAAGGTGCATGGTGCGTCGGAATGGAGAGCTCAGGCGAAGGTGGTCGGCGGAGGAGCTCGATTCCCAGATCCTGTGCGATCTGGGTTGGGTGAATGGGTGAAGAAGATGCGGAGAAGTCTGGTGAAGATGATGGTCGGGTCGGAATGGCAGATGGGAGATCGGAGGTGGCTGGCGACGGCGGCGGAGCTACGCTACCAGTAAGCTAAAAATCGAAAGCTACGCTAATCTACGGCCTAAGAGATCTACCTGGGTGGTCGGAGAGACTGGGGAAGAGCAGGGAGTGCTCCTGGTCTTAGCCTCAAGGGTCGTCTCGGCCCGAGGCTCGGTGCTCACGCTAGTGGCGGAGCAACGGCGGCGACACACGCCGGATCAGTGGTTTCACCTCCTCGCCTCGCTGCAACAGGGGCGATCGCTTGCTGTCACTCTCACGGTGCCTCTGGAGTTCACTGGGAAGAAGGGGAAGGTCCAAAGATAAGGCGCGGAGGCGGCGGAGGTCGAGATATATATGGAGACAGGGCCGATTAGGGTTGGGTGGAGACGGCTATGGAAGGCGTGGATCCTTCGGCGAAGGATCTGGCGAGGATGTCGGATGATTGGCGAAGGATCCGGGCACGGGATTTGCGGAGGCGACAGGATGGAGACGCGTGGAGAAATCGGCGAAGTCGGGTCGGGCGCGGGTCTCCCCAAAAGGAAAGAGTCCGCGGGGGAGTTGACCGGGGTCAACAATCCCCCGTGGACCATTCAGGAGCTGCCACGTATTTGATTTTTTTGTTTATTTATTTTAAGGCAGAAAATGGCCGAATTAAGAAAAACTTAAAACATGAAATATTTTTCTTTTATTTTTTTCTATTTTTTGGTGATTTTTAATTAATTTTTGGAAATAAGAATAAGGTATGTACATTATAGGTCTATACATAGGTATGTGTACAAGATGTTTTTTGTATTTTTAATTTTGTAATTTTTATTTGATTTTTGTTTTGTTTCTTTTTATTTATTTTATTTACAAAATATAATCTAGAATATTTACAAAAAGTTTTAGAAATAAATAAATTTATTTACAAGGTGAAATAGCTAAGGAAGGTGGTATATGTACATGGTAAAAAGATATTTTTGGATTTTTGATTTTTAATTTTTATTTTGTTTTTAATAGCTTTTACAAAATATATACAAATATTTACAACATATTTTTGGGTGAGGAAAATATATAGTTTTATTTATTTACAAATATATACATATGTGAGCCCCTATCTCCCTCTACTTGGCTTTTATGCGGTCAGGCCCAAGCTGAGCCCTCCCTTGGGTTAGGTTGCTCAATATTTATTCTAAATATTTCCCTCTTTTTTCTTTTTACTCTTTATTCTTTTATTTTTGCACAAAAACATGCTAATTATCTATTTTTACAAAGATGCATGCTTTTGCTAAATAATCCTATTTGCACATATCTACATGCATTTGCATAAGTTTTTGTAGCTAAAATATAAGAATAAAGAGTGATGAATGGGTATTCACCGTATAAGAATATAGTAGTGGTTCATTCTACTATATGAGGATTCAATTCAAGGTGGAGATTGTTAATTTGACTTGAATCCTATCCACTGGTTGGGCTGCTAATGTGGATGATCTGTATCTTGACTTCTGATTGGTTGAGAGCTGTTGGGTCAGGATTGCTGACATGTCTGATCTGTGTCCTTCCTTCTGATTGGCTGAGAGCTGTTGGGCTAGGATTGCTGATAAGTCTGATCTGTGTCCTGCCTTCTGATTGGCTGAGAGCTGTTGGGACGGATTGTTGAATACAGATGGTATTCTTCTGTTGTAGTATAAAAAGAGCCCTAGAGCTATCAGATACTGCAATCCTCATTCTGATCATGTTTCTCATCCCATATCTTACCTTCTCAGTACCCTCTATATTACATTTTTCTCCATATAGTGAAACCGATCGCCGCCGTCCAAGGACGTAGCCCATTTATGGGTGAATCTTGTAAATCCTTGTGTTTGTGTCTTGCTTGTTTGATCGTGTTTGTGCGTGTTTGCTTCTGCGATTCGCAACAAGTAGAAAATATCAAAAAAATGTGATGCCATCCACCTTAAGGATCTGTAAGTTTAAAATATCAGAGTTGTTGTGGTTTTGCTAAAAACATGTCCCTTTCAGTTCTTTTCAATCTGGTCTGCATACTGAGAACTTAACTATATATATTGTGGAATAAAGAAGTCCATGGATATTTTTGTTCCTCCCACATACTTGCTCCCACAAACTTGAACTGCACCACTAAAATGTCATTCTGGACAAGCTGTGATGCATTTTGATCCATGGATAATATGGTGGTATGGGAATGGTATTTTTTAAATGAAAATAGTAAACGTTGAACCTTATTCGAATTCTTGTATGTTAGTTCTCTAAGGGTGCGTTTGATTAGTGGGTTAAGGCGGGTTAAACTGGTAGAGGGTAACCTGTTTTTGGATTTTGGTGTTTGGATAGAGGGTTCAACTGGGGGTGGGTTAGAAGTGGGTTTTTGTGATATGATTGTATTGAAGTTTGAAAAAGTGAGTAGTTATTGTGATGTGATTATATTGAAGTTTGGAAAAAATGTGAATAGAAGTGGAGTAGTTTATAATTTTTATATGATATGATGGTATAATATATTATTTTTTGATAGGATTGATGATGTAAAATTGATTTATTTAATTTTTTAAAAAGGGAATAAAGTGGGACCCACATAGGAGTGAGAAAATATGAGGTAAGGGGGGTAAACTCCCCAAATAGCCGAACGGCACCTAAGGTCTAAAAACCAAAATATCATGCAGGACATGTTCAGACCAACCATGAGGAAAATTGATCCTGACAATCTATTGAAGTTTGCGCCCCCATTGAAAATAAGGTCACCATCCATAATGCTTAAGATCTAAGTTGGAGGATACTAGATCTTCCAACTTATAACACACACTCACTTCTTGTGAATGCTCTTATGTTTTGGATTGTTACATAGTCGGACCCCTATTTAATGATTTTCATATTTCACCGGTTATAATTTGTTTAATATAGAAAGAACACTCCTCTAATGGGAATTAGTTTTGTCCAAAAGACTCTTAAAAGGGAATAATCTAATGTACTTTGCAAGGTTAAGACAACATGCGGAATGCCGCCTCCTTTCTTCCAAGATAAAAAAGGCTTTCTACTAAGATAAGCTATCTCAAGATAAGTGGTCACATCATAATTATATCATTAATTATATATATTCTAAAGTGTCTTTCACTATATATTCCTCAAACAAATCGAACAAAAAATGCATGATAAATTTACTTATCTTTCATCCCATCTTATTCCTTGTCTCTCATTTTATCATGCCCTTCCATTTAGATGAAGGATATTGAATACTGAGATATAATTAATAAGTGGGGTTTATTTATCCATCATACTCTCTTCAGCTGGTTTGAGGGAAATGAATAAATACTGTAGACAAATAATTCGAACCAGTTTATGCTGAGATAATTTATCAAATATCTTTCTGCTCTAGTCACGTAACTCTAGTTGCAAATATCTTTGTTTGCAGATCAAATGTGAGGGCCAAATGTCTTGTGGTTTGCTTCCACGCAAAAGCAAACTCGTACCCATCGTTAGTAAAAGATCAACAACTTGTGACTGACGTGGAGCATTTCTATTGGCCAATACTAGATAGCAAGTGTGTGCTCCCTGTAGTATTTACATCACCTTCTTATTGCCCGTCCTTAGAAGCCAAAGTTGCGTTACCCACTCTGTCCTATCACCACCCCTGGCCATGGCAGCGAGCCTCTCCGCCGTCGTTCAGATCTCAGCCACCGGTGCCGCCCCGAGGGCGGACCCCCTCAGGGGCCTGCTCCTCAGGCCCTCCTCGGTGAATTTCCCATGGAAGCCCAACTTCAATACCACCCGCCTCGTGCACTTCCGTCCGGTCGCCTCCACCCCACAGGAGATATCCGAGAAGGTCACCGAGAGCATCAAGAAGGCCGAGGAGGTGTGTGCTGGCAGTGAACAGAGCGGCGAGTGCGTCGCGGCATGGGATGAGGTGGAGGAGCTGAGCGCTGCCGCCAGCCATGCGCGTGACAAGCAGAAGGAGAACTTGGACCCCTTGGAGAATTACTGCAAGGACAACCCGGAGACCGACGAGTGTCGCACGTACGACAACTAGACATGCAGGTTTTTCGGTTAATCTAGTTCCCCCCTACTCTTAGGGGCATTTGCTTGCTTGGAATTTGGGGATGGGGATGTTTGTCTTAATCTTGGGATTGAGTGGAATTGTACAAGTTGGAATATTGGTTATGGTGATGCTGATTGAAGGTGATGTAATCATACCCATTTGAAACTTCGAGTATACACATATAATCGCTCCCATGTTTGTTCTGAAAATTAGACGTTGGGAAAGTGGGAAAAGGCAGCGAAAGAACATTGCTGACTTGGAACGAACTGTGCTGAGCACTATATCTGAAAGATGGCATCTGTGCTGCAGATTTTCTGCACTTTACCTGAAAGGCGTTGTCAGCAAGTGGGAAGTATGTGTTTCTTCCCAGTTGCTTTCGGATTCAATAATTTCTCACACTCCTGATGTGTATTACCCATTTCTTAATGATTTATACTGGTTAAAAATATGTAAAAACTGTTTTAGCTGAGCAGAGCATTAGATGTGGATCCAACAATTTAAATCTATAGCAGCTTAACCTTAGAGGGTGTGATCCTGGTTATTGGATGATGATTATGAAAAAACCTAATAATATAGATTAGCATAATTAGCGAGAAGATGATCCAACATCATACTAGCACGAAAAGATAATGGATCCATTTAGAAAGTTCACAAACGGTAATGACCTGGGCCATACAGATAACACAAGCATGCGTACAATTCGATACATATTCAAGATTCATTGCGAACCGACCGGCCGATGTTTACAGAATCACAATATATCACTGCATCAACTGATCATCATTAACCAATGCAATAAAAACTCACAAGAATCGAACAATTGATCATAAAAGCAAATGCATGGCTCCTGGAGAGACTGAAAGCACTCAAACAAGCAATCACCAGCAACTACCAGACTTCAGCAAGGGAAGACCTCCCATATGGGCGCCATTGTCGCCTGCGGAAACTGCCACTGCTTCGCCACTAGCTCTTCCGACTCCTCGAGTACCCTCAGCAATGCGTTCGTGCTGCTCAGCCTCTGGGTCAGCTCTGCAAGCTGGCACTGCAGCGAGAAATTCTCGGACTCCACCCTACGGTACTGCTTGGCCACCACATTGATGTGTGCAGCATACTGGTTGTTCTCGTGGCGCAACTTCAGGATCAGGTCGATCAGTTCTTCGAGGTGCTGCTGCTTCCGGAGGCGCGACCGCCGTGCGGATTCGCGGTTGGACTCCATCCTCTTGCGCTTCTTCTGGTCGATCGTGGCCTGACCAGGAGCCATGCGAAAATCTAATGGATTTGGGTGATGGGTTGGCGGGAGATTCGAACGTTAATGGTGGATGTCAGAGTGGTCGATCGATCTGTGGTGGTTTTAGTTCATGAGAAGACGTAGAACCAGTAAAGGAAGGCGTAGGAGAAGGAGTGTAGTCGCAGCCTCTTGCGAAGGATTGCCGAGAAGTTCATAGATTCTCTGCAAATGACTCGATGTGGTGGGTGTTTGAGACCATGGGGATATTGATCAACGTAGGATAAATATTGGATCTTGTGATGGTGTTATGGAGGTGATCTGATCTCTGGAATCATGCGAAGAACAGAAACGAAGATGGGATTTTGAGAGATGGAGTTGGGATCGAGGAAGGAGGAGATGATGAATGAGTGATTTTAAGATGTGGGTATTATCGATTAATCAAGAAAAATTAGGAAGAACCCATAAAGAGAGGGAGAACTTATCTGTGCGCCGTTGAGCAGAGGCAGAGGTTGAATGCGGAGGCGAGGAAGGTGGCGAAGGGATTGAAGGGTGTGGAGTTATATAGCGAAGGATCGGATTATGGGGATTTTACACTTATATCTCTTGGAGTTATTTCAATAAAATAACGCTCCTACTATTTTCATAAGAGGACTGGGAGGCTGCACCGGCGGGTGTAGCTAACTAGCTGCACCGGCCATTTTTTTCTTTGATTTTTTTGTTTTGGAAATGAAACTTAGGGGATTTAAATCACTATATATCACCATGATATCATACCAATTTCAACTAAATTCGACATTTCTATCATCTCCATCAATGCTATAACATTTTAACGGTTTCAGAATTATTGAAATTGACCATATCTAGATGGGCATGTTAGGAGTGTTTGTTTTGCATGAAATTTGAAACACATATTCCACACAATAAACTAAGTAAATTCCCATAAGTTTTTTTTCAAAAAAAATAAAAAACCAATGAAAAAAATGGTCGGGTGTAGCCAGTTGACTGCACCCGCCGGTGCATACTCCCTTTTCTCTTTTCATAATTACACCCATACCCCTAAATTCTTACAAAAGTTGCACTAATGACCTTCCATTATTATGCGTTTGCCCCTAAATTACATTAACGGAAGGATATTGCTGTGAATATTTTAAGAATATACGCGGAAAAGTGTGATTGTAAGAAATAGTTAGGATTATAAGTGTAAATTGGTAAGACTCAAAATACACCAATAAAAAATACACTAACTCAACCTCAAAGTTAATTGATCGTTTTATCTTTTTAACCTCAAATCACAATAGCTGAAAATCACGTTAAAGCAAATATTAAAGATCAAATACTGCATTATTACCTTTTTAAAGTTCAGCTATAACATTGAAATCTGATATATAGTTCTAAGAACTTTTGCATAATTAACTCTAAACAAAAAACGTGCAGCATTGTCCTCACTTTTCATTCCCTTTTTTTGCTAAATTAAATGGTATTTTAATTAATGGGGCACAAAATATATAATATATTAAGCTAGAATCGGGTAATATATGGGGAATGAAGCGTTTGTATCTTCCACTTCTTTTATAAGCGATGACCCATTTGGCATCTTATTTCAATTGGGAAATAAGAATGGCTATTATGGAATTTGTACCCATTTTCCTGACATTATTTTTGTTTTTAGCATAGCTATTCCTCTTCCCTAATGTACAATGAATTCACTTTTTATTGCCTAATCTCCTTTTTTAGTAATGATTAGTATTTTGTCTTTCAATCTCATCATCTATTCCATACTAACTACAAGTTATTAGTAACAACCATCGTTTATTTTGATTTTTTAGGAAAAAAAGATCGTTTTCATTCCACTAAAATAGTAGAGGCAAACCCTAAAAAACCACATTTTCAAGCCATAACAAAAAAGAATGGTTATAGGAGGGCCGGTATTTAGTATAATTTGGAAATTCGGCTCGAGATCACAACCATGACGATAATGTTTTTCATAAGACGAAAATAAAAAACAGATGCCCGCTTCACAATGATCACAACACTCCTTCCAAGTAAACTACTAAACAGATGCCCACTTGGCTTTGATATGTAAATAGAAAGTATAATTTTGAGTAAAAAGTTGGGATTTTAAAAAATCATCCAAACTAGTCTTACGAGCTACTATATTAACCATATATATTGTATCTTCAATAACAGATAATAAACTGGGAATACGAATAATTCACACTTACATGTTATATCATCTTTTTTGCACCAAAACAAAATCCCTAAAACAGTGAGAATATTTTTTTCTAGGAAACCATGGTATTTATAGCTGTATTTACATAGAGTATTTCGAAAACAATTTGACTATAATATATTTCTTATGTAACACCTATACCCCCAAACATAGTCTCCCATCTAAAATCCACAAAGTGTGAGAGTGGGTTATAAGTGGTGCTACTTGACAACTTGAGCTTAAGCATTTTGGGTGGTTGTCAATGAGTCCATCTGGGTCCGTACCCAACAAGTTGTCAGGACCAGTTTTCCTCGATAACGGATCGGGGACCTAAACCCATAACGTTACAAAATGGTATCAGAGCCAATTTCCCTCTGATAATGGAAAGGGCTACCCGAGAGGTGGAGCCACCCCTAAAAAGAGATATCAGGAAATGGCTACCCGGAGTGTGCAACCGCCATTATCACTGGGAATAAGTGATGGGCCATGTCGCAACGAGGACGTTGCGAATATAAGTGGGAGAAGTTGTAATACACATACCCCCAAATATAGTCCCACATCAAAAACTCACAAAGTGTGAGAGTGGGTTATAAGTGGCGGGGATTACTACTTGACAACTTGGGCTTAAATATTTTGAGTGGTTGTCAACAGGTCCATCTGGGCCCGTACCCAACAAGTTTTCAGGGTTAGTTTTCCTCGATAATGGACTGAGGACCTAAGCTCGGGACGTTACAAAATTGTATCAGAGTCAATTTTCCTAGTGGAAAGTGCTACCCGAGAGTTGAGCCATCCCTATAAAGAGATAAGAGGAAATGACTACCCGGATTGAGCACCCGTCACTGTCACAGGGAATAAGTGATGGGCCATGTCGCAACGAGGATGTTGCGAATATTAGTGGGGGAGGTTGTAACACTATACCCCCAAACATAGTCTCACATCTAAAACTCACAAAGTGTGAAAGTGGGTTATAAGTGGTGGGGATAACTACTTCACAACTTAGGCTTAAGCATTTTAGGTGGTTGTCAACGGGTCCATCTAGGTTTGTATCCAACAAGTTGTCATGGCCAATTTTCATCGATAACGGACCGATGATCTAAGCTTGGGATGTTACAAAATGCTATCAGAGCCAATTTCCCTCTGATAGTGGAAAGGGCTACCCGAGATTTGGAAACACCCTTACAAAGATATAGAAGAAAATGGCTACCTCTAGCGTGCAGTGATGACCGAGAAATCCACGAGACTCGGGTGAATAAAAATAGATCAAGGATCATTGCGACCCGGATCTCGGAGACAGATCAGTCAATCAAGAAAATAAGGGATAGACCACCAAAATAGAATAAAAATCAAAGAAATACACTAGTGGCCCTGGCTATTGGATTAGCCTGGTATAGCGACCAGGGTCGGACTCAGGGAGCACGTGATGGCCTCACAGCCTACGAAGTAGTCTAAAATAAAAATAAAATAAAATAAATTGTTTTTTTGTTGGATTTTTAGTCTTTTTAATTTTTTTTTTGGATTTTTAAATTAATAAAGAAAATAAGGAAACAAATACACAAGCAACTACACACAATTATTAAACTACTCAAAAATCATCCAAAAATTCAAACAAAAATGTTTTTAGATTTTTTATATTTTTTACTGTTTTTGGGTAATTTTTGGTATTTTTCTGATTTTTATTGAATTTTATAAAAATCAAACAAGGCAAGAAAATAGTGATGCCGTCCAGTCAGACTTGGAGGGCCAGATTAAAATGCAAATGGCCCTATCAAAGTCTGAAGGTAATTTTTCTGTAAAGTAGAAAATTCAAGGAAAATTTAGGCACTGGAATTATTAATTTTTGATTTTTCATTTATCTATTAGAATTTTTATGGGTTTTTAGGGGTTTTATAATTTTTATGGGTTTTATAAAATTAAAAATAGACCAAAATTGGTCAGAAAATCAAACTAAGCAAAACAAACACTATATAATTTTTTTGTAATTTTTAGAGGTGTTTTAATATTTTTTGTGATTTTTGAAGCTAGACAGTGAAGAAAATGTGTGTTTTTGAATTTTTTAAAAATAACAAAAAGTGTCAAAAATGTCTCCAAATTAAGAGAAAATTTTACACCATGGCAGGAGCTATGTGTCCAATTTTCATCAAATTTGGAGTCGGTTTGCTATTTTATTAAAAATAAAAACAAAGGTATAGTGCATAGGGACCTGTACGCAATTAAGAGAAGTTCCAGGGGGTCCGGTACAAATTCTCCAAGAACTCACGTGCGAGGCGCGTGACCTAGGTACTCAGGGACCAAATTGCAAGAAAACTTAAGTCCCTAGACTAAATAGTAACACGTACTAAAAGTCCAGGGGCTCAAGTGTAAATTACCCACGATATATAGCACATGCGCAAATAAAACATTCACAGGGGCATTTCTGTAATTACTAAAAACTTAATTTCATTCATTAACACCCTGAAACATAAAGCCCATACATGCAAATAACCCACAAAAGCACGTGTCGACGCACGTGTTCCACTTCAAACAGGGGTATAAAAGCAAATACAAGAAATGACAGGGTCCTCTATGCAAATTACCAAACTAAAATAAAGGTTCTAAAATATTTACAATACTAAAGATTAACACCTAAAAATCTAAGGGCCTAAGAAGAAATTACCCTTTATTTAGTCGAGGGCCAGATGCTCGCCACGTGGAGATCCGACGGTGGAGAAGAGGCGCAGCTAGGCAACTGATCCCTCGGCGCTCATCCAACGGCAGGGGACGTGCCACGTGTAGATCGATGGTCGAGATGCGTTGAGTCCTCTTCGTTGGATGGAGGGTTGAGAGGAGGCCACGTGGAGACCCAATGGTGCTGCTGGGCCTCCTCTTAACCCTGATCGGACGGTCCTCAGAGGATCTGGAGCTGAAGGGCGATCGGACGTCTCTGGAGGATGGACGAAGAACAAGCAGCCGACGAACTTTGCCGGCCCTGTGCACGCACGGTGTCCCTCCTCGCGGGCTGCTACTGATCGGAGAAGATTCATCTTGGCCTCCCGCGTCTAATGGTCCCCTCCGATGACGCAGCGGAGCTCCGGAGAGCTCAGGCGACACCGGCGGAGGTCGAGCTGCTGCTCCAGATGGTCGAGCCCTCAGATGGACTCGCTTCGACCTGCAAAGCACGGCAACAAGCTCCTGGGTCGAGGGCAAAGTGCCTCGACCCGGTTAGCGGTGGTGGAGGTGAACTGTGCGGTGGGGCGAACGAGCTCCGGCGGAGCGACGACGAGGAAGCTCGATACCCAGTTCCTGTGCGAACTGGGGTGAATGGTTGGGCGAAGAAGGTGCGTGGGGGAACGACGAAGGTGGTGGGCGATTCCGATGATCGAAACGAGGGCGAGGGTGGTCGGAATAAGAGGTCGTCGGTGACGGAGCGAATTGGGCGAAAAGCAAAATTAAAGAACTGGGAAAGGAAAGAAGGCTACCTACTGAACGGAGTCGACAATGGAAGAGCTGAGGATGATCCAGGTCCTAGCCTTGAGGGCCGTCGGTGCTCGAGGCTCGAGCACCACCTCTAGGCAGCGCACGATGGTGCGAAATCCCCGGATCAGTGGTCTGTCTACTCCCTCCTCGCTGCGACACGGCCGGAAGCGAGCTGTCACTCTCGCGGTGGTTGTGGAGGTCCTGGGGTGAAGAGAGATGAGCCAAAGATGATTGAGGAAGGAGGCGGAGCTCGAACTAAATATCAGTGCAGGTTCGAGAAGAGGAGGTCGGGCAGGGTTCCACGAAGCGCGAATCCCAACGCAGATGAGCGGGCGTGGATCTCGGATGCACGAGGAAGAAGGAGAGCCCGAGATTTGTGGATATGGGTGTCGGATCGAGTCGGGAAAAAGTCGAGATATCGGGTCAAAGACTCAGATCCGGGGCTTAGTGGTCCGGGGGGGGAGTTGACCGGGGGGTCAACATCTCTCGTGGACCAATCAGGACCTACCATGTCATAATTATTTGGAAATTAAAAATAAAATACTAAATGGCCGAATTATTAAAAACTCAAAACATGAAAAATGTTTATTTTATTTTTCTCTATTTTTTTGTGATTTTTAATTAATTTTATGAAATAAAAATAAGGTATGTACACTATAGTGCTATACATAGGTATATATACAATATAGATTTTTTATTTTTGATTTTTAATTAGTTATTTTTGTGCATTTTTATCCCCATTTTATATTTTATTTATTTATAGCATAAAATTAGGAATAAAAAGGTATTTTTATTTTATTTGTATTATTTATATACAAAGGTTAAATAAATAGATATATACATCTATATACATGGTATATATACAATGTTCTTTTTTTGGTTTTTAATTTTGTTCTTTTTATTTAATTTTTATTTTTATGGTTTTTATTTTATTTATTTACAAAATTAAAGATAGAATATATACAAAATTTGTGGGATTTGAATTTATTTTTTTACAAGGTAGAATAAATATAAGTGTGGTCTTATATACATGGTGAATATGTACAAGGAATATTATTTTTATTTTCTTTTTAATTTTTCAATTTTTACTTTGATTTTGTATTCACAAATATTTACAAATATATTCAAGACCATTTTATTTTATTTTTAGAGGAAAATATTTTTATTAAATTTACAGGTATATTTACAAACATGAGCTCCCTATCTCTCTCTACTTTGGCTTTTATGCGGTCAGGCCCATGCTGAGCCCTCCCTTAGGATTAAGTTGCTCAATATTTATTCTAAATATTTCCCTCTTTTTCTTTTAATTCTTTGTTCTTTTATTTTTGCACAAAAACATGCTAATTATTAGTTTTTACACAATGCATGTTTTTTATTAATTATTTGTATTTACAAGTATCTACATGTATTTGCAAAGGTTTTTGTAGCTAAAATATAAGAATAAAGACTGATGAATGAGTATTCATCACCCCCCTATACTTAACTTTGCTAGTCCCTTAGCAAACACTTATTTGAAAAAGAAGTGAAAAAGAGAAAGAAAAAGAAAAAGAGGAGAATGTACATGGATCAAGGTTGATTATTAAACTTGTCTTCATTAAATTGAAATATGGAGCTCGATCAGATCTTTGGATTATTAATGTGTCGGAACCTTATTTGGACTTAAGTTTAAAACTCAACAGCCTCTAAGTTCCACTAATCTATAACCAGGACTCCTCAACAATCCAGATCAGAACAAGTCACCATACACAAACCCTGAAGACCATGAATCTTTCCTTGTACTGTGAATGTGAAGTATAAGCTCTCCACCTCAGAAATGGCAACTTGACAACCCTCCCCAACAAGGTAACTCTATGACCCCAATCTGGCCACTCTTTCCTCGAGGAGCGGGGTATTCCCTTCTAAGTTCAAGTTCAACCGGCTCAAGAAGAGGGGGAAGAAGAGAATGGACCATGGCCAGTGTAGCCATGTATCCTTGGGAGCTCAACCAGTGTAGCCAAGTCTCCCTGCTGCAAGCTACATAAGGTGGGACATGGATCTCAATCTTTGCTTATTGCACTTATATACATACTCCGGTGGGATTATCATTTTCTATCAGACCCACCACTTTTTTGGAGTTATTTTCTTTTTGCATTTTCTTTTTCAAGTGCATCTGTACAACATATACATGTGCAGCATATATACAAGGAGTTTTTCCTCTTGAGCCAGTAGACTATCCCTCTTTTGAAGCATTATTGCAACCCACAACTCCTGTCGTTAGACCTCATGGCAACCAGACCAAGTTGAGACACACTTCCTTCACTAAAAGAAGAAGAGAGGTTCTGCCTAGAAGTACTACCCTCATATGCTACCCCATGTCAAGGAAGACTGCCTCCTCACCACCTCCTCCGTAGAGAGCTCGGTGCTAAGTGCGGTGTCCAAGTAAAGCCATTGTCCATATGAGTCATGTGTGTGTTGTTAAGTGCTCTACATAGGCTCATTGAGATGACATGTGATCATAGCCTAGTGGACTCAAAGAATTAAGTCACTATGGACCTGAAAAGCCTTAAACTTAAGCCCTATAAGGTTCCTCTTAGAAATTAGGTGGATTAAGATCTTAATCAAGCTCCATTTCCCAATTTAATTCCAGGCTAGTTTAAATGTCAACTATAATCCAGGAAAAACTATGTACATATATACAAAGATGCTATTTACACAATATTTACACAAATGCAAAAATTTTTGAAAAATATTTTGAAATCATGAATGGATGAATGCATGAAATGCAAGTTTTGCAAAAGTATTTACACAACTTTACACAAGATTTTTGCAAACTTTTGATTTTCAAATATTTTGGAAAAATTTTGTACTATATACATAATTTTGATATACACATATTTACACAAACTTTACACAAAAAGATTTTGAAAACATTTTTACAAAAATAATTTTGTACAATAGCTATGTATGTGCAATAAAAGAATGATTATTTACAGGAAAAATTTCTAATTTTTGTGGTTTTTTAGGTTTTTAGCCATTTTTATTTATTAACACACTCACACAAAGTACGAGTTATGGCTAAAGTATATATGAAATATATACACCCCCCCTATACTTAGCTCGAACGATGTCCTCAGAGTCAAGAGCGATGAAGAAGACATAACCCGTGCTAGGTATAGGGAAGTGAAAAGGAAGGCTATATGCAAAGACGAATAAATGAATAGAATATCAAGAAGATCCTGGCTTTTTCCCCTATACTTAGGATCAAATAATCCTAAGTATAGCAGGTTGTACACAAAGGGAAAACCGAGTGGAGAATATACAGGGTCTACTCCCCTATACTTAGGGTAAAATATCCCTAAGTATAGGCAGCAAAACAGGGGTAGAAAGACACGAAGAAGAATCAACAATCAAATATATACAAGAAGAGAGGGGACATCACTCCCCCTATACTTAAGGTGAAAAACCTTAAGTATAGTCAACACAACAGAAGTGATGAAACATAACGGAAGAGCAACCCGGTGTTTCCACCCCCTATACTTAGGATGAGGAATATCCTAAGTATAGCAAAGATAATCCTATACGAGACCTGCGGTGAAAACAAGAACGGAAGAAAGAAAGATCAAACTAAGACAAAACACGTATATACAAAAAAGTACAATGTTGAGGTGCCTCTCAACAAGCGCTAGATTTTACTCCCCTAGCTGGGCGCAAAGGCTAGGACAATGCGGTATCAAGGTTCAATACGACATCGGTAAGTCGAATACCGTAATGTCGTCGCAGTCTCGGTATGAGAACAACGACGAACTCAAAAGTGTAAAGTAAGACACCCAGGTATGCAATCAAGCGGGTGTATGCTACCGGCCATGGATGTGGAAGTATGTGATCGAGATCCGATAGCACAATGGAAATCGTCGGCTCTAGGTCAGACTGGAGTGAAAGTGTGGAGCCGACGAAGTCAAACGTGGAGAAGGATGGATCGGTCATAGTATCCTCTACGTCAGTCAGTGTCTCAAGAAGGTATGGACAGTCAAGAACAGGAGACTCTCTACAAAAACTGATATCCGATGCATGAAATAGAAGCAGATCAGGTAGATCATCGAATATTTTCAGAATGGGCTCATCCTCGCGAGGGTCGTCGAGGTGAGAAGACTTAGAATCAGAGGGAACAAAAGACTCGATTTCATGCTCCGCCAGATTGGAAACACTCTCAGAAGGTGAAATCGAGTACTTATCGAGTGCGGCATCCTCCCGCAGATAACCCTCGGGGAGAGATGCAGGATCAGAAGTAATAAGAAGAGGATCAGGATCTAGATGGGCATTTGCGCTGCTATCAAGTATCCACTCGGTGCACCAGGCTACATCATCATCGGAAGTGTAGCTCTCGGCAATCTAGAAGCAGGAGAAGGCAATGGTCAAAACCGCGGAAGCTAGGAAAGTGTCTGCGGCTGATCCTCGCTCTGCGGCTATGCTGGCTGCCAACTGGTCCTCAGCAAAGGTGTCTATCTCAACAGAGTGGAGGAGAAAAGACTCGAATATGGGACAATCTGTATGTGAACTCTCCAAGTGGTGTCTCATATCGAACTATGGCTGCTGGACTGAGTCCTGGTAACTGTCGGTATCCGAGAAGTATCTCTACAGAAAGGAAACTGACTCCTCTGGCACTGGAAACTGAAGTGGCTGAATCAATGGCTGCAAAAGCGGGGGCTCCTCCGGCTCCTGGAGTATCAGAAGATCTGATATCCAAGACTCGTCAACTGGGAACTCCGGTGCTGACTCGAACTCTAGCTGGAACACCAACGGGAACTCAAGTAGACTCTGGGTCCGAACCTCTGCTATCGCAGTCATCTCCTCTATCAGTGGTGTTGCATCATCCAGGTCCTCAGGCCGGTGTGCAGAAGCTGTCTCATCATGTAACGCGACACACCGCACCGGTACTGCAACGTCCGCATGTATTGTCCCGACTAAGGCATCTCGTGAAGAAGATCTCTGTGAAAGTAAGCTCGAGATGGTATCCAATAGGTGAATGCCGAAACTGCAGTTTGAACCGCCACATGTGGTAATCACCAGTGCTATCTGCTCTGCGGTCATTCCCCGCATGGAGATCTCTATCAAGTCTGTCAGTGGAAGCCCGTGATCGGGAAATCTCCTCAAGAGATCAAGAAACCTCGGCCATGCCTCATGCAATGTCTACTGAGGGTCTACTGAAAAGTCGGTGATCAAAGACCGCATAAACTCTGCTCTACGCAGGGGAAGTATCTCTGTAAGAACTCTCGGTGTAGCTCTCCCCACGTATCGAATGTCCTCCCCAATCGTATGTGCCATCTCATGGCTCTCTCCTGAAGCGTGAATGGGAAGGTCCTCCTCATCATCTCCTCTGTAGTGATATCTGAATATCTCTGTGCTCTACAAAACTCCTCGAATGCGGACAGGTGAAGATAAGGCTCCTCGTGCGCCTCTCCTGAAAATGTCGGCAGTCGCTGAATGTAATCCAAATCCAAGACGAATGGACGTAATGTAGAAGCTGACTGAGCTCCCTATGCTATCCGCTCTTCCATCGATTTGGGATAGGATCTATCTGCTGATCTCCACTGCTCTCTCTGATCACGAACGGAGTGCGCTCTCAACTCAGCAACGACATCGTCCGGATCTCGCATCTGCTCTATCTGGTATCCTCGGACGTCAAGCGTAGCATGCCCAGAGTAGTGAACGAGATGGGAGGGAGGGAGCGGGAGGTTGGTCGGAGATCCGACCTCCTTAGAAAGTGGACTGGACTGATGGTCAGATAGCGAAGAAAAAGCCGCAAGAGTCGGCTCGAAGTGAGGGGGATCCATCATCCAGGGGTAGTAGAGAAGAAGAAGAAGACTGAAGGGAGGGTGGGTGGGAGACAGAAGAAGGGAAGAAGATGGGGGGTGAAGGCAGAAGGGGTCTGGAAAAACTATGATCACAAGCAAACCCCCAGTTCACCAACGCAACGTGAGCTGAAGACCGTAAAGGCTCGGTCAATTTATCTTGTCAATTTTATTCTGGTGAACAATCAAGATATCAGAGCGATTACGTGACCTGTTGGGATACCCGATACTTTCCCAACCGACTGTCCTGCACAGAAGTAGTCGGTAATCAGTCGAGAAGAGTATCGGAGGGCTCTATCTAGTGTTCGGGGCCACTCTCTAGCACAATCAAACCAATCAATGAGGGGGTTGCTCTCCCCAAGATAAGTTTTTAAGTGAGATGTCTTTTAGGGTCAATAGTTTTAGCAGTTCCAATTTTATGATTTTTCTTTTTAGATATTTTTCAATAAAAACAAAAACGCCTAACGAATTTTTCGGTTCTCCTAATTATTAAGTCCAAAACAGGGGGAGAAGACGAAAAAGCCGATGCGCGATGAAATCAATGATGCATGCAGAGGAAGGGATGCGTACCTGACTCCAGCAGTCTACATGCAATATGATCCGCGCAGAATTGACAGACAAAAATAAAACTACCTAAATGGTGCAAGCGGAAAAACCGAGTCCCTAAATAGCAACTTCTACTCGAAAGAACCATCTATTTGGTCACCAGCCTTCGATCCAAAGAGTCCGGTCTCGGTCTACCCCTCCTCCTCCCGACAAATCGGGTTCAGGAGCAGCGCTTGGCAGGGCAGTCTACGGCACGTAGGCTCGAAGGAAGCGAGTCAGCTATTTTTATTAATCTTTTATTAGTAGGTCCAATTAGCGAACTATAGGCACAAGCAGATAATTAGGTGTTTGGATCCTACTAAGTACGTCACAATGAGCAGAAATTCCTAAGGCTAGGGGCTCGATAAAAACCACGTGAAACCGGAAAAGGCAGCTAAAAACTAAAACCACATAAAAAGCTGCAAAAAACCTAAGGGTCCCTCGAGCACACCGGTGCTCGGCGAAACAGACCCGAGAAAGAGTCTAAGTCCAAGTCCTGCTATCCCTGTATTATTACAACAATTCAAAAGTTGCTAAAATAAAACCTAACTACTCCTCTCCCACTCAGTTGCTCCTCACGCTCTCCTGCGGCTCCATGCAGAAGGGAGCCGCCTCCGAATCCCGTGGTTGTGCCGGCTACTCGAGAGTCGCCGCCTCGGTCCTCGGGCTCTCGCAAGAAAGCAGACAAGTGTCAAATACCAAATAAAATAATCAAATAAAGGCAGGAAAAGTAAATGAAATAAAACATGGGTATATGTGCAGAAATGGCAATAAAAAGAAGCAAGTCAAAACAAACACAAAATAAAATAAAATAAAAGAAAATAAAACAAAAATAAAGGAGAAATAAAAAGCCGCGAAAAGCCGCGGACTCAGAAAGAGCCGCGGAAAGCTGCGAAAAAAAAAACGAAATAAAAATAAAAACTACTAAGCCGTGCTCCCCGGCAACGACGCCATTCTGATGACCGAAATTTCCGAGCAACTAAGGTGAAGAAATATAACAAAGGTCATTGCGACTTCAGTCGCTCAAGGGTCAACGGTCAATCAAGAAAATAAAGATCAGACCACCAAAATAGAATAAAAATCAAAGAAACACACTAGTGGCCCTGGCTATTGGATTAGCCTGGTATAGCGACCAGGGTCGGACTCAAGGAGCACGTGATGGCCTCGCGGCCTACGAAGTAGTCTAAAATAAAAATAAAATAAAATAAAATACTTTTTGGTGGATTTTTAGTCTTTTTAATTTTTTTTGGATTTTTAAATTAATAAAGAAAATAAGGAAACAAATACACAAGCAACTACACACAAATATTAAACTACTCAAAAATCATCCAAAAATTCAAACAAAAATGTTTTCAGATTTTTTATATTTTTTACTGTTTTTGGGTAATTTTTGGTATTTTTCTAATTTTTATTGAATTTTATAAAAATCAAACAAGGCAAGAAAATAGTGTTGTTGTCCAGTCAGACTTGGAGGGCCAGATTAAAATGCAAAATGGCCCTATCAAGGTCTGAAGGTAATTTTCCTGTAAAGTAGAAAATGCAAGGAAAATTTAGGCACTGGAATTTTTAATTTTTGATTTTTCTTTTAATTATTAGAATTTTTATGGGTTTTAGGGGTTTTATAATTTTTATGGGTTTCATAAATGTAAAAAATGATCAAAATTGGTCAGAAAATCAAACTAAGCAAAACAAACACTATATAATTTTTTTTGTACTTTTTAGAGGTGTTTTAATATTTTTGTGATTTTTGAAGCTAGACAGTGAAGAAAATGTGTGTTTTTGAATTTTTAAAAATAACAAAAAGTGTCAAAAATGTCTCCAAAATTTAGAGAAAATTTTACACCATGGCAGGAGCCATGTGTCCAATTTTCATCAAATTTGGAGTTGGTTGCTTTTTTATTAAAAATAAAAACAAAGGTACAGTGTACAGGGAGCTGTACGCGATTAAGAGAAGTTCCAGGGGGTCCGGTACAAATTCTCCAAGAACTCACGCGCGAGGCGCGTGACCTGGGCACTCAGGGACCAAATTGCAAGAAAACTTAAGTCCCTGGACTAAATAGTAACACGTACTAAAAGTCCAGGGGCTCAAGTGTAAATTACCCACGATATATAGCACATGCGCAAATAAAACATTCACAGGGGCATTTCTGCAATTACTAAAAACTTAATTTCATTTATTAACACCCTGAAACATAAAGCCCATACATGCAAATAACCCACAAAAGCACGTGTCGACGCACGTGTTCCACTTCAAACAGGGGTATAAAAGCAAATACAAGAAATGATATGGTCCTCTATGCAAATTACCAAACTAAAATAAAGGTTCTAAAATATTTACAATACTAAAGATTAACATCTAAAAAGCTAAGGGCCTAACAAGAAATTACCCTTTATTTATTCGAGGGCCAGATGCACGCCACGTGGAGATCCGACGGTGGAGAAGAGGCGCAGTTAAGCAATTGATCCCTCGACGCTCATCCAACGGCAGGGGACGCGCCACGTGTAGATCCGACGGTCGAGATGCGATGAGTCCTCTTCGCTGGATGGAGGGTTGAGAGGAGGCCATGTGGAGATCCAATGGTGCTGCTGGGCCTCCTCTTAACCCTGATCGGATGGTCCTCAGAGGATCTGGAGCTGAAGGGCGATCGGACGTCTCTGGAGGATGGACGAAGAATAAGCAGCCAGCGAACTTCGCGAGCCCTGTACACGCACGGTGTCCCTCCTCGCGGGCTGCTACTGATTGGAGAAGATTCGCCTTGGCCTCCCGCGTCTAATGGTCCCCTCCGATGACGCAGCGGAGCTCCGGAGAGCTCAGGAGACACCGGCGGAGGTCGAGCTGCTGCTCCAGATGGTCGAGCCCTCAGATGGACTCGCTTCGACCTGCAAAGCACGACAACAAGCTCCTGGGTCGAGGACAAAGTGCCTCGACCCGGTTAGCGGTGGTGGAGGTGAACTGTGCGGTGGGGCGAACGAGCTCCGGCGGAGTGACGACGAGGAAGCTCGATACCCTGTTCCTGTGCGAACTGGGGTGAATGGATGGGAGAAAAAGGTGCGCGGGGGAACGATGAAGGTGGTGGGCGATTCCGATGATCGAAACGAGGGCGAGGGTGGTCGGAATCAGAGGTCTTCGGCGACGGAGCGAATTGGGCGAAAAGCAAAATTAAAGAACTAGGAAAGGAAAGAAGGCTACCTACTAGACGGAGTCGACTGTGGAAGAGCTGAGGATGCTCTAGGTCCTAGCCTCGAGGGCCGTCGGTGCCCGAGGCTCGAGCACCACCTCTGGGCGGCGCACGACGGTGCGAAATCGCCGGATCAGTGGTCCGTCCACTCCCTCCTCGCTGCGACACGGCCGGAAGCGAGCTATCACTCTCGCGGTGGCTGTGGAGGTCCTGGGGTGAAGAGAGATGAGCCAAAGATGATTGAGGAAGGAGGTGGAGCTCGGACTAAATACCAGTGCAGGTCCGAGAAGAGGAGGTCGGGCAGGGTTCCATGAAGCGCGGATCCCAACACGGATGAGCGGACATGGATCTCGGATGCACGAGGAAGAAGGAGAGCCCGGGATTTGCGGATATGGGCGTCGGATCGAGTCAGGAAAAAGTCGAGATATCGGGTCGAAACTCGGATCCGGGGCTCAGTGGTCCAGGGGGGAGTTGACCGGGGGGTCAACATCCCCCGTGGACCAATCAGGACCTGTCATGTCATAATTATTTGGAAATTAAAAATAAAATACTAAATGGCCGAATTTTTAAAAACTCAGAACATGAAAAATGTTTATTTTATTTTTCTCTATTTTTTTGTGATTTTTAATTAATTTTATGAAATAAAAATAAGGTATGTACACTATAGTGCTATACATAGGTATATATACAATATGGATTTTTTATTTTTGATTTTTAATTAGTTATTTTTGTGCATTTTTATCCCCATTTTATATTTTATTTATTTATAGCATAAAATTAGGAATAAAAATGTATTTTTATTTTATTTGTATTATTTATATACAAAGGTTAAATAAATAGATATATACATATGTATACATGGTATATATACAATGTTCTTTTTTTGGTTTTTAATTTTGTTCTTTTTATTTATTTTTGTTTTTATGGTTTTTATTTTATTTATTTACAACATAAAAGATAGAATACATACAAATTTTGTGGGATTTGAATTTATTTATTTATGAGGAAGAATAAATATAAGTGTGGTCTTATATACATGGTGAATATGTACAAGGAATATTATTTTTATTTTCTTTTTAATTTTTCAATTTTTACTTTGATTTTGTATTCACAAATATTTACAAATATATACAAGCACATTTTATTTTATTTTTAGAGGAAAATATTTTTATTAAATTTACAGGTATATTTACACACATGAGCTCCCTATCTCTCTCTACTTTAGCTTTTATGCGGTCAGGCCCATGCTGAGCCCTCCCTTAGGATTAGGTTGCTCAATATTTATTCTAAATATTTCCCTCTTTTTCTTTTAATTCTTTATTCTTTAATTTTTCACAAAAACATGCTAATTATTAGTTTTTACACAATGCATGCTTTTTGTTAATTATTTGTATTTACAAGTATCTACATGTATTTGCAAAGATTTTGTAGCTAAAATATAAGAATGAAGAGTGATGAATGAGTATTCATCTTGCAGTCGCCACTGTCACTGGGAATAAGTGATGGTCATGTCGTAGCGAGGACGTTGCGAATATAAGTGGGAGAGGTTGTAACACTCATATCCCCAAACGTAGTCCCGCATCTAAAACTCACAAAGTGTGAGGGTGTGTTATAAGTGGTGGGGATTACTACTTGACAACTTGGGTTTTAAGTATTTTGGGTTGTTGACAACAGGATCATCTGGATCTGTACCCAACAAGTTGTCAGTGCCAATTTTCCTCGATAACGGACCGGGGATCTAAGCCCGAGACGTTACAAAATGGTATCAGAGCCAATTTCCCCTGATAGTGGAAATGGTTACCCAAGAGGTGGAGCCAATCCTATAAAGAGATAGGAGGAAATGGCTATACAGAACGTGCACTCGCTACTGTCACTGAGAATAAGTGATAGGTCATGTCGCAACAAGTACGTTGCGAATATAAGTGGGGAGGTTGTAACATCCATACCCCTAAACATAGTCCCCACATATAAAACTCACAAAGTATGAGAGTGGGTTATAAGTGGTGGGGATTACTACTTGACAACTTGGGCATTTTGGGTGGTTGTCAATGGGTCCATCTGTGCCCGTACCCATAAGTTGTCGGGGCTAGTTTTTCTTGATAACAGACAGGGGACCTAAGTCCGGGACATTACAAAATGGTATTAGAGCCAATTTCCTCTGATAGTGGAAATGGCTATCCGAGAGGTGAAGTCACCCCTATAAAGAGATAGGAGGAAATGCTACCCGGAGCGTGCAACCGCCACTGTCGTTGTAATAAGTGATGGACCATGTCGCAACGAGGACGTTGCGAATATAAGTGGGGGAGGTTGTAACACCCATACCCCAAAATATATTCCCACATCTAAAACTTATAAAGTGTGAAAGTGGTTTATAAGTGGTGGTGATTACTACTTGACAACTTGGACTTAAGAATTTTGGGTGGTTGTTAACGGGTCCATCTGGGTCCGTACCGAACAAGTTGTTAGGACCAGTTTTCATCGATAACGGATCGGAAACCTAAGCCCGAGATGTTACAAAATGGTATCAGAGCGAATTTCCCTCTGATAGTGGAAAGTGTTACCCGAGAGGTGGAGCCACCCTTACAAAACGATAGATGGAAATGGCTACCCGAAGCGTGCGGCCGTCACTGTCACTGGGAATAAGTGACGGGTTATCTCGCAACTAGGACATTGCAGATATAAGCAGGAGATGTTGTAACACCCATACCCTCAAATATAGTCTCACATCTAAAACTCACAAAGTGTGATAGTGGATTATAAGTGGTGGAGACTACTACTTGACAACTTGAGCTTAAGCATTTTGGGTGCTTGTCAACTGGTCCATCTATACTCGTATCCAACAAGTTGTCAGGATCAATTTTTCTCGATAACGAACTGGAGACATAAGCTCAAAACATTACATCTTATTTACATTTTATCTCCATTTTTTTTTAATTTTTGTAAGTTTGTCCATGTCGCAAGATTCCTCTAATGAAACTAGTAGCTTATGTTTTTTTAGAGATTCTGACGTAAGTAGTTTATTATTTTTCAGCTTTTAAAACGTCAAACCTAATGATACTACTTATGAGATTTAAATATAGAATCGTTGAGTAAATATAGATGTTTAGTAGAGTTTATACGGTAAATATAAAATTACTTTAGAAATGTAAAAGTTTAATTTCAATGCGAAGCAGAACACAATTATGAAATACGAAATTCTTTCGGTCTTTTACTTTTATGTCCCTACAAATATTGTTTTAACGCGAGTAATGCAACCTTTTTTATGATCACTTTACGACCGGAAATTTTGTTATATACACACAAACCACTTGCCTAAATTTTAAAGATTTTTACAATTGTGCCCTTCAGAGTTTCTACAAATACTCTTATGCCTTATGTTTTCGTAAGAACACTTGTTCCCTTACGTTCTTCCACAGATTTGACAATTGTTCCCCTCCATTAGTCGGGTCATCTATTAGATGAACCGTATCAAAGTTCATTCAAATCAAGATCTGGCTAAGAAATGTTTTACAACGTGGTGATGCGGTGCATCTTCCATACAGATCCCGTCTCGAGCTTACAGCTCCTTCGTTCCGTCCACGTCGAGTGCAACCCTCCTCCCCCAACCCCACACAAGCTATGTCGCTCCTCGCTGCCAATGGCCCAATGAGTCCCCATCTCCCTCAGCCCCTTCCTTGGGCCTCACTTTGGGTCAAGTTCCCTCTTCCTGAAGCTCATGGAGGTCGTCCTCTACACGATCAACTACATGAACACTGACACCTCTTGCAACAACGGTGTAGGAATGTGCTTTCAAGCTTGACACCTCCTCCGAACGCAAGTGTGGACTCGATGTTCTTTGTAGCTCCATGTCAAATCTCACATTTTGTACAGAGCATTACCTCGAATTTCAATGAAATTCTACCAAATTTCTCCGAAATTTCCATTTCTCTAGGTCACCAAAATGGAAACTCTACCTTATTTTTTCCTGGATTTCAACAAAATATCAACGAAATATAACCAAAATTTCATCGAAATTGCATCTCATTTTGGTGAAATAATAAAAATAAGGGAATCTACTCTTCGATTTCATAGAAATTTGTATATATTAATGAATTTTCACGTATTTATTTGCCGATGTGTCAAGTTATTAAACTACTTTACATTATTTGAATCAGTTTCTTTAATTTGTTTTTAAATTTTATATCTAAATCCAAACCAAATTAGTTAAACAAGAAATTTAAAATTAAATTCACGTTTTAATGAAGATATTTTTTTTGTTCTTTCTTTATTTTATAGTATATGTTTTGATTAGTAGTTATTATATGTGTCACCTCGGTATAATTGAAAAGATCTACTTCGAAACTTATATTTACAATTTTGTTTTACAAATAATTGTGCATTCTATTTTATTTATTAACTTAGCAATATTAAAAACTTTAGTATTTGGAAAAAGTCGATTTATAGTCATTTCCAAATTTCTGATGATTTCAACGAATTCCATCGAAATTCTCCGAAATTTTCTTTCCGATTTTTTTGGCGAAACGAAACTGAAATTTGAGGCCTTGATATGGAGAAGGTCAAGTGTGTGCTCATGAATCGAGGATTTTGGGTGGTGAGGAAGGGATGGGAGCAGGTAGGGGATTGAGGGCTGTGGGGAGGAGGACGTAGGGTGGAGGCGGGGTATGAAAAAGAAAAGGAAATAAGAGGAGAAAGCTATAATTAAGAAGAATGAAAACCACACGTGTACCCTTCTCTTTTCTTTCCAATTAGAACTATGCTCATAAGTTAACATCCCATTTGAGCTTGTAGTGGACAATAACTAACCCAAGGGTCTGAGAAGGTAGGGGCCCTTCTACTATCCTTCTTCATCTTCGTCCTTGGCAACTCGACAAGGAGTGGAGCTTCACCATGCACGCTCCACTACAAGCCTCATTTGAAGCTCCACCTCATCACCAACATCCAGATCGATCATGTCAAGTTGAACTAGAAGAGGTTAATTTGGTCTAATCAAATAACCTAGATTAAAGGGCATTGACTAGAAGTATGTCTTATTGGACGGGACAGGTTCGACCCAACAGTGGAATCTTCTTTCGTTTGTCGTGATGCAACACAGTTCATAGAAATGACCTGCAGAGATTCGTTTCCTTGCAAAAAGCTATATAGCAATGTTGCTGACTTAGCTATATAGCTATAATGCTAAAAAAAAGCTAAAAATAATGCTTCATTAAAAAAAAGTTGCACATGCATGAATATTTCTTGTCCTAACATTATTTCTGATTCAGCTGTAATCCTAAATACCATACCACCTGACAGAAGTAAAAGCTAAAAGCTCTGATCAATGAAGGCATCTAAAGCACCCACAGCTTAACAGCAGCAGGAATTGCCAGTGCCCAAAGGCTTTTACTCGAGGAATCTTCTCCTCATATGATCCTAATAACGAAGATTTACGCTTTGCAGGAAAAGCCAAAGGTGCAAGAGAAAAATAATGGCAGAAAGTCATGAAACTTAATGGCCACAAGCGACCAACAATGGAACTGTCCAGTGATGGAAAAGTCGACCTTTTTCCCAGTGAGAAGGATAGGACTTCAAAGGCTCCATATCCTATTCACGTAGACATCTGCTTGAAGTGGATTTGTAATGCTCAGCATGAGAGAAGCTTCCTTGATGGGTTGTGCTTCAAACTTACGCACAAAGTTGACCCACTTGGTTGGCGAAAATAAAGACAGATCATGTAAGTATGATATGTTGTTTCATTGGTTTAGAACATGGATAAGCATGAGGTTTTGTGAAGATGCATCAGAATCCACTTGTACTATGAAAAAGTTGGAGCTGCAGGTATTATTATTTCAGCTAAGTCAGCAACATGCTATTAAAAAGCACAACAGTAGAACTCCTTCTGTCTGACCCGATTTTCATTCATGAGAAACATCCAAGTGACTCATTACCTTAAACTATGTAATCGGCAGGCTACTGTCTCAAGTAGTTGATTAATAAACAAGCCAAGTACCCAAGGTTAGAAGCAGGTGTCCAAAATATCAGGGTTAGTGGATACAAATTCGATTTGTACATTCTGACCTTAAACTCACGTGTACTCGTTTGGAAATGTCTGAATCATGCTTAAGTCAGATAGGAATCAACATCGCAAAGGAGGGATTTATGCAAAAAAATCTATGGAGAGGGAAAAACCACGACGGTACACAAATCCTAATCTCCCTCACAAGAGATTAGGACAGTTTTCACTAGAATAGTTCAACCGAGGGGGTGTGGTTTCAATATAGAGGGAGATGATAAATGGTCACTCATCCAAAGATCTATTCACCTAATAACACAAACACTGCGCTCCCCTCATGTTGGACACACGTGTTGATCATTCCCAACTTGCTTGCATTCATGTTGAGTTATACAATAGATAACCCCTGTGTATGGAGTTATGCGACTTGATTGTCAAATTTTATGTAGGGAAGGAACAACTCTCCATCATCAATCTTTTTTACAAGCTAAATGTCAGTCGATTTCCACATTATTCGTTGTGCCATGCATCACCGGATTGTTGGTCATATTATTGCAACGTTGTTGTCATAGAACATCTTCATTGGCATATCAACTTTGATGTCCAAGTCATGTAATGTGATTTATGCATAGGATTTTAATGCATCATTTGAAAGGAAACCATATTCGGCTCCAACACTAGATCTTGAAACAACATTATTTTTCTTACTTCTCCAAATAACCAGATTCTACACATATACACAACATATAATCTGAAGTGGATATTCCATAGTCCACAAAATCAACCCAATCAACATCAACATACCCTTCCATTTTTACATCTGGATTTTTCTTAAGCGTAACACCTTTTCCAGGGTGATCCTTTTTGGTCATATTAACATGAGAGCTAGAGGGAGCATGTAAGAATTGACTCACCACATTCGCAACATTGGTAATTTATGAACCGATGAGGGTAAGATAGATCAATTTCCTAATTAGTCTTTGATACGTTCCTTTTCTGATATCATCAAGAAGTTGATCATCCTCTTTACTTAGTTTGTGATTTACCTCTAGTTGGTTTGCATCTGATCATACTAAAGTTCTTCAGCAATTATAGAGCATATTTACTTTGTCTTACGCACATACCATCGAAAGACTGAGCTACCAGAAAGCAGTTCAATTTTTCCATGTATTTCAGTTCAAATTTAGTTGTAAAAGTTTTTTTATGCTGGATAGTTCTACTTCATTATCAACCGTAAGAATCATGCCATCCACATATACTAAAAGAATAGATCTTTTCTTGCTACTATGCTTTATGTATAAAATTGGATCTTCATTCACTTGAGTATACCTATTTCTGATCGTGACCACACAGTTATTCTAACTAGGCTCTTGGAGGCTACTTTTAATCCATATGACACCATCTTTAATTTTTAGCACTTGTCCCTTCTCAAACCCACTTTCATATAGACATCTCTAAAATAATCATTTAAGAAGGCATTTTCACATCCAATTGATAATTTTGTAGAAACAACGAATATCAAAGTAAATAACAATCATGTAGGTATTCATCTTTGCCACATGGGCAAAGGTCTCTCGATAGACGATCTCATATTTCTCATTGAATCCCCTATCTATGAGACAAGCCTTGAATTTTTTAATATTCTATCAGCAATATTGTACTTGATTAATAGGACTACTTTGAGATAATAAATGCACATCGTGGGATATCAACTATATCTCATGTGTCATTTTTCATGAGAGTGTTCATCTCCTCTTGTATAGTGAGGGTCCAAGTAGGGTTATCTCTAACCTCAAGCACATTCTTTGGAGCAATATTAGAATCCAAAGATGTGAGGAAACATTATACTCGTGTTAAGATAAATAATATGTCATTCAATAGCAAACTGAGTGCACCCCCTGTATCTAGCTGGAAGTTTGATGACCATTTTACCCTTATTTTTGCGAAGTTGTCATCCAAAATTTCCAACTCTATATCATGTACATCATTTTTAGGCTCATAAAAATTAATAGGAATACAAACTAATGCTTGTTCTATTTCTATATCCAGCAAGTCATTTCCAGTCTCATCAAGAATCACATGAATACTAACTGACACTTCTGAACATGGGTCATTCGAGGAGGATTCTGGAGGACTGAGGTTATTTTCTTCAAGTTCTCTAACAAGACATGTTCTCATTAGATTGAGCATCCCCCTGAAGCGGATTATTGTAACAGTGACATTCAAAAACTGAAGGCCATGAAAGTCCGCTTCACTTTCATTCTCCCCTGAAGAGGAACAGTTAGAAAGAAAGCCTTGTTCTTAAAGAAGGTAACTCCTTAGTGACCAGAAGTCAATCAAAGGTAGAATCAGAGCAACAATAGCCTTTGTGCATCGTAGAGTAACCAAAAAAGAAGTCTCTATTAGCACAAGAGTCTAATTTCTTTATCCCAGAATCATATGCATTAGAAGGCAAACACTACCAAATACTTAAGCAACAGAGAAATGTAGCTTTGACTCGGATAATGATGCATAAATGGAGATTCACCATTTATAACTAGTGACAGTTTCTGTTCATCAAGTAAATGCTGGTAAGAATAAGCTCTTTTCAAAATTTCTTGGGAACATTTTGCTGAAAGAGAAGAGTCCGAGTAATCTCCAAAATGTACCCATTTTCTCCTCTTAGCAACATTGTTTTTTTGTGGACTGTAGACACACAAGGTTTCATTTAATCTATTTCCTAACAAGTGATTTTTTCAAATAGAATGGGCCAAGTTCTCTCTTGCATTATCTGAAGGAAATTTTTTAATCTTGCCGTTGTGTTATACTTCCACAAGAGCAATGGACATTGACAATATCAAGGACTTAATCCATGTTCTTTATAAGAAAAATAGTAGTTTTTATTGATCAATCATCAACAAAGATGATGAAGTAACTGTATCCCTGCCAACTCAAAATATTGCAAGGGCCTAAACATTGAAATACACGAACTCAAAAGCATGAGTAGATTTAGTGATAGATAAAAACTCGGTGTATGTTTGCTTTGCAAACATGTGTACCTCACAATGCAAAGCAACCTCGGAAAATTCGGAAAATCTCAAGCATCAACTATTTTAAGAAAGATAAATTGATATGATCACGACGTTCATGTCATTGTTTTATTAATGTAGAGTTCCCCCCCCCCCCTGAATCGAGACATCATCACGTACATTTCTAATTGAGGATGTCCATCCTCATATAACTCATATACTCTATCCACATATACCACAATCTAAATTTAGATTTCACAGCTTGGGATACAACAACAACATAGCTGATAATTGTAGAACCCTACACATAAAGTATTTTATGCTTGGTATCTTAAACGAAGATTGTTCCTTCTTTGATCATTTGTAATATTCATCCTATAGCATTGTAATTACATCCTTTACAGTATAAGACTCTTAGATATAAAATAGTTTTTCTAAAATCTATAATGTGGCAAAAAACTTCAAAATAAGTCATCACCATATCATCGTGAATCTTGATTTTTATGTGAATCATCTTCTCCCAGAGCTACTGTGGCAAATGTGACCTTGCCTTTTTTTTCTTTGGAAAGTTCTCCCTCAAATGTTCAAGCTCCTTACACTAGTTGCAAACATTCTATAGATTGATCTTCTTAAAATTTTCTTTATGCTTCCCTGTTTTAGTACTTCTTCATTTTTCCAAGTCTTTTCTCATGGGTTGTTATACCAACTCTACAGTCTGTGTATCTCCAAGGTCCATAAAAGGTTTTTATATCTCCAAAGTCCATAGAAGCCTTGTGACGAAGTTCGCGAGTATAGAGAATAATTGAACTTTTAGGTAATCTGTTGTTTATTAGCCATGAATGAATGAACAAAATTCTCAAATGGTAGAGACAATGACATTAATAATATCAAAGCAACATCCTTTATTTTAGCATCTTTAATTGTTTCTCAAACAATATAAGTAATGTGTTTAAATGATCTAAATATTCATTAAAAGATGTAAAATTCCTACATAAGGAGTGAGAACTGATATTGCTTCAATAATAACTTATTAGTTAGAAACTTCATCATATGTAGACTTTCTAGCATCAGCCACATACTCATGATGGTCTTCTCATTGACAGCCTATGCGATAATCTGGTATACCAAACATAACTTGATCATCGAGTGCATCTTTTCTTCTTCTACCAGCAACTCTGAGGGCTCAAGTACCTTCTCCCTACCGTTGTTAAACGGTGTTGAGATGGCTTGCTGCTTGAGAAGAGAAACCATTACCTTCCATATTCCAAAGTTGTTTATGTCGCCAAACTTCTCAATCTTCCTATCATGTGACACCTTCTCCATCTTGCTTCAAATAAACTCGAAGGTTTTGATACAGAAGTGGGGTAAAAATCAAACACATTGATAAGCATGTATAAAAGCAATCACAAGATATGATTTATAAACATCATCTATAACTGGACTACATGCAAAGGCAAATCTCTCTCAATATGGTGGAAGACATGTAGTACATAAGATAATTCACTGTTCAAAATCTAAGTCTCTAATCCTATGGGATCTTATGTAGTATCCCCCTCCCTATAGATTTGATCCCCCGTATCTCATTACAATTATATCTGAATTCCTATACAAATAGGATACATAACCAAATATAAACAAGATCCAAACTTCAATACAAATAGGATCTATATCCCAATAAAAATAGGATAGGATACGTTAGTGGATTCAAGGTATATTAATATTATGGAAGCTAGGAGATAAAAAATAAAAAAATAAAAGTTAACCGGCCTGACCAGTTAACTGGGGTTGAGCTTGTGATGAACTTTGATAGATTTTCCGAGCCTCGGCCGAGCTTGGGCCTGGATCTGCCTAATACTCATCTCTAATTTGCGTGTTGTGTGCAACAAGACAAAAACCCTCGATGTGCTTTACCATTTATGAGTGCCCTTTCACCAACATACCACTCAGAAAAGGGAGCGCATATCATATGTAGTACTGCAGACTTTGCAGTTTCCACAGTATGGGCCTACGAAAAGTGGGATTTCGTGCGAGCCGTTCGATAGTGGCTTACGAAAAGTGGGATTTCGTGCGAGCCGTTCGATCGAGATCGAACGGCTCAGATGACCAAGGATTTTATTGCAGAATCTGCAGTACTGCAGACGATCCACTAGGATTAGGGATGCAAACAAATGGATACGGACACGGCTATAGATATTATCGTATCATTATCCGTTTTTGAATACGAATACGGATGCGAATACAGATGTTGACAAATATTAAAATTATCTTACCATATCCTTAAAAAATGGATACGGACGTAAAACGGATACTGATCCCATACGAGTAATGTTAGAAATACTCTATAGAATCGACTTAAATATATATAAATTGGATGGAAAACACATTATATAAATTTATTAAATATGTTCGTATCATAAAAATTATACAAATATGGTAAAAGAAGGTATAGATTATGTTATATAGGGTTAAAAATAAATCTATGACTATATTTATATAAGAAAACGGATATACGTATACGGATGTTTGCAGATATCAAAACGGTATCTATATCCGTATACATTTTAAAACATATACGGATGCGAATATAAAAATCTGTATAAAACGGATACGGTGACGGATCAGATACGGATATATCCGTATTTGCATCCCTATCTGGGATGAAAATGTCTCGTCACTGCTCATACCAAAACTTATTACTTCAAACCTTTGATACAGCAATAAAGAACTACGAGAAAACCTAAACTTTGCATTTGGAAGTATCAGCTCCAACCTTTTCCCGTCGTCCCCCCTCAACGTGCAGGCCATCACAGCTGTGCCCCTCCGAATCCGCGTCCCTGATAAAATACGGATCCCCCACCCTTCCAGCTGTTCTTAGCTAAGTCTTAGAAGAGATGCCATCTAAGTCTGAGAATCAAGACTTTCCCTTCGCAGCACAAATGCCTTCAACTTTATGTTGGAAATTGCCACCAAATATCTATCAGCAGCATGGAAAGAACAAAGCGCATCAGCACCACTGATATATAACACGATGCCTCCACTGACCAACAACCTGCAGGAACCAAACCACAATGGCTCTCACATCCACCGCATGGCTGAGGAAATTTCTCAGGAAGAGCCATTACAACTGGAAGTTCAGATTCTACTCCTCCGCCGCCACGAAGAAGGACTCGGCGGCGGACGGCAAAGCTGCAGCGTTGCACCGTCGGGAGAATGCTGCACGGCGTTTCTCCATCCGTGACAATGTGATATTTCCGGTGGTCTCGGTCATCGAGGCGATCATCCTCGCGTCGACGATTTGCTTCTACTTCATGTGCTTTGGATGCCATGTCTGAGAAGTGTACATGTTTTTATGTATAATGAAGGATACAATTTATTTTGTGATTTGCTATTAAGTGAATGGTTTTGAGGTGTTGTGTCGATATTTAATTTTGATATGAAAGTACAGCTGCTCAACTAAGAGATCATGTAAATGACCTTCTGGATTAATGGATTATGGCAATTTCTTTCGAAGAGGGACTAGTTTAGGTTTCTTATGCAAGGAGAATCCTTTGAAACACAAAAGATCGTAGTAGACGTGGTCGACTACCTTACCGCTCACTGTCCATCGAATCTTTCCAGAGAGAAGTCAAATTTCCCCTGCCAAGCTCATTGGTTAACACAGGCTGCGAGTAATTTGCACCTCCTAAATGAGCTCTCCAAATTGGTGAGAAAGAACGACTCATTTTCATAGTTAAATCGATGGGTCCTCCACGATAAAGAGCAAATACTAATTAATTTTGAAATCCATGATTGTTTATGATCAACAATCTCCATGAATGATTTCGATAATAAGGTGTTATGGAAGCTTCTTAAATCAATAGTCCCCCAACCATGAGAACTCTTTGGACGTGTCACTTTCTTCTAGGAGACCCTCACACGATAGTTATTGGAGGTGTTGCCATTCCAAAGAAAGCTTCGTCTGATCTTATCAATCTTATTTACGATCGAGCATGGCAGTGGAAGCTTTCACGACGAGCCTCCTCTAAAAAACCTTGCCCCCTCCCTGTGGAAGCTTTCTAGAAATAAAAATTCCACGGTGGCGAAAGCCATACTTTCATGGGATGCAAAAAATAATTGGGTCAATCAACCGGAGAATAGAGTACCACTGGGGATTATCCATCAATTACAAACTCTGAGAGCGAGACTTCAATTGATCCGGGGTAAACTTCAACATGGCGAGATAGATAGGTGCAACTTTCCATCTTTCAAGAAATCAAATCTTCACAGAATAGACAAATCTACTTGTTACTTGTCGATGGGGGCGTAAGATCCAAATTCGATCAAATGTTATGGTCAAAGCTTTTTGCCGATGGGGACCTGAGAATTTCTTACTTCTTATGGTTACTATCACATAAAGAACTCTTAACTCAAGATTTATTGTTCAAGCTAAATATTTCATAAGCGAATAGATGTCACCTATGCCTTTGTGAGTTGGAGAGTTATACTCATATTTTCCAAAGCTGCCTCTTTACTGAAAGTATTTTCAATGTTTGTGGTTGCCATCCTAGTGAAATAAAATCTGATAATTTTTTAATGCTATCTCTAACTTGGGCTTGTTCAATGATTCTTGGACTGTGATATCCATGAAGGGATCATTTTGGTGGTCGATTTGGAAGGCTCGATGCCTAAAGACATTTCACAACATACCGATTGTGTAAAATCACATTATTCAAGAGGCGGCTTATATATGTATGATGCGTTTGGGCAAATGTTTGCCTCAGCATCCTGGATAAATCCATGGAATTATGGATGACTATGGGTGTCTTTCTTTTCTTGATTACTTTTCCACTTTAACTATTGTTCTTGATTTTCTTGTGTTTTTCACTCCTGCAGTGCTACCTGTCTTGGCGAGGAGTTCAATTGATGTTGTTCCAGTGGGTCGGGGGTGTTATGAACTTACAATGATTTCGTCTCCGTTATCCACTAACCGAGAGGGAAAATATGTCTGATTGCTGATTGCATGCATTCTCTAACCTGGGAAATTGGCAAATGGCCTCTTTTTAGTTGTTGAAGATGGCTTCGGATCATGTTTATTGATCTCCTTTGGCTTTGGATCCCTTTTTTGTTTTTTTGGTGATGTTAGATTTTGTTCCCCTGTTGTGTAGGGATCCTTTTGGCATGTAAATCACCTAAACGCTTTATCTTTCCGCTATCTCAAGATGAATAGCATTCTGAACTTTTTCTAAAAAAATGACTACCTTACCGCTTAGTAGGGGAGGCTTCCAACTTCTCGAGAAGCGACAAGATTTAGAAACAAATTATCAGTTTTGATATATTGAAAACACTATAACAAAATGAGTTTATAGTGCTTTTAAAGCCCACCATTATATTGTCTGTTGTTAGATGTATAATGATATTTTCATTGCGAATATTTTATACTAGAAATTAGCGACAAATATCATATTCATTGCTACATATATCATTGGTGAGGTCCATATGACAACGTTTATATATTGTAATTTTTCAAAATTGTATCTAATAATCGCAAATTTTGAACTAATTAAAAGCAACAATAGGTTAAAATTTTGAAAAATAAAGACAATAAATGTTTATATATGCATCGTCACGAATGATATATAATGAATCTGATAATTTTTCTACTAATTTCAATTATAAAAATTATTTTATTGACGAACAACATCATCATTATATATTTAACAACATGTAATATAATGACGAATTTTTTAAAAGGCATCATTATAGACCCGTTTTGTTGCATTGAATTTATGTTGACATGTAAATCGAGTTAAGGTTTTGTTTAAATAAGGGATTTACAATTATACCTTCTGAGTTTTCACAGGTACATTATGCTCTTACCTTTTTTACAATAACATTTGTACCCCTAACAAAATTACTTAATAACAAGTATAGCTCTCATGTTACTTATTGTTCATTCTCCTCCTTGACGGATGTTAAAAGCAAGACCACGAGTAGGGGTGTAAACGGACCGAACCTGAGCGAACCTATATTTTTTAGGTTCGGTTCGTTTATTTAATCGAGCCTAAACTTGTGTTCAAGTTCGGTTCGTTTATTTTCGAATCGAATCCTAATCGAACCTCTTTTTAAACGAATCGAACCTAAGCGAATATCGAACTTTAGAATTCAGAGGGAGTGAAAAGAAGAGAAATGGAAATATATATATATGTGTTTCTAATTAGAATAAATATTCATTTAATTTTTTTCTTTATCTAACTCATCTTCATCTTTTGAAAAAAATACATTAATATGGATTCATCTCTTTGAAAAAAAGTACAATTATAATTATATATTTTTACATCTGTTCTGACGGGGATAAGGAATAAGAATAATATGGAGATATTCGATAAGTAAGGTTTATACTTGTTCTGTTGATTTGAAGATAAAGAAGGGAAAAGTACTAGACACATAGATGATGGATGTTGTAAACACGATGTGACTATTTATTTTTGGATAGTTTATACCGAGATAAAACCTATTTATCCTGTAAATATCCAGTTATCTCTAGACAAAATTCACTTATCCTGGGATAAAATTGACTTGTCTCAAAATAAGGTCCACTTCTACGGATACGAATTTGTAAATATGTATATATGCATGCTTATTGAGCTTTTAACGAATCGAACCTGAGCGAATCTATGATTTTTAGGTTCGGTTCGTTTATTTAATTGAGCCTAAACTTGTGTTCAGGTTCGGTTCGGTTATTTCCGAACCGAATATGAATCGAACTTTTAGCGAGCCGAACCTGAGCGAATATCGAATTTTCTTACAGCCCTAAGCACAAGTATGATCTGCACCTTCTTCTTTGTCTTTCTCCTTCTAAGACCCATCTCCTCACCTCCTCTTCTGCCTTTTGCAATCCTCCTCCACTTGCAGCCCGCTGTCTCCTCCGCCCTCAACCCCCAACACTGCATGTACTAGCATCCGCGCCACATACTCCACCTCCTTCGCTCCCTACGTCACATGTCCCCATATCTTACATGTTCCCTCCGCCCCCAAGCCCTCCTTCGCCCTAGAAGGATAGGTGGGATGTAATGATCGCATCCACGTGATTCTCTCAAGATTCTTTCTTAATCAGATCTTGATTGAGTAAATCATCCCCATCTTGATCCTATAGACTATCATTTGACATAGTTGTACTACTGTTAACGGTACAAAAAGTTAGAGACACAAGTATTATTGCAAAATAATGAACGTAAATGTAACTGTGAAAACACAAAAGGACACACGTAAAAATCCCTTAAAATAAGAAAGCTAACGTCACTACAGCAAAAATGGCCCAAGACAACATATAATTTAATATTCGTTGTCATATCGTGTTAAGTTAAATACATAATACTGGATATTATTCATTACTTGAGTCTTTAAATTTATAACGAATACCCAGAGACGAACCATATGACAATAGTTATACAATGACTTTTTATTATGATCGTTGTTAAATTTAACATTGATTAATAAAAATTTAATAAACATGGCAACAAATAAATCATTATTATATAAACGTTTAGCAAAGGGTATGACCTTCATTGCTATTTATAAGAATAATCGCTAATTTTACAATAAATAATATCCATTGTAATATATTTAACATCGAAAATTATGGCAATACTCAAATAAAGACTCTGGGAGAAAATTAAATCAGAATAAAACTTGGTCTTCCCCGAGAACCTGAATTGAATCTGCAGGCTGCAGAAAAAAGCTAATGGTTTTCCGTTATGACCGCAATGTCACTAACTTGAACAAGACTAAATTGATACGTCTAACATCTCCCATTTGATCAAAGTAGTCAAGGCATCTACACTCTCAATATATGAGGAAGTATAAAACTTTCTTAGAAATGTATTCAACAAGGGCTTGCATTCATGAATATCACCTATAAAACTTGTATTCTTGAGTCACATTAAACCATCATGTTCGATGTTTGTGTATGTCATCATTGCCTTAGAGAATCAAGTGACATATCTCATCATCCAAGAAGGGATGGCAACCCAGCTTATCTCATGTAAAGAGACAAACGAGACAGTCAAGATTATCCCCTTGGTAAAGGTTGTGGGATGACTTTAGATGCTTCAAACGAGATGGTCATTCTCGTCCTCTCTGCACATGCTAGCATTTTTAACGAGGAAATCGAATCGGGTAAAAGCATCGACCAGAGTCATCACGGCTCGAGTTCTCACAATAATATACCATTATATGACACTAACAAGTTGCTTCAACACAAAAAAACTCAACCGCATTAGAAATTCACTCCATAAACCACTAGAGTGAAACTTCTCTTCCAACCATAAGATGGGATCCCACAATTCGATCATTCTCGCAAAGTACGTTAAGCATGAAACTCCTACAACCTCAAACAAAATATAGAAATGAATACGGGGTAAACTGAATTGATCATTTGTAGCGAGGAGCAAGCTTGTAAGAATGAATTGCTTGAATACGACAAGCTAGGTTGAAGTATACTCAAAATGTTGCTCTTCACCACTCTTTAAGGATTAGAATGAAGTCCGGTGAGAAGATTAATTCAAATACTTTGATGATGACTAGACTAAATTAGTTCATACTTATAGGTAGAAATGCTAATTGAATTGAATCATTTGAATTCGAGGATGATTCATGAGATAAAATTAAAAAAAACTTGATTTGGAATGAAACGAACTGAATATGAATTTAACTCGTAGATTCTATTCCTAAATGAATTGAATTTAAATTAACTTGAATTTAGAATTTTTTTAAAAAATAATTGCTAATTTAATCTTGATTAAATCTGTAGGCATGGAAATCGGAAATTTCAAAGTTTAGACACAAATCATTTGAGAGGAAAGTCCAAAACGACACCTCAAGTATCGATTTGGGAGGGCGTTTTTGCACTTCTCTCAAGCAATTTTGCATTTCTATCCCATTCTAAAAATTATTAATATAAATGACCCTTCCATTTATACTATTAAAAGGTTCTACATTTCAATATATTCTTATGCTTAATACATTTATTTTCATAATATGTATAAAAAATAACTAATTTTTAATTTTACAGTTACGATAAATTAATATTTTGACTTTACATTGATACATGTTAGATCCTATCATAAGGATGCAATCGAGTCATATATATATAAAGAGAGAGAGAAAGATGACTGATTTTGTGAGAGTCAAAAACTATGAGAGCATGAGAGCAGTGATTCTGGGTCACCAGATTCTGTCATCTCTCTCCAGATTGATTGTTGGAGGAGAGAGAAGAGCAAAATCTAGTGGTCCAGATTCACTGTTCTCGTCCTCTCACAGTTTTTAGCTCTCACAGGACCATATATATAGGAAATATATCTAATAAGGTGCACCTTTCCTGGGTGCAAGGAAAGCCCACCATCTTAACCATCCGCAATCAATCCGATGGTTATCATTAATAGCTCGCATCTATTTATTTTTATTGTCAAAAAATCCTTTATAATCATTTTAGCATATTCTTTATTTAGAATGAAACAAATATCTCCACAAATTTCTCCACTCTCTCTACCTCTCTCTCTCTCTCTCCTCTCTCTCTCTCTCTATGGCGGCATGTGGGGAGGAGGTTGCTGCTTGTCGATGATGACGTGCAACGACGGTGGAAGGAGAACGTTGGACGGTGGATGCAACATGCTGCTCTACTGTGGTGGTAATGGCATGTTGCTCTATGGACGTACAACGGCTACTTCCCGCAGTGGTAGAGTGTATCTTTGATCTTCATATCCATAGGAAATAAGAAGGGTTCTCCAAGGTCGTTTTCTTGCAGGAAATGGAGATGGCGTCACGCCGACGTGTTTGTTGCGCGTGGAGGAGCTGGATCGTGGAGGAGAAGGTTGAAGGAGAGGGCGGACGGAGGAGGTGTGTGGGTTGAGGAGGATGTGCATGGAGGAGGTGGGTCATGGAGGAGAAGGTCGGAGGAGGTGCAGGGTGGAGGGATTCAGGAGAAGAAGGATACACCATGTTTTTACCATCAGAGATCATTTTTTTACAATTTCATATCTTTTTTTACATTCTCAGGTCGTTTTTTACAATCTCATATTTTTTTTACAAATCTCATATTGTTTTTTTCACATTTATCATTTCTTTTTATATTTCTAACCATATACGTTTTGTTATAGAACACAATATAAATTTTACAATCAATCATGAAATGTTACAAAGGTAGTGTGAGTATTACAAACCTTAATTTTTTACATCTTCTCTTTTCTGATTAATAATTGATAAATTACTAACTATCTATTTTTTTTGCAGATCTTCATACCTATATTACAAAATAAATATAAAGTTTTACATAGGTATTACGTAAATTACAATTACAACAGTAAACGCATTACTAACTATATTTTTATTTTACAAAGCAAGATTCAGTTTATAATGTCAATGTGTATTTTATAAAGAGGTCTGCCAATCTGCATAGCACGAAAATGCCATCACGTTGGCGAAACCTCACCGAATAAATAGCAACAAAAAATTGTCAAATCAGATGGGCTAAAAATGGTAAAATGAAAGAATTAAATGAAATTTAAATTTAAAACGAAATTCAAAACAAAAATACATTGATTAAAATACCCTTTTGAATATAGAACCGTTAGATTGAGATCAAACAGATGAGATGGTGGGATTTCCATGCATCCAATAAAGTGTGCACCTCATTGGAATGACCCTATATATATACACATAAATATACACATACAGTTTCCAATGGGACATAGTCCTTTCATACCTAAGGAAAGGCAACGATCCCATGCGACCGTAATTAATCCGATGGATGTTATTAAATGTATGTTAATATTATTATTTAATTAATCAAAAATTCATTTTAGTCATTATTCATTACTTAAATATAGTATGTAACTGCCTAAAATATCTCTTAATTAATCTCTCTCCTAATATTCCATTCAGATTTCAAAAACCCTCACACACACAGGATGCATGAGGAAGAGGAGGACGAGAATGACGGCGACGCGGTCGCCATCATCAACTTCGATATGATCATCGTCATCCTGAGTATTTCCATCAATGTGACCGCCGACATCAAGATCAGTGGTATTTTTCCCCTTTAGTTCTGATTCTGTTTGTTTCCTTGGATGGGAGTGATTTCTATTGGGTTTTAGAAAAATGTTATTTTTACTGTTGGATTGTTTCCTCGCTCAAGACATGATCGAGAGCGATCAGATGGGATGATGAAGAATATGGAGTCATCGCATTTTTGAAGGACGGGGAGGCAATTTTGATTACTTATGGATTGTTGCTTGTTGCACCTAGTCCCGGATGAAGAAAGATTCGTAGTTTTATACGATATTGATGTGTATTATACAATATTCATGTGTATTATATATATTTGATATGTAACTTTACATATCAATTGGTTGCGAATGAAAATTATAATTTTTTATATATCTTGTATACTTGATATGCATTACACATTTTGGATGTACATTATATATTTTGGATGTGTATTATACATATTGATTTATATTTTACTCATCGATTAAGCGTGAATGACTACTGTGTTTTTACAAATAACCAAACGAATTTTATTATACAAAGAACCATGCATTAAATGCTAATATGAATTCAACAAAGAACCATACAAATTTTACAAATGACTTGTGAATTTTGAAAGAACCAATGATTCTACAAAAAATATACAATCGGTATAAAAGGAATCATATATTCTACAGAAACATCAGGATACAAAAATATGTCTCATGCAATGCCACCCGACATGAAATTGGATATTATATAAATTAAGTATTGTACAAAATACTAAAATGAGATCTACCTAAATTTAATATTTTGAAATATTAATGGTATGCATAATCAATGCAAAAGAGGATGACCAAAATACCCTTTTGGGTATGCTGCCGTTAGAATATAATCTAATGGCTATGATCGTGCCTTACACATGGAAGGACCATGTCCTATTGGAAGGTCATCATATATATACATATATATATATATATATATATATATATATATGGAAAACTTCAGATGAGGTGGTCCTTTCTTGCATGCCTAGAATGCCATCCATCTCCATCGTTTATTTACAATCTACGGTTATAGTTAAACCAGCATACCCACCCTCAAAATCACTCCCAGTTTTCTATTTTAAGAATGTTTCAATTTAAATCATATTATTGGATCGGTAATTATGCAGTTTACGATACATTCTGATTTTGGTAATTTTCACCTTACCTTCAAAACCCCTTTCTACCATAACAACCTCACCCATGTGGTCATCAAAGCCTAGAGGGCCCCCACACCTCTCCTCTCCGTCCTCTCCGGAAACCCTCATCCCCGCCTCCCAAGTCTTGTATCCTCGTACAACATCCTTTTCTCTTCATCGTGCTCCTCCGTTCGAACTTCTCTTTCTCCACCTCGCGTGATCATTGACAGGATGTCCTTGTCGTGGATACCATCATTAGGATGCCAAGGAATGTGGAAGGGAGGGGATGCGTGGAAACGAGGGGATGCCAACAGTGGAGGTGATGACAGCTTCTTAAATGGATTACAATGTATGGTAGTGCCGGATCATGTATTATTGGTTCAAGAAGCTCCGAGATCAGCCTGACGGCTCTGACATGAGGGCTTCACTCGATCCTCCACTTCGACAAGCCCGACTCCATCAAGGACGAGATCACCACCATCATCGCCCAACTCATCACTGAGGGCATGGATCGGGATAATTCTTTCTTCTTCTCCTCCTATCTTTTCTCTTTTCCTGTTTCATGGATTTGATAATTAAGTGAGGTTTCTTTAGAAATTTTTATATTAAATTCACTAATTTTAGGATTAAGTTTATAATTTAAGTAATGTTTAAGTTATTTGATATGTTATAAATAACTATTAACAATAACTATTAACAATTCATATCTACATTTTTAGTTGAACAAAAACTTATCTGCTATGAAGGCATGATTCCAAGATTCCTTGTTTTTCTGGTTATAGATTCATATTAAATTTATTTCTTACTGATGCTTGATCAAAAATTTCAAATTTAGATATCCAAACTTGTCATTGGATGTTGCAATTTATGTGGCTATCTTGAATTATTTCTCGACAAACCACTCCAAGAATATTTGGATCTTTTGTCCATTTTGTTATGTGAATTCATGTATGATAATAACATGGAAAAAATCTTTATGAGATGGCAGGGGTTCATAAATCTGAATAGGCCTTGGGCATTTGTACAGTGAACGAATCTTGCAGGTGCAGAGGGAATGAGGAGTGATGGGTGGATCTTATGTTCATGGGATGGAATTTGTTTGATATATGTTTTGCTTGCATGTTCCTCTTAATAAGAGTTTACTATTGTGTTGTCTTTTGTAATTAATAAAGATGAGCAATAAAAAATATGATACTTGATGTGTGTTTGTGGTAACGGTGAAGTGGAATAAAGATTTGGACTAATATGTTGTCTATATTACCCGTGGTGTTCATCATTTAAATTTTCAACGTGTTTATATATATATATATATAATTTTTCATTTGGAATAAATCTAATATTTGTGATTCCTCTCCAGTAAATCCATGTTAAACAATAATGTTTGTAAAATACTCCAAATAAATTTTGATTAGTAATTACCAATGTTATCATTTTAAAGTCAAGATATGCAATTCTAAGCCAAGTATTTATAAAAGGTTACCAAATTTTGTATATTTCTCATCAATATATCATTCCTTTGTCACTGAATAACCTAAAAGTATTATAAAGAACAATAAATCTTGTAAAAGAAGCTCATCTCTGTTTATTTTTTCAATCCATGATCTGTTCGGAATAAGCATGCTTTTTTGTAGAATATCTCCATTAAATCCATTTAGTTTGCCGATATTTGTAAAATTCTTCTTGCTTTTTAATAACTTTTATAAGTAATAAATCAATCCACTGATCAATATTGTATTTAAATATTACACTTTTGCAAAATGGATCAACATTTTATAATTTTCTTATTTACATTTCAACTTATAGTGACCATTTCACCAAGTGATTATTTTGTTTCTTGGCTTTTTACCTGATTCGAATAAGGGAAATTTTATTTATTAACCTTCTAAAAATTGTATTTTCTCTAATATTCCAATTCTGGTATTGTAAAAATGTAGCCGATCTCTCTTTTATTTCCGACCCATTATCTGTTTGGAATAAGCTTGTCATTTGTAAAATATCTCCTTTAAATTCAAATAGCTTTCTTATATTTGTAAAATTATGTTTTCTTTTTAATATCTTTATAAGCAAAAAAATCAATTTATTGATCGATATTGTATTTGAAAAGCATCCTTTTGTAAAATGGGTCAATATTTTGTAAATTTCTCATTTATATTTCAACTTATAATGAACATCTCACTTATAGTACCACACTTTATTGTAAAATAGATAATAATCATTTAGTTCTTTATTGTATTATAGACTTTGGAAAATTCATGTCATATCTATTTAAAAATAGTAATCTTCCTTCATTGTTTGTTTTCACATGCTATGCTTAAGTTGCAGGCAAATGCTTACTTACATGTTCTAATATATTCTAATTTGCAAGTCATCATTTTTATTTGTATAATTTACATTTTTATTTGTATAATTTCGACCACAATTGTATGATACTATTATTTTTTGTAAAATATATAACCTAATTCAGCGTGACAAAATATTTTATTTGGAAAGTACAACGATGTCTTTCTTTATTTTGTTGCTTTTGGATTTTTCAAATGATGTTTCTTTCGTGATTATTACTTTCCATTTAATCCTTTCAACCATTTTAGGAAAGTTGTTATCGTTGAAACTACCTTAAGATTTTCAGAGTGGTTTTGATCTAAGCCTTTTGATCTCAATCCATAGGCCTCTATTGGTGGCTTTCCACGCATAGAGGAAAGGACCACCTCATTGGACTCCTCATTTTTTTATTTTCCTGAACTGAAATCTAGTGGAATTTAGATCACAATATGTCATCATAGTGTTATTTAAAATTGGACTAAATTCGAGAGTTCTATCCCCTCCATCAAGATTGTCAAATTTCAACGGTCTCAAAATTGCTGAAATTGACCCCTTTCAGATGAAAGTGTTAGGAACGTCTGTTTTATACGAAATTTGAAACACATATCCCACTTATTATTTTAAGTAAATCTCCCCAGATTTCATTTCAAAAAAAATAAAAAAAATTGCAGAAAGAAAGGTGGGAGCATACTCTTATATGCTTTCAGGGAGCATACTCATTTAACCATATATATAGGATAAAATGGAGATGTCCCTGCCCATTTCGCAGTGTTTTTTTATTTTTTTTGCAAAATATCATCATATATATCCATCTATATATATACCTCCTATATGTCATTTGAATTTCGTCAGAAATAGAGACTCATATACCCTCCATCTAGAACATGTAATTTTATAAACATTGATGTAATCGACATGTTCTAAATGGAGGGTATAGGAGTCTATGTTTCTGACGAAATTCGAATGACATATAGGATGAACATATAGATGAATATACATGGTGATATTTTTGGAAAAAAATAAAAAAATGTCGCAAAATGTGACTGCCCCTATAGGGAGCCTACTTAGCTCTCCCATCCCGTTTCCCCTCTTTTTATTTTTTTAATGCTTCAGGGGATTTTCATAAATATATCTTTATATTATGTCATTCAAATTTCGTACGAAACATAGACTCACATGGCCTCCATCCAAACAGGATCAATTTCAACTATTCTACGACCGTTAAAAAATGATTGTCTGGATGGAGGCCGTAGGAGTCTCTGTTTCTTACGACACTTGAATGGCATAATATAGGGATATAATGATGAATTTCTGTGGAAGTATTTTTCAAAAAATAAAAAATTTTGGGAAAATTAGGCGGGGGAAGCTAAGTTAGCTCTCCTAGGGGGCAACCCCATTTAACCCATATATATAATGGTAAAATGGGAGCGCCCCCTACTTGGCTCCACATCACATTTTTCCTATTTTTTAAATTTTTTTGGAGAATACTTTCATGGATTTTCATCATTACATCCCTATATTATGTCATTCAAATTTCTTGTGAAACAGAGACTCCTACGACCTCCATCTAAATGAGGTCGATTTCAACAATTCTGCGACCGTTAAAAACGAGTGTCTAGATGGAGAACGCAGGAGTCTCTGCTTCTTATGAAACTTGAATGGAATAATATAGGGATATAGTGATGAATTTCCATGGATTCATTTTTCAAAAAAATAAAAAATTTTGGGGGAAATGGGATGGGGGAGCCAAGCGTAGGAGCCCCTGCTTCTCATGAAACTTGAACGGGATAATATAGGATATAGTGATGAATTTCCACATATTTTTTTTTTAAAAAAAGGGAGGAAATGGGATGGGGGAGCCAAGTTAGCTCCACTTCAGGGCCAGTCCCATTTTTCCCACACACACACACGCACACGCACGCACACACACAGATATCCATATTTTGGCGGATACACATATGCATTTTTTATTTTGATAAATACGAGATGAAGAAAATAATATGGATTTGAATTATTTTTGCTATACATATATTTTTTGATACAGATGTGGATCTAAGTACTTTTTGCAGGTTTATTTATTTGTGTTAGCTCCTATCATAATAGTGAGATCGGATAATTTTTATGTGTCCACTATCATATCCATTTTTATGTGGATATTGATATGTATTATTATTTTCACGGATAGACATTTTTATTTTTTATTTTAACAAATACCGATACGTAAAGTAATATGAGTTTGAATTACTTTTGCAAATATCTTTACAAATACGAATATCCCTATCATTTTTTATAACAATGAGATTGTAAAATTTATATGCATACAATATCATTTTCATTTTTTTTGTGAAAACAGCTGTAAATATTGATATCATTTTCATTTTTTAGATAGAGTGATAGAAATAAGCATTAGTTGTGTGTTTGTTTATGAGTATTCATCCTTTCGTAACGCTGCAATTGAATAATCATATTTATGTGCTATTATCATTGTTTAAGTCGATACAAATATGTATTTTTATTTCGGAGGTATGGATACATATAAGGAAATTAGTTTTATTTTTATATAGATACAAACGTGAATATTGATATCATTTTTATATTTTTAAAGATATGTATCCGATATTAAAATCAATGTATCAAGCAAAAGAATCCATTGAAATGTAGAACCTTTTAGTAGTATAAATGGAATGGTCATTTATATTAATAACTTTTGGAATGAGATAGAAATGCAAAACGATTGGAGAGAAGAGCAAAAACTCCCTCAAATATCTTTTGAACTTTCCTCCCAAATCGACACCTCAAGTACCGATTCATGTCTAAAATTTTAAATTTTCGATTTGCATGTCTATTTATTTAATTAATATTAAATTAATAATTATCTAAAAAAATCCCCAAATCTATTCAATAAAAATTCTATTTGATAAATATATTTGCATACACATGTATATAAACACACATGCTACATACATAATCTCACACACTATAAGAAAACTATATTTTAGTGACAAATCAAAGTAACATTTTGATTAAAATTTTACAAATGACGATCTGTTTCCAACATTTTAAATAATTGTTGCTTTAAATGTGTATTTGTAACATTTGACAATAGTTGTAGCTTTTGATTGAGATATTTGCAATAGTAAATAAAGACATAACAATTAGTTGTCGCATATGCAATACTTAATAATAAATGTTATGAATGAAAATGCTTGTAACACTAATAATAAATGCTACAAATGACAAAAAAAGGCACAAGTGTTGTTACAGAAAAAAAAAGTAGAGGCACAAGTGTATTTGTAGAAACTCAAGGAACACAAGGGTAAAAACCCCTGAAATCAACCAAGAATAACGGGGCAAACCTTTACTCATCAAAAGACTAGTCTCCTGACCACCAAGCTGAAATCGACTTACCAGCAAACGTCCAGAGTAAGTGATACAAATTCGAGATCCAGACGCCGATACAGTGACTGAAGGATCAGCAAAGTTTTAAATGCTGTGTATATTCTTAGTAAATAGTAAATACCTCTAATTACATTCTTAAAAATACCACAAAACCGCTACCTCCAAAAAACACAAAATGTTTCCAAACCCTGGTCTGGAAGTCGCCTGAGATCCCACATCCTTACCATATGCCACTGCGGAAGTGTTGACAAGATTAAGCAAGCAAACTAATGCAACCCTATCAAATTCGGGACAAGTCACAATTGGCACCTGAAAATGATGAATTCTTCGCGCTAATCTCTCCATTTGTAACCACAACTCGGATTGCAGCAAACGAAGAACAGGGTCATGCCTTCCTCTCCCCGAACAGTAGCCTGCAAGATAATAGAAACACCGTATCAACAAGCGTGTTCTTACCATTACTAAGAAAAAAGCTTCTCATATGCAGTCTCGTGAGGTCGACAAGGAGAGCTACATCTATAGCAGCAGCTAGCATATATACATGTCCTACCAGCATTTTTTAAGATAATATAGGCTTCAAGCAGGCCTTCAGAAAACAGCCACAAGTCCGTTGGTTAGTTCCTTCAAAAAGAATATTCCAAAAGCCAGATGATAAATACTCGAGATGCAGTCACCAAGAATCCATTAATAATTTAAGAAGTTACCGAATCAATCACCCTTGACCATTGCATGGACACACCACGGATAACGTTTGCATAACCTCTCCCTGTAGAAGGCAACAGCATCCATGGAACCATAATCCACAACTCTTCTAAAAGTAACTGCAATATTGACATCCTTTGTATGTCTATCTCCCTCATCAACCCTCCCTGCGCTGAACAAATCTCAACTTCAACCTTCTGTCTCCTCAAAAGAAAGATCATATCCATCGATTCCATCCTAAAGCTTGTCCAACAATCTCGTTCACTCCGCAGAATTTGTTTCCCCGGTCCACCAGAAAATAACAGCCTGAGGGGTCTGATAAAGCTCTTGCAACCATGGTCTTTCGAACTTGAAAAGGGTTCCTCAAAACTATTAGAGCAGCATGCCAAGGGAGCAAGATATGAAAATAGCATGCCTAAGGAGACGACTCCCTGATTTTAAAAAATGCATAGGCGATTCAATCAGATATGGATACAATCCATATCCAATCTGCTATCATATTCGCTTTGCAAATATCCATAAATAACCGACTGCATATTTGTATATCCATCTGACGATGTCAAAAAAACCGTTTGAAATATAAATAAATTGATAGATCTATTTATAATTGAATATAACACATTATGACTTCTTCAATTATGTTACATGTAGTTACTATTAATTATATACATTAGGGGGGGTGTTAAACTTAAATTCTAAGTACTTCTATTAACTATAGTAGAGACCGATGAGACAATTATAGTGAGAATCTGGAAACAAATGACTGCAAGCAAGTCCTGAAATTTTAAAGCTCTCAACAGACCCCCTGAAGCTGGATGATAGAGATCCATTATTCTCAGCATGGAACTGCATCTCTAAGAAACAACACAAGGAAGCGACTTCGTAAAAATACCAACAATATGCTCTAAGGAGGAAACATGAGAAGTGGCTACATACCTCCTTTGTATTGTAATAATATACCTCTACATATTTTGTTCTCTCATGAAAGACATGCTTGCTTGCAATAAATGATGTTCAATTGTCACGTCTCGATTGTATTGGGAGAGACATCTCCACTGGAAAGCCATTCATAATCGATGTGACCCACATGACCTCTGAAGAGCTTGAGTCATGGCTCTGTGCTCTAACTCCGCACTACATCTGAATATGACAAACTACTTTTTGCTTTGCCGCATCTAGTGAATACACTGAAACTCAAGGTAGGCTTTCTATCATTAAGATAGCGAATATAGTCAGCATTAGATAAACTATGATAGCTAAAGGCTTCTTACTTAGGAAGAGAAGTTCATCTCTTTCTTGATGCAACCTTGAGGTACTTGAATATCACTATATTAGCATCCTAATACATAAAACTTCTGAGTTTCCATAACCAGACTAATATACTCATTGCGAGCAATGTTTTGGACGAGTGGTTGCACTCCCAACAAGCCCTTTACATTGTCTAGCATCAACCTCATTGGTGGCATCATCATAGGGTTGAATATTGTGGTCCATAGGACCGACTGGATGAGATCCTAATATTCTTGTTCCTACGAAAGATTAATAATATATTTTTTTCTGACACCTAATAAGCTTAAGTGATTCCTAGTAAACTCTATAACCATGAAAAAGTCTAAATCACCAAGATCCTTGGTAATAAAATACTTCCCATGAAAGTCATTGGTCAGTGAAATACCTTAAAGGTCATCACCTGTAACTAGGGCTGTTAGGAAAGCTCGAGCTCGATGAGCTCAACTCGGGCTCGGCTCGTTAAGGGCTCACGAGCCGGACTCGAAACCTTAACGAGCCCGAGCTCGAGTTGGGTTTTATGTCTCGTTAGCTTATCGAGTCGAGTCCGAGTTGGGCGTTGTTCAACTCGAAAACTCGGCTCGATAACTAGTTTCCCCTCTTAATAAAAAGTTGAAAACATATATACCGAAACTTCCACATTAAGTTTGATATAAAAAAGAGGTTAACATTTTGCTTGCGCAAAAAGCTACAAAAAAGAGTATAAAAAATCAAAGTTACAAATGGCATTTCCATAATTTAATGTATAAAATAGAACAATGACTCGTTAAGAGGTTCATGAGCATTTAATGTATAAAATAGAACAATGACTCGTTAAGAGGTTCATGAGCCTGCTCATTTTGAGGCTCATGAGCCAGCTCAGAAACTCATGACTCGATAAGAGGCTCGTGAGCCAGCTCATTTTGAGGCTCGTCAGCTAGCTCAGAAACTCATGGCTCGATAAGAGACTCGTGAGTCAGCTCGAACTCGACGAGTTCGAGTTGGTGATCCATGACTCGACCCTTATCGAGCCCGAGTTCGAGCCTTAGGTTTTTATCGAGTTCGAGTCCGATTTGAGACCAACTCGGCTCGTTGAACTCGATAGACACCCCTACCTGTAACAATGATAGCATACTTATAGATAAGTAATGCAATACTATCTATAGTAGCCCGTTGCACAAAAAGTGGATGATATGCGGTAAAACAACCAAAGCCATTACGCTCCATCTTAGTAAGTACCTGAAACCATACTCATGGGCTTTGTGCTAGGTTGTAGACAACATTGTGTAGTCTGCAGACTCTCTTATACTCTCCCTCAGCATGAAATCCGGGAGAATGTTGTACACTTCTTCATATAAGACACCATATAGGAAGGTGCTCTTCACGACAAGCTACAAAAGTGAGTAGTTCTTGCAACAACAATGAAAATGTGCATGGTGGCAAATCTAGTAATGAGAGAGGTGTCGAAGTTGTAAAGCAAACAATGCAGTCTAATTACTCTAGCAATGAGTGAGGTGTCAAAGTAGTCAACAACGCAAGCCATGCAGTCTAATTACCTTGCTATCATCTTTGTTTTTGGACAAACAAAAAGCCGAATATGGATCGTTTTGTACATTGACAAAAAAAGTCACTTGAGTAGTGAATGGTTTTGTTTGTGTTTATCTATTTATTTGAAGGCAGAAATGCAGCAGCATGAACCGCATGTCTTGATTCATATGCCTGTGATAGGTGCGACAACCCCATTCTCTATGCATAGCATGCAATCTAGGTCACATATTTGGTCCGCATAGCCGCCTATTTGACCGCATATACTGCATATTTATTAAGAACTTACATGGGTAACTAGTTATATCTGTCTTCAATTAAAAATCTAGTGGAGAAAGGGGCATTTCTCGATGAATTTGAGAAGGGGTGACTATTGATCTAGAGTCAGCAGGATATACTCACTAATATGGACTTTTGAACTATTTATGAGAAAGCACCAAACCACTTTCTTAGTTTTTTGGATAATAGGAGGCGTGGGGGTCCGGGCGGGTGGGGGGGGGGGGGGTGTTCTAGGGGCTGAGCAAGAGGTGCACCAGAACCATCTACACACTCATTTTGAAGGGTGCGAAACCGACTTGCAGTGATAGACCCCTATTTGAAGGAGAATCAACACCCCCTATTTTGCCTGTTGACAACAAAGTTTTTCAATGGCTGATTCAACTCTGTCAAAACATTCCTATTTCGATCTAAGTGGTCTTCTTCTTTGCCATGTGCTAAAGCATTGTTCTTCTTTTTACTCCGAATACCATAATAACATTGATATGATTGAGGATTTGTGTCACCACAGGAATTTCTCAACTGTATTGGAGTTGTCACCAAAGGGTATCATGCTGGTTCCAAAATGAGGATTTTGTCTTGGAATATCAGGGGCTTGAGGCAGGTAGAAAAGAGGGGTGCAATGGGAAGACTGATAAGGGAGAATGTTGTGGATGTGGCTTTGATACAGGAAACTAAGATGACAGGTTCGCTGGAGGAGATTTGAAGGGCAACCAGGGGTGGTCGTCTTGAGGATTTCAGAGTGATCGGAGCAGTGGGAGCGGCAGGGGGTATAATAACGGGATGGGACCGTGATGTGCTCGGACTGGAGGGGGAGGAGCTCTGTGGGAGGCACTAGCTTTCGGCCATTTTGGTTCGGGCAGCAGACGGGTCTTGTGTGCTGATTTCCAATGTGTATGACTCTTGCAGTGGGTTTGGCCTTGAGGTGTTGGTGGAATAGCTTGCTCTCACGAGGGCTGTTTGCCCGGAGATCCCGTGGATCATTGGTGGCGATTTCAACGTGGCATTGTTTCCGTAGGACCGTCCTGGGGGGAGGGGTGGCAGAGATGCGGGCTTTGGTCCGATGCGGGACGCTCTGAACATGTGGGGGTTGGTGGTGATGGATGCGTTGGATTGCCAGTACACTTGGCACAATTCGAGATCGAGATCGTGCATCGATCACTTTTTGGTGTCGACTGAAGCCGTGGCTCTTTCTCCGTTGGCGGAGGCCTGGGCGCTACCCCGGGCTCACTCGGGTCACACGCCTCTGCTTTGGTCCTCTGAAGAGGAGAATCGACATAGGTTCTACTTTCGATTCGAGAAGGCATGGCTTTTAGAGGAGGGGTTCCACGAGATGGTGTCGGAGTATTGGGCGAACTGTTCTGTGCAGGGTTCGGCTGGGACAAGGTTTGCTAGTAAGTTGAAGTCTCCGCGGGATTTTCTGAAGGTACGGGGCAGGGAGATTCATCAGCAGCGACAGGAGAAGAGGAGGCACAGGAAGTGGTGTCTCGGTTGGATAGATGTGACAACAACAAGGCATTGCTGGCGGAGGAGAGGGCAGAGAGGGACGGGTGTCTAGCGAAGATTTTGAGAGAGGACACGGAGGAGATCTCCTGGCGGCAGAGGGCCCGACAGCGCTGGGTGAAGGAAGGGGATGCGAATTCGCGGTTCTTCCATGCGGCAGCGTCGGGGCGTAGACGAAGGAACCACATTCGCTCAGTTGAGACTGGAGGGGTGAACGTTGAAGGGGACAGGGAGGTGGGGGCGGCGCTGCTATCGCACTTTTGGGCTTTCAGCCGTCGGTGTGGTAGGCAGGGTTGGGGCTGGCAGAGGAAAGGCGTGGCAACCCTCTCTGTGGACGCGCCCGCCAGTTTGGTCAGGCCAATAGCGAAAGAGGAAGTGAAGAAGGCTTTATGGGCGCTGAATGCGGATGGAGCTCTCGGGCCAGATGGTTTCTCTGTTTGCTTCTACATGGAGTTTTGGGAGATGTTAAAGGGAGAAGTGATGGAGGTGATGTTGGAGTTCTGCGAGGGAAACTGTGGCTTTGGGAGGCTGAATAGAGCACTTATTAGCCTCCTACCTAAGAAGACTGTGGCAGCCAGGGCGGAGGATTTCCGTCCCACAACATTACCAAATGGGATCTATCTCATTATCACAAAGGTCTTGGCTACTAGGCTGAGGAGGGTGCTGGATCAGATTGTATCGTCGGAGCAATCAACTTTTGTCTCGGGGAGAGTTATGGCGGATGGCTTATTCACAGCTTCAGAGGTGGTCACTGACTGGAAGAGATCCGTTGTAAGGGGATTCTTTGGAAGGTTGATTTCTCAAAATCTTATGATTGTTTAGATTGGAATTTCCTATGGAGCTCGTTGAAGAAGAGAGGTTTCCCGAATCAGTGGTACGCTTGGATCAAGCGGTGTGTTACGACGACCTCGATGGCGGTTCTTGTAAATGGTCGCCCTGAGGGAGGTTTCTTCCAACCGCAGAGGGGCATCAGGCAGGGTTGCTCGTTGACGCCGCTTCTATTCGTTGTGGTAGCGGATACATTGGCAGTTATGATGAGATTGACAACGTCTGAGGGATGGTGGTCGGGGTACAGGCAAGGGGACATTTCTATCCCGTTGTTGCAGTAAGCGAACGACACGGTTATCTTCTTAAGGGTGGATGAGGAGGGGACTGGAAGAGAGGGAGCGGTGATGTAGATTTTTGGTGACATCTCGGGTCTTAAGGTAAATCGGGATAAGTCAGCGGTTGTCCCGTTCGAGACCTCGGAGCGGGAGGGGAGATTGCTTTGCCAAGCTGCTTCAGTGCCCCACGGCGGTACTGCCGATTTCTTACTTGGGATTGCCTCTGGTGGCGGGCCGTCTAAAGGCGGCGGAATAGAGACCCGTTTTGGATCGAATTAAGGGGAGGTTGGCCGGTTGAAAGGTGAGGTTGCTGTCCAAGGGGGGAAAACTGGTTTTGCTCAAGCATGTTCTTTCGACAATCCCGGTGTTCTTCTGCTCTATAAGGGTAATGCTGAACGGGGACCGTTGCAAGATTGAGGAAATCATGAGGAGGTTCTTCTGGTCCGATGGGAGACAGGACAGTGGCGGATGTCACCTGATCGGCTGGGACAGGATTACAACATCAAGGGGGTCTGGGCGTCAGGAGATTGGGAGAGATGAATAAGGCGCTTTTGGCTAAATGGGTTGTGCGGATTTGGGAAAACTCGGAGATTTGGTTTGTAGACTGCTTAGGAACATATATGGGGTGTCGGGGTCACTGGAGTTTGGGATGGGGTGCATCCCATCATCTCTGTGGAAGGGAGTGGTGATGATTGTGTTGGAAATGGCGTGCAGATTGAAGCCCTGTCTGGGGAACGGTGATAGCTTCCGCTTCTGGCTGGATGATTGGACTGGCGAGGGGGCCTTGGGAGGTCGCTACCCAAGGTTGTTGCAGCGGACGGTGGACAAGGAGATCACGGTTAGAGAGGTCTAGGGAGAAGGGGCATGGTCTCCAGTTTTTGTAGCAGAGTTGTCGGACCAGAGGGTGGAGGAGTTCATGGAGATGCAGGATGTTTTGGCTCATGAGCGAGCACCTTCAGTGGGTAGGGATCATTTTCTCTGGGTAGACGGTAGATTTTCTGTGAAGAAGGCTTACTTGCATTTCATCGGGGGGGAGCAGGGAGTGGAGGATGATGAAGGGGTGGATCTGCGCATGATTTGGAGGAGCGAGGTACCGGCTAGGATCAAAGTCTTTCTTTGGTTATTTAGGCTCCGCAGGACGCTCACGAAGGAACGAAGGGACCGGATTCTGGACGTGGACGACCAGACGTGTGATAGGCAAGGCCTTAAATGTCGGTTTCGGTCACCATTTCGGTACCGACCAAAACAGAATTTCGATGGAATTTCGATGGAATTTCGACCGAAATTTCGGTCATTTCGGTCATTTTTTGTACTAGGACCCCCATATTTCGGTCATTTCGGTCGAATTTCGATTTCGACTTGATATCGATATTCGACAGAAATTCGACCGAATTTCGCTGAAATTTGAGGCCATGGTGATAGGTGCGGTGTGGCGTCGAAGGACTTGGATCACCTCTTTTTCTCTTTCCCGTCTTCTGCGAACGTGTGGATACAGCTTGGTTCTCCATGGATGGTCCCCTTGGATTTCAATGGCTTCTGGAGTAGTATGAAGAATGTGTGTGGTTTTGGCCACAAAAATTGTGCGCTCCAGTTTGCGATGATCTGGGCCATCTGGTACGCGTAGAATGATGTCATTTTGGGGGGCATCTATTTTACTATGAGAATGTGCTTGAACATTGCAAGGCGTTGTGTACAACGTGGATTTTGTAGCGATGGGAACTTGTAATTTTATTTTTCATTTTCTTTTTTATATATAATCTTATTTTGAGGAGAATCCCACCCTGGGAGGCCACCCGTTCTTTTCATAAAAAATATTGATATGATTGATTGGTATGTGAGCTTCTCTTATCCCTTTTTATATCCCTTTGCTCATTGGATATAATTCGATCCTTCTACGATTAAATTTCAATATGTGGAAAGTATATTCAGTTTGCATTTTATATAGAGTTGATATATAAATTAAACTTTAATATTTACTCCTTTTAAGATCTTATTTAATTTTAGGGTTTTTTATAGTTACGCCCCTTCGTTTTTACAATATCAGTTGTGTCCCTACCTTCTTGCACTATTATCACATGTACCCTTATGTTAGTTTAACCGTCAAAGTGAACAAAATCATAGTTTATCCAAACCAATGTGTATGGTTAAGGACTACTTTTAACAAGTATACCCCCGCTCCATTGAGTCTTCTTGTAGATCTTTGACCACATACTGCAACGTAACAACCATTAATTGGAGAGCCGGACTTTTCTCTTCTTCCCATCATAAGTGAATGGAGAAAAGAGAAGGAGAGGCAATACCATACGATGGCTGGAAGAGGATCCCACTTCTTCCCTTCAACCTCCTCCTCCGCCTTCCAACCATGGTGGCAGAGACCCCACCATTGCAGGCAATCACCACGGTCGAGAAGGCACTCTCCTTGCTCTCCCATGGAAGGTCAGTGACTCCACCGACTCTGACCTCCATCTCATACGTGTGCGTCGATTCTTTCTAGTCCCTTGTCGATCAAGAGCTCAAGAACTTTAATATACGTACTAAAAATTCCACTTATCATTAATGATCATGAATTCGTAATTTCATTCTTTAGGATCAGTTGTCAACAAACATGTAGTTCAATTTCAGATATTAAATAACTTGGGTTTTTATCAGTTGTGCCCTCTTGAGATATTACAATATCAGTTATGCCCTCCCTTTTCTGAAATATCAATTGTACCCTTGACTTCTTCCACAATGATCGCATGCACCCCTCAGGTTAGTTGTCGTCCATCCCCATCCCAAATGGACGTTAACTTTGAGGATACAAGGATAATTTGATAAAATATGAAGGATAGAAATACCTTTCTTTCCCTTTTCTTCTTCTTCCGTCCCCTCTTCCTCCCTCCAACCCCTTCCTCCTCCTTCGTCCCTCCTCCTCCAGGCCCTCTTCTGCCGTCGTAGACTCTCCTCCTTGGTCGTGCCTCCCTCTCCAGCCCCTCTGCCCCTCCCCCTCTAAGCTCCTCCTTTGTCGTCCCTCTCGCTCCTCCGCAGTCCCTCCCCCTCCAGGCCCTACTCCTCATCCTCTGCCGCCCCTCCTCCTCCGTCCCTTCCCCTCCAGGACCTCCTCCGTCCTCTATGCCCCTCCCCTTCCATGCCCTCCTCCTTTGCGACCCCGTCCCCTCTAGGCCTTCTCCCTCCTCTATGACCGCTCCCCCTCCAGGTCCTCCTCTACGGTCCCTCCCCCTCGAGGCCTTCCTCCTCCACCCTCCCCACGAGCAACATGTTAAGGCCTCGTCACCGAGGGCAAGACCTCCCAGTAGTATATCCGTGAACAACAGCTAGAGGTTGGTCCTCGAATTTGCATCTTCACATAGTCCTCTCTGTTCGACAAGCTCCTCATGATAGAGTGATTGAAGCTCACCGGCAAGGTGGTGGTAATAACTAGGGACGACACAAGCAACGCCCTCATGCTAGCGCTGAAGGCGATCGACGTGGGCCTGTCCATGGCTATCTGAGACATGGAGGTGACCAAGGAGTGCTCGAACATCGTCATCCTAGTGTTCGGGGAGGGGGGAGGGGGTTACTAGGGGTGGAGGTGGATAATTATGCCCCTCTTAACAGCACCATGGTTTGAAAAAAAACATGGTTAAGTTCCACTCATTGACGGCTAAACTATCGGAAGGGCACAAGTGAGAGAACGACAATAAGTCAGGGACACAACTGATATTCCGAAAAGGGAGGGCATAACTGATATTGCAATATCTCATGAGGGGCACAACTGAAAAACCCAAATAACTTTATGTTCAGCATAATTTTTAAGGAAGTCTTATAAAACTCACAAACGTAAATGTCAAACATCATCTTCAAATAAGTTAAGCCATCAACAAACTGTTGCCCAATCAAACTTGAAAAATCAAATATCTAAAATGAACTTGAACCCAGATGTAAATTTATAAACAAACTCGAACTCCGAGCTTTCCAAACGAAACATAACTCAACATTGGATCCGTTTGATATAGTTGGGTTTGATAGACAGACATAGCTAAAAAGTTGCAATACAAGAGAATCATGAGGGTGCAGAGCAGCAAACCAAAGAGAAAAAAAAGAAGGGAGAAATTCTTACCTGAAAAAATACAGCTTCTGGGTGATTGCAAAGGGCACACCTAACAGCCTTGGTGCGAGGGAGTGTTGGATCCGCTGCTACATCTTGTAAGATTTGTGTTTGCTCTGCAACAGAATGATGTACTTCATTTCTGTAGACACAGTTATCATCTGCGACCTCCTGCATGCAAGTAAGGTTAAAGCTTTCTGCTAAAGAGCTTCTAAGTACACAAACATCATAGCTACATTTGCACATCACATTAAGCCTAACAACATATCAACAAAGAAATATTACTCCTCGAGACTAAAACAAAAAAATGATCAGCTCAAATACAATATTAGAAATGCTCATGCTTGCCCCAAAAAATATATATACCAGCAGTGCACCACAGAAAATGACAGTGAACAATTAAACTGCTCAGAATATTCAAAACTGAAACTATTAAAGAAATGAGAGAACAGACTTCTAGAGATCTTGACGGATTGCATCAACATATACCATGTAAAACTAACATTGCATTGCTCCAATATGTGGAAGCACAAAAATCAACATAACAGGCAAGGGAGACACTCAAACTTGTGAAGTAATCCCTAAACATTGGCGGGTACAGCTACGACCACTAGGATCTTGACCCATTAAATTCACTGACCCTCCCAGTTGTAATGAGGGCAATAAGATCACTAAGATCTCATGCAACTGTCCCGGTTGTACATCTAAAGCTTTGTATGCACTGAGCACAGTGAAACCGTCGTCTCTCCAACCCCAATAATCATGGGTGTCCTTAGGACCATCCAAAGCACTGATAACATCCAGGAGTTGCATAAACCCCTGAAATCGTTGATCGGAAAAATTCGATTGGAAGGTGGGCATCAATGTTCATTAAAGTGGGCCAGGCGACCGCATATGCGTGAACGGGTACACTACACCGAACTGCATATTCGGCCTCCTATGGAAAGACCACACCTCCCTTCAGGCTTCAGCTTCAGTTGTTGTCGTTGCCCTTCAGGCTTCAGTTTCAGCTGTTACGCGCTTCAAGCTTCAAATGATGATGCTGTTTTAACCAGTAAATGTTAAATTTAGTTTTTTTTTCCAATAGATTTTACAATAGTATGCTCTATTTCGCTTAAAAAAACGATCAACTACGTTCATCCATCATTTTAAAACAAGTCCAGAGAAGTTTAGGGTTACATGCCAAAGATCGTAAACCCACTGCACATGTGCAGCGATCAAACAAAACCCAATAGCATCAAATACAGCCATGTCCAGTGAAAAAACACACGCACCAAAAAAAATCATCTCAGCCCAAAAACAACCATGTTCGAGACCAGGGTTCCCCGTCAGATCCAATGCCACCACCTTAGTTTGTAGGATATTGCTGCTTCTTTCCAGATCCCCCTTCCTTGGACTCTTAGAGGGTGTATCCAACTTCCGATCTGGAGGGGCAATCAAAGCAGAGTATTGCACTGAAGGGAAGAGATAATAAAGCATGGAAAACAGCCACCAAAAACCCAACGAAATTAAAGATCAATGTGGATATCTGTCAATGGTAAATTTTGACCTACAGGCACCAAGCAGATTTGAGAGGCTTTCACAATTATCTTTTGGATCGCAATCGGCACATTTTCGTGTGCCTTCTTGCAACGGGCTCACTAAATCGACCACCAGATCGATGCCCTCATTACAATGAGCTGCCAAGTAGATGATTTTTTAGCCATTTTGGCGCAAGAAATCATGAAATGAGATATGATGAGCATCCAAACCCATTTTCTTAAAAATGTACTCTGTAACTTCGCCATAGATCAAACAAATGTTCGTAACTTTTTTTTTGACGCTCCAAATGTTCGTAACTTTCTTCGTCGCAATGGCAAAAGGAAACGTCAGTTACAATAGTGGATTTTCAATTTGTAGAGCAGATTTTTGTGTATAAACCTTTTCATGCTTCAGCACCAAAGTATGAAATTCACAGGTCAAACGAGTTCGACCAAAATTTAGAATCAAATGTGGAAGATAATCCCCCTGAGACCAGCAAATTGTAAAGGAGCTTCTTTACCAAAATCTTTCCCTCAAATAGATTTGTAGGAAGCACACAACAATCCCTGGAGCAATGACTCAACGCATTTGCTAATTCATCTAGTTTTTCCCTCAAATATTTAATTTGTAACCAGAGGCCGATGGGAGCCCAGTTGACTAAGTTTTTAAACCTGTTATTTTTTGCCCACCAAACCCAAGAAACCATCTGTCCATAGAAGGAAAGGGAGCCATCACCCACAACTTTGTGGATAACATTACGCAACATACCGATCCCTTATCCATATCCTTCCAAACCGGAGAGCAGCCTTTCCACTTTAGGTCCTGAAGGATGATAGCCCCCCCCCTCTATGGTAACAAGCACTAATGGTGGCAGAGATACCCATTTTTCTGGTCAATTATATTGAGAGAAGATTTTGACAAGAGAGTATTATTGAAGATTTTCAAGTCAATAACACCCCACCCATCATTCTCTTTTGGCATGCATATCTTCTTCCAAGCAACCCTCGCTCTGTTATTCTCATTAGAGTTGCCATACCACAAATTGTCTTCGGATCTTGTCAATTTTGTAAGCACTTTAAAAGGTAGTTTGAAGCAAGAAAGCATGTGAGTAACATGTGGGGTTAGTGAGGAATTTAGGAGACAAACACTCACTGGCAACGGCAAGATCTTTGCTTTCCAACCATGTAGCTTAGAGGCGAATTTTTCGATGAGAATATTCCATTGTTTGTGGCCTGGCTTTTTAGGATCCAACGGAAAGCCTAGGTATTGGTTAGGAATTAATCCTTCGTTCCACATTTTTCCTCATCCTTCTCCAAATCGGAGAGACTAACACCAAAAAACTCCAACTTACGATGGTTGATTTGCAAACTCAAAAGGTTAGAGAAGATGTTTAAAGTGGAAATGACCTCCTTCATATCATTTCTATCACACTCCAAGAAAACTAGTAGGTCACCAGTGTAATTCCCCTCTTTTGAAGCCTTTGAATTTCCCGGGCTTCTGCCAACTTGGCTCCAACTTGGCCTATATTGCATCAAGTATAAGGAAGTGAATGCAAAGGGAGTGGTGATAGGGGGTCTCCTTCAGGCACCCCCTCGCGTTGGTTTAGTAATTCTAAAGAGATCCATTGACCTTGAAGGAGGTTCTAGACATCTCCAAAAAAAGCCCTGATCCAAGTGACAAATTTAGTGTCAATCTCAGAAAACCTTAAGGGCTCCAAGAATAAAGGGCCATATGATGATATCAAATGACTTACTGAAATCAATCTTAAGAATTAGAGCTTTTGTCTTAGATCTTGACCAACGATCCACAATGGTTGATGCAACAGTGAAGGCATCAGCAGCAGATCGATCTTTAAGAAAGGTACATTGGGTAGGTGGAATGTTTTGCATTTAGCACTGGTGCCCATCTATTTGCAAGCACATTGGAAATAATACAGATATGCAGATTTATCAGACTGGTCCATCTGTAATTTTCATGTCCTCTATGATCGCCCTTTTTGTAAATCAAAGCAATGATTGTGTGTTCAAACGTCTGAAATTTCGCAAGTTGAAGCTTTCTTTTTCCATCTCATGAAAAAGATTCACAAAGTCCAATTTCAGATATGTCAAAACATCTTATGAATTCATTGGTCCCTGTCCAGTCCAGAGGTTTTATTTCCTTCAAAAGATCAGACTGTTGATTCAACCTTTCCAATAGTGAAGATCTTGGTGAGAGTCAGGGTTGGGAATTTGTACAACAAGATTATAGGATGTCAACGGAATCACATGAAGGGTTTGGATCCTTGAAAAGACTTTCATAGAACGAAGTGATTACCTTCACAATCCCCTGAGTGTTGTGTGCCACTTCATCATTTTTTTTGAAGACCAAAAGCGGGGGTAACACGCTACGGTGTCCTCCCCATGAAATTAATTAAAGAAAGAGAAATGGAAACATAAAATACAATAAAAGGGGTCATAAAGATGACCAGGCTTCCACAAAAGCCTTGGACCGAGATAACACATTTTCCCTATAGAACCTGCAGCCCGAGAACACCAAGGCATTTCTCTCCAGCCAAATACTCCCATAGTACGACATAGGACCCAACACCTCCGCCCGTGGTCTGAGAGGAGTAGACCGGAAGCCTCCCAAAAGACGTCGAATGATGACGTGTCAACCCAGTTGAGTCCCAGGTCGAGACATGAATCCGCAGTGCATGGACAATTAAAGAGCAGATGATTCACCGACTCAATGGCCACCCCACACAGGTAACAGGAATCCGAAGTAGAGCCAAAAAACCGCGCGCACAGGTCCGAGTCGATAATTGCTTGCGTCTGAGAAGCCATAGAAAGAACCCAAGCGTTCAGGGAGAGGAAGTCCCCAAATCAAGGAGCAGTCCTTAGTGAGGGCCTCGGATGGATCGGGCGGCGGCCACCGAATAGCCGCATAAGCCTTCTTGACCGAAAAAGGAGCGCCTCTCCAAACCCAGCGGTTCTGCCCCCCCCCACCCCCGGGGCCCTCGCAGCCGGCCAGAGAATTGCACAGACGAAGGAAAATCATCGAGTCTTTGATCCAAAAAATTTATGCAAAACTGGGCATCCAGTTCCCATCACACCACACATCGGCAACTTTAACCTCCCTGTCCACCGCCAAGGCAAAGAGCCTTGGGAAGCGAGAAGCGATCGTCCCCTCATCGGTCCAGTTGTCGAGCCAAAAAGCAAAAGAGAGGCCGTTACCCAAGATAGGCCGGAACAAGTCCTGGAAGCGAGGAAGCAGCGAGAGAATCCCCCTCCAAAACGGGGAAGGCTCGCACGCCCGTAGTGGGCACAAGAGCCAAGGGGCTCCGTCAATCGTAGATACGACGGATCAACTTGTAGCACAGATCCTCAGAGCTCCCCTAAACACGGGAGTTCCACTTCAGGAGTAACGCTTCATTCATAGCAATAAGGTTACGAACACCCAACCCGTCTTCCGCTTTCGGCAATGTGACCGAAGCCCAGTCAACAAGATGTATGCCCGGTTGTCTGCCCGCTCCCGTGCCATAAGAATCTCCTCATAAAGTCCTTCAATACGTACACGAATCCCCTTCGGTAAAATTCTCGCAACCTTGAAGAAGATGTGAATTGTCGCCAACACCGCTTTTAGAAGTACCAGCCTCCACCCCTGGAAGAGGATGGAGGAACTCCACCCCGCCAACCTGCCCTCCATCTTCTCAACGACCGGAAGCCAATCCCGCCAACCTCGCCTGCCCGAAAGGAAAGCGGCATCCCAAGTTAACGAGCCGGCAGATTGCCGCAGCCCCACCCCCAAGTCAGCAGAGCAAGAGCACGCCTCCTCCTCAGAGAAGGCAAAAGGCACCAAAATGGACTTGTCCCAATTTTGGACGAGACCCGACATTTCCCCAAAGAGTTCCAGCATGGCAGCAACGGCCCCAACCTCCTCCCTGCCGCCCTCCACGAAGAATAGCGTGTCATCCGCATATTGTAACAGTGGGATATTAAGATCGTCTTGGAGAAACCCGAGAACAGGCCACAACGTTGCACCTGCTCCAACATGCATGCCAACGCGTCCGCCACGATGACAAAAAGAAGCGGGACAAGGGGGCACCCCTGCCTGATTCCCCTCTGAGGCTGGTAGAACCCGCCCTCCGGACAGCCATTTATAAGAACCGCCAGAGAAGCCGTGGTAACACAACGCTTCATCCAGATATCCAAGTGTCGGTGAATCCCCTCCTATGCAAAGCTTCCCAAAGGAAGCGCCAATCAAGAGTATCGTAAGCCTTGGCAAAGTCAACCTTTCAGAGCATAGCCTTCTTACCAAGCCTCTTCCAATACGCCACAATCTCAGATGTCATAACGAAACAGTCCCCAATTTGTCTGCCTGGAACGAATGCCACTTCACCATTTTACCAAGTAGAGTGCAAATTAGATTCTATTACCCTTAGTAGAAGCCAAAGTTTTAAGAAATCTGGTGTTGGAATTCCCTCTTTAAGGTATATGGCTCTTTGCTCCCATCAAATTAATCCGTCCCTTCTCAGATATTTGAGGCAATCGTACATCATCCTCAGCTCCTCCATTGCACACTGAGTAGCTGAATATAACTCTCTTCCTCTAGCTGAAATGACCTCTTCCAAGTTCAAAATCTGCCTAGAGAAATCCGTGTTGTTGGATCTCAACCACAACTAATTTACCGCTTCAACCTTTTTATTTTTAATGCTCACGAGTGAAAGGCATTATATGACATAACTAAGGCCTGCCACGACTCTCCAATCAAACTACCAAAACTCTCCATGTTAAACCACAAGTTTTCCATTCGAAGATTCTACAAGACTTCATTCGAGACCCAAAAGATAAGGTCAACAGATTATGGTCCAAGAAAGTCTTTGGTAACATTTGTCTAGTAAACCGAGGAAAAAGATCAATGGATTTTAAGTTTGCAACTATTCTATCAAGTATCGCCCAAGAGGCCGACTCAATCGAACCAGACTACGTGAATGAACACTGAGGATCGATGATTTCAACCAGCCCACTATTGTTCACCCAACGATCAAAGGCTTTATTACATTTCTTCAGATTTGCCTTCAGATATCCCACCCCGAAAGCTTGCGAATCAAATTTAATCCCCAGCCAGCAAAGCCATTTCAATGGTATGCTCTCTACCACATATTTAGTTTGGTTTCAATATACTTTAGGTTTAGAATATGTGACATTTTTTCATGAAGAAATCTATCTATTAGTTGCCTGCTCTCTGCTTTCTCTCTCTCTGCTCTGCCAATAATTTTCTCATCTGTTCTTATATTCCCAACATTATTTTATGTTAAATCTCCTAAACAGTTGTCGTATCATTAACAGATGGTAAAAGCTAACCCAATTAATTATTCGTTTGGAATGTGTTGATCTACAAGTCCAACTTTATTTAGTCGATTCCTGTAGAAATACAAGTGTTTCTAATATGAAATTAGTTTTTTTTTTTTTGAGGCTCATGAAATTAGTTTTTTCTTGTTGTTTTATTTTTTTATTTTAACAGTAAATATGTCAAAATTTTTGTCTTATATTTCAATACTGGTTCGGAAATTAGTTCGTTGCGATTTTGGAATTGATTTATTATTGTTATAACTCATAAATTTGTGTCTTATGTTTTTCAATTTAACAGTAAATATGCCAACTAATTTCACCTCTCAAATTTTTGTTATGATCAACTCTTTATCTAAAGTGATGCTTTTTCGAAAAGCTTTGATTGATACCACATCATACTAAAAGGTCTATGTTTTATAATTCGTCTATGTTATTTTTTTGAAACATAATTCTATAGAATTTACTATTATATTTTTTGGTGTTTTAATTAAAACAATAGAAACCACGTAATCCAAGCCTTTGCATATATGCTTACATGCTTCAAACCGCCTAACCAAACAAACACCGCATACCGACTTTTTGAACCTTGATGGGTATCCACATCCCATCCACCCAATCATCAGAAATAAATGCAATCTGATCAGTGGCAAGTTACTGCAAGTAACTGTGGAAATCGCTTTGCCAAAGCCACTTCATATGTCCAGTCATATGTCCAAAAAAGCATAGGAGCAGCTATCTGCAACATAAATCTTCACATTCACCGCAGATCATGGCAACCCACTTTAATAGTAAAGCTCTATTCATAGTATCTAAGCAAGGGTACCAAGGCTACCCACCTCCTTCAGGAGTGTAGCAGTACCGCAATCAACTAAATTAATACCCAAGGAATTATGATATGATTTTCCTCATAAGAATCTTCTCATAATATTTTCAAGGCGACGATGTGTCCCAGTCGACAATACTCAGGGAAGACAATCTTCGCAAGTACAAGTTGTCCACTACATGAAAGAATTGGGGCTTTCCATCATGCGAGCTTCCGCTCCAACTTCTCAATAATAGGTAACCAATCTAACAGATGAAGACAACCATTGCTCAACGGTAGCCCTAAATAGCGGATTGAAAAAGATCCCCATGCATAGCTGACTTCCCTGCCACAATCATCAGAGTCGACATTAGAGAAACCTAAGGGCACCGCAACTGACTTCTCCCTATTGTGCTTCAAACTAGAGAATTCTCAAAAGATGTCCAGAATGACAATCATTTGCCTCGCTCTACCATGCTTCCTTCAAAGAGAAAAATGGTGCCATCCATGTATTGCTAGATGGGAATGGAAATATCATCTAAAGACTAACTGACAATGATGCATTGGCGAACCACTTGATCTACCATGTGTGTAATAACATCATTACCCCAAACAAATAACAGAGGTGTCAACAGGCATCCATGACGGAGCCCACGTTGAGGCTGGAAAAAGCAACCTTCTAGTCAACCGATCACAATCACCGAATAAGACATCGCAGTGACATATTTTCATCCATAAGATCCAAATGTTAGGGAATCCACATCTCGTCGGGACCGACCACAAAAAATTCCAATCTGCATAGTCATAAGCCTTATAGAAAACAACTTTCCACAGAAGACCCATGCCTTCTCCAGTCAGCCATGATTTTCAGTAGCCATTGCCAAGTCGTCTCCAATCTGTCTTCGCCGGATGAAAGCAGATTGTACTAGAGACATAATAAAAAAAACACCATCAACCATGTTAGCCAAGACCTTATCCACTATGAGATAAATGGTGTTCGAAAGGGAAATAGGGCAAACATCCTTTACGCATCCAGAGGCCTCCTTTGGTAGCAGGAACATGAGGGCTTTGTTGAGTCTATAAAGCTCGCATTGCTATGGGAAAACTCGTCTATCACTGCCATAATGATGTCCTCAACTCAACAATATCACAAGACTCATGATAAAAGAATACCAGGAAACCGACAGGTCCCAGAACTCCATTCGCATTCGAATTCATTATTACAATTCTAACCTCACGACCTCGCCATGGCAGAAACATCTCGTCAAATGGTCATGCTGAGAATTAGGGATCGTAGGTGCCTCAGAGTCCGTCCATATCAAACATATGTTTTCCTCACTACATGAAACGTTATGAAATTAGTCTGCCAAAACTCTTCCCATGTTGTGATCTCCCTCCATACTGGAAACGCCAAATACAACAACATGCATCAAGTTTCTTCTTCTCCTACAGCAAGCCACTTGTATGGAAATACTATGTGTTTGTACCTCCCTCCTTGACCAATTTCTGTTGGATCTCTGCCTCCATTCCATTACTTGCCTTTTGTCCTCCTCCGGAATGATCTTTCAAACTTAGTTCTTTCAACTAGCTCCTCCTAGGATAAATCTGCAAATCTTCTTATAAGCACAAAGTCAACTGTGTAATGTAACAAACTGTTGTACTAAACGAGAAGCAATCGAGCCCGTGCAATCTGTAAATGCCCATTGATCAATTACCATATCTCTGAAGTCATCCTCCAATGATTAGATCTCTTGAACCTAAAGATAGAGCGGGGTATATTCTCCTATACCGAGTCCCAAATCAGAAGCATGTGGTATGATCTAAAATGCGGATGAGATGAAGCATTGGCCAAATGGAAGGCCTCGTTCAGTTCCCCAGAAACTAAAAAGTGGTCCAATCTAGACATGGATATCGAATTTCTCCATGTGAATCTAACATCAACTTCATCAAAAACCTCTAGTTGGAGATCTCCCACGAATCTGCAAAGACCTCAGAACAAAGATCTTGACTACCATGAAGACGATGCCGGCCTAAAGAAAGAAGGGAAGCATTAAAGTCCCCTCCAGCAATATAGGCCTTAGTTGGGAACTTTTCTCTAATCTCCCAGAGTTCACTCCACAACAAGGGTTTAAATATCGGTTTCAGATATCGTATCGATACCCTGTCGATACGATATTTCGTCGAAATTTCGACGAAATTTCGCCATATCGACCACCATTTGTGAAGAAATGACCGAAAACTGCCCTCATATCGCCATTTCGCTCGAGAATTCGGTTCTTTGTCGCGAAATTTCACCGAAATTTCGTCGAAATTTCGCTAAATCTGAAACCATGCTCCACAATAAGGACCTCAACAATGAGCCCATCGAACCATAAAGACACGATAAAATAAACTGTATGTTCATGCTCTTTGGCAGCAGATGAACCGTCTGAACAAATCTTCCTACAAAATTGGATACCATCAAGTAAATATCACCCTTCCAGGTGACGAGAGCCCCTCTGCACTAGCTATTGCATCAACCGCATAAAATTCAGAAAGTGAAGGTATCCCAAAAGAATTATACAACAAGTCACTCCAACCATGTAAAGATTCTTGCAACAAGACATATTCCCATGCCACTCCCTTGAAAAGGCACCTACATGTCATCCTACCACTCCCTCAGAAGGGCACCTATAGATCTTCTCTTCTTTAGGTCACTTAGACCATAATATTACTGGAAATAGCTTCATTAAGGAACCTTGTTTGACCATGTGGTTGGAACCACTCCTGCAATCTGGGCCACACTTCTTCGGAAGGACTTAATGCATTAAGCCTGATGAAGATCAACCCCCTGAAATTTCAAGATAGTGGAACTGGATGATGGATTCCCACCCAAAGAGGGTTTCTTGATGTATACCTTCATATCTACTTGTATATTTTTACACCTAGGCTTGTATCATTTAACTCTTTTTTACGATTTATCATCCACTCCACATTGGATGAGGATTCCACCAGGACCATGGAGACATCCATCTCATTCAGGGGATTTTCATCAAAGAATATAGTGTTATCAGCATCCATGTGACCTCCAATAACCTTGGGGTCATCTTCTAGTGGTGGAAAAAAAGATTCACATGAAGAAATTAAGCAAATTCGGGCGAGTTCAATTGTTGCATCAACATCGACTGTCATTGTGGCTTCCACAATAGAGGCTTAGCAGCAAAAGTTTTGGCACAGTTGCTTTCTCCAAAGTTAAAAGGGATAACGAGTCATGCTGGGCCCAACGGCATTTCATATCGAGCAGATCCGCTACAACCCCCGCAGAGGATGGTGTCATAGCAAGCATCCGAATATCATACAACGACTCATATTGAGTCCAGTGTTCATGAAATCGACCGCACGGGTCGCATATGCGGCCGCATATGCTCGTAGGGCATGCAGACCAAATCAATTTCATGAATAGGTGCATTATGTGCCCTCCCTGCATTTGCCCCGCATACTGCTCCGGCATCTCCAACTTTCCAATCCTCTCATTCAGGTGCTTAATTCCGTAGATCGACCTCTTCCTCCATTCAATTGTAAGAATATGACATGCATTATACAATTGATGCATTATACCATTATATATATGCAATGTTTTATATTTATCTCATGTATTATTTTCATGAGTATATGCAATGTATCGTCAAATATTTTAATATATGCCGATCGAAGTTTTGCTCATGTAGTGCATGTATGTGTAATGAAGTTTTGTTATTATGAATCATCTAATATGCGAAGTTTGTATGTGATAAAATGTTAGGGAATTAAAAGCATATACTCAAACATCTAACATGAACCGTTTTTCTTAGATCTTCTTTAACTCCACTTGGATACATAAATTCAGTAGTAATGTTATTCATAGATATTTATTTATTTTTAAATTAAAAATTAGAAAACGCGTAGAACCGAATATGCCCCTGCATAACACTTATTCAGTATTCGGTGGCATGTCCGAACGCATACACATACCGCTTTCCTGAACCTTGATCGAGCCGGGCCCCAACTAGGGATCGATAACCCCAGATCACCACCTCAATCACACATTGATTCAAACACACTCATAATCCCAGTCTCCTTATATAGATTCGAGAAAGGTGTAACCTCCAACTTCCTCGAATGCGGTCATCAATGGACGTATCAATCACGCCCACTGATCCCGCTAACAACAACAACAACAAAGTTTTCTCCCACAATTAAGTAGGGTCGGCTACATGGATTCTTCGCCTCCATTCAGATCTATCTTGGGTTAATATCGGGCTTATATCCAAAAAATTAAGATCCCTTCGTATAGTCTCTTTCTAACACTTCTTGGGTCGTCATTGCCCTCTCTTAGCTGGCTCAACATCCTAACACTCGCATCTCCTAAATGGTGCATCATCTGACCTTCTTTGCAAATGACCAAACCATTTTAAGCGGTTTTCTCGCATCTTATCTTCGACCGGAGCTACACCAACTTTCTTTCTGATTGCATAATTCCAAATCAGATCTTTATACGTGTCCAAAAGCTCAAAGATCCAAAGCTTGAAGCAAGCATGACCCACTTTCAAAACACCTCTGAAAAGGAAAGATCTTTCGACTCGTGAATGGCCACAATCATGGAGTTGACATCAGTCCTGGGTGATCTCACATCCGATATTATCTCATTCACCTCTCCCAAATTTCTTAGCACCTCCTTCGAAGATTCTAGATATCTGGATAGGAGAGGGACCGAAAAAAAACATGAACTAACTTCTTCCTCGCAGTTAGCTCTCCATCAGCAAAGTCGATCCTTCTCCAATGAACATGATCATCCTTAATGATGCTAGCCAGCAAATTCACAATATATGCTTTTCGATAGACCACGAGCATGCATACACCCCCCTCCCCACCCCCGACTAGCACAACCACATCGCCTAAAAACGAATACCATGTTCTTATTCTAACCTCTAAATCAGTTTAAAAGATATCCAGTTGATGCAGCATGATAGCAAATCTTATGAGCATTCTATTTAGCATTTGTTTTGTTTATTTAATTTTATTTCATTCCCATGTAAAAGGCTCATTATAAAAGGCCTCTTTTTATATTTTTCCCTTTGATTTCTTCTTTCCCTAATTTTAGGGATTTGTTGCTTCTTTTGAGGGGGAGTAGCCTCTATAAAGGGCTCCCTTTGTATTAGGTTTTTTTTATCAAGTTGAATTGAGATTATTTCCTCACTTATCTATCTCTCTCTACCTCCCTCTCTCTCTCGGTCCCGCATTCTCTCTCCCCCTCCTCGATTCTTTCTTCCCCCCCCCCCCCCCCCCCGTAACCCTACTGCTTTTCCCTGCCGCTGCCTCCCCTCTATCCCTCTCCCTCTCCCGCGCGCCGCCTTCCCCAACTTCCGCTTCCCCTCGCCGCTTCTCCCAACCTTCCTCCTCCCCTGCACCGGCCTACGCCTCCCCGCCCTCCTTCCCACCGAGTTCACCCTTCCCCTCGCCGTCGGGATCGGCCCCCACCGGTACCCAGCGACCCGCCAGGCCCTCGTCGCCGCCACCTCTGCGAGGCCCTCCCACGCCCTCGCGTCCCGCTCTCGTCCCCTCTCCGCCCCGCCTCCGCGCGACCCCCAATCCTCTCCAGCGCGAGGACAAACCCCGTCCCTCCCGCAGGTGCGCCCAGTTCCTTTCCACGACCCACCCAGCCGCCCCCGACCGACTTCAATACCAACAGCCAGCCCTCCCTCTTGCCTGGTCAACCGCTGCTGCCACTGCCGTGAGAACCGCCATCACCTGCGCCCGAAGCCGCTCGGAATATCCCAGATTCGACCGCCGACCTTGTTGGATCAGATCTGAAGCGCGACAACGACTCCCTTGTCGGTTGTGGTATGAGTGACAATTTCCACCCTCTAATTTCCACTGCATAATATTAGTTTGTGGCCTGTTATATTGCTAGTTGGTTTGGTGATTTATTGAGATTCCGTACCGTAAGCATCGTTATTTATTTCCCTTGCTCGGTAACTACTCGTACTGCCCTGAACTGTGGAGAAATCGGTGCTATAGTCGATTGATTGTCATCTTTTTATTGTTGATTTCGCGTAAGCACTTCATTTTGTAGGCACAGTCGTCAGATCCATTAAGTCCACATCTTTAGAACTATTGCCTTAGCTGCTCTTTAAGTAGGTTGCATCAATTAATCCCATTTGCATCACCAGTACTCCGTCTTAGGACATACCAATGAGTATACTATTAATTAGTTGTTCTCCTCTTCTTTTTCTTTTATCCCTCGAACCTAGGGATGAAAATGGTCGGATACGGATACAAATATAGGTATAATCATATCCTTATCCATTTAAAATACGAATACGAATGTAAAACGAATACGAATCGGATACTAATAATAATAGAAAGTGCTAATAAATTAATTAAAATATACATGTTTATGATGATTTACACATAAATAAATATATCTGATATAGTAATTTCATAATAATTATATCAACAATGGTGAATGTAATCACAAAATATTGTTACGTACAGTTATAAATAAATCTATTACTATACTTATGTACATAAACGAATATACAAATACGAATGTCAATATTAGCGAATGTCAAAGTGATATCCATATTCGCATCCATTTTAAAATGAATATGAATGCGAATGTTAGAATATGTATAAAACGAATACGATAACGGATCGGATATGAATATATTCACATTCGTTTTCATCCCTTCTCGGACCCCACAATGGTTCCTCACTAGGGATGAAAACGATGTGAATATATTCGTATCCGATCCGTTATCGTATTCGCTTTATACATATTTTAACATTCGTATTCATATTCGTTTTAAAATAGATGCGGATATGGATATCACTTTGACATTCGTTAATATTCGCATTTGTATTCGTACATTCGTTTTCGTACATAAGTATAGTAATAGATTTATTTATAAACGTGGGTAACAATATTTTATAATTGCATTCACCATTGTTGACATAATTGTTATGAAATTATTATATCTTGTATATTTATTTCATGTGTAAACCATCCTAAACATGTATATTTTAGTTAATCTATTAAAACTCTTTGTTATTATTTGTATCTGATTCGTATTCGTTTTAAAAGATATGGTAACACATTTTTCACATCCGTCAATATTCGTATCCGCATTCGTATTAGTATTTTAAAATGGATAAGGATGTGATTATACATATATTCGTATCCGTATCCGACCGTTTTCATCCCTATTACTCACGATCCAGCACTTCATCTCCCTTGTCGACTATTACCAAGAGGACTACAAAATCATTCCCACCTCGTGTACAATTACATAAATAATGATCCTCTTGAGGACCTCCATGGACCCAAATCAACCACTTCCCTTCCACTTACATAGGAACAGAGGCTAGATCTCTGCGTAGGAAGGGTGTAAGGGCTCCAATACCTCCATACCAGCTTTAAATGTAGCACAATGTATATGAGAATTGAGAAGTCATCCAGAGACAAGACCCACGTGAGTACCATTAGTAACGAGAGCTTCGTGTACCTTAACATGGGTTACTTCATGATGCATAAGCTGACCCAGAAATCAGCATACTCATTCGATATGGTATTGCATGAGGTGTTCTACGTGGCATGTGATTGACCCTCACGTGAGCAAACCAATACAGTAGAGTAGACATTATAGAAGTAGAAAATGAGAAAGGTGTCGGGTGTTGTTGATGCGAGGATTGTGAAGGAAGGTATGGTGGTAATCAAGAGGACGGTGAGGAAGGTGGAGGAAATGGTTAAGAGGTGCGTGGAGGGGGATGGAAGAGATGGTTGATGAACCCATGATTCATGGATTTTGTTCTTGTATATTACTTGTAAAACATGATAATACCACATTTATATAAATATACTCCCTAGAACGAGGACACGATGCTAACATCTAAAATGCATAAATGAGCAAAGAAGAAAAACACAACGAAAAGAAATAATGAAGGTCGTATGTATGCATATGTGTTTGTATGTGTATGTATGCATACACACACAGCGATTGAGCAAAAAACATGACTAAATGGAATTATAAATACTATTTATGACCTATAAGAAGCAGTAAAAACAAAGAAAACATCAAAAACAACATCATAGTGTACAATACACATCTCAACATACAAGCATATAACTTGCATATATAAACAAATGACTATAATTATTTATTATTACTTTACTTTGACTTGATTGTCTCCCCATTGGGTTTATATAAATAAGTAGCAAAATCAAAACATGCCAAAAATATTACTCTGAATAGCTGGAAGAGCACACAAACCCTAATTGCAAATCTGACAACTTTTCTCATGTGTTATTTCTTCATCTTAAATAAAAAGTCAACCCAAATTAATGAAAAAATCACATCAAAGGACATTCTATAAGTACTTGAAATTTGATAACTCGTTGAACGCATATGTTAACTTGTGGTCGTTGTAGCACGGCACTCAGCGGATCTTGCAGAACCGAGAGAAGGATCTTCGATGAAGGAATGTCTCGGCTTGAATTTATATCCCGAGCAAGTTCGGGTTCGAACAAAGGGACACAACAGATTAAGTAATTTTAATTAAGGTTCAATAATGATGATCAAGCTACTAAGACGGGCTATCTAGATTGTGCTAGGTAACAATGGCACTACAAAATGTATGAATGAGATTTTTGGTGAATTTTTTATGCAATTTAAACAGATGCTACAAAATGCGCATGAAAGTAAGCATACCAAATGGGCCTAAGTGACAAGATGTTTTGATTAAATTAAGCTCCTAAAAATTCTCAATCAAAGATCTAATGGGCCCCTTAATCCAAATTTTATCACAAATTAAGCTTAAGAAATAGCCTAGGTGTAATATGCATCACCATTCAAAGTAAGTTTAATGAATGATAAGTTAAGATCCAAAAGTCATATTAATTCATGAATTCAATGTTAAATAAATTTCACATTCAGTACCTGAAAATTAAATTAAAGGTCAATCAAATCAGTGAGCAAAGAGGTGCACTAACCCATTTATCAAGCTGATTAAAGAGACCAATTAAGCTCAAATAAAAATCTATGATCTCTGACTTTTCATTCACACATAATGTGTTATAAAAAGAACCTAATTAGTCCACATTAAATTAGATTAACTTTAAAACAAGAAAAATTTCATACAATTTGGAAAAAAGTTCTCAAGTTATTCAAATTCAATCTAGGGGCTTAAATGAAAGAAAAACATGAAATTTTTGCTTCAAAAAGGTTCAAATAGGGACTTTAATGTAATTGCTGAAAGCTGCAAATGGTTATATGCAATATTCACAATATGCGAAAGGACAAAAATGCAATAAAATAAAATACATGGCTTATCTTGCAATTTGTCACAAGGCACACGTTGTGCACACGCGCAATCAGGGACATAATAGCAATATCGAAGACCTCCAGTGGTCCCAGTGCAATTTCCCCATGTCACGTGCAGAAAACACATGATGGGATGGAATCTCGGTGCTCGGGCTCGGTGTGCACGTGGTGGCTCCACATGGGCTCGGATGCTGACGCGATGTCCGAGGCTGAGGAATGAATAGTTGCTTCGGGGAGAGGCTTGGGAATGATCCCGGCCGTTAGAGGCAGTTATTAGTGGAGAACGGAGCGGGAATGGTGGCAAAGAGACGAGGTCTGGCGACAGGTGGTGGATATGGACATCAGGAGGCCAGATGCGATATGGGTGAGTGGCTAGGAGTGAAGTCTAGAGAAGTGGCAAGGGCTAGGAAGTGGAATGTTCACAGTGGTCGAAACGGGTGTGTAAAGGCGTAGAACAGTGGCTGGAGATCGAGGCTCCAGCGAGGGCTCAAATCTAAACTACACTAATCAAGAACTCAAAACACCAAAATAAAAGCATAAAATCAAATCCTACGACTACAGCTAACTAAAGAGCAGAGAAAGGAAGACCTCTAGCAGTCGAAGCTGTAAGGTGGTACCTTGACGACGAGCTCTATTGGAGATGGTGGGAAGCAGCCTCCGCACTACTTTTTCATTGCTGCGAAGATCGACTGAGGCTCCTGTCACAAGCTTCGACATGAAGAAGGTACTCCGAGGGGTTTAAGCGTGCCAAAGGTGAATCAAAAATAAAAATGGCAAAGGAGGATTATATGTACATGCTAGTGAAGGGGAGGTCTTCGAGGGAGGATCACGGGCGAAGGAAGAAGATATGGCGAAGAATATCTGCCCGACATGAATCATGGGTGAACAGTAGTCAATTCCTATGAAGGGAGTACAGTCGCTCGATCGATGTATCGAGGGGGGAAATTGAGAAGGAAGGCAGGAAGCTAGGTTCTGACAGGGCTACGCTTGGGGAGTTGGTTGGTCCACGTGGACCAACCAGAAAAAAAAGGTGAGTCAAATTTATTTGGAAATTCAATATTAAATAGTAAATGATTTAATTAATTTTAAATTATAAAATAAAAATATTTATTATTTTCTATAGTATTTTATTATAATTTTATTTATTTTTATGGGCTTATTTATTACAAGTTACTTTTTAAGGATATATGTATAGGTATATTCATCCATGTTTTGTATATTTTATTTTTATTTTATATTTTTGATTTTATTATTTTATTTACTTAATTTATATAATTATAACTTTTTTATGTACATAGATATATTTTTTATTATATTTTTCTGATGTATTATGTACATTTAAATAAATAGGAGTATATAATATATAAGTATAAGTATATGTATTTCATCTACATATACTATTTTATTTTTGTGTTTTCTCTATCTATTCTATTATACATATGAACATAAATTATAAATAAAATTTAGAAAATTATAATAAAGAATAAATAAAATGATATTTTATTCAGGTATTCTATACAATAGGGGTCTAAAACCTAGATTTTACACCTTAAATTCAAATTGGATGAAACCACCTTCATTAAATAGCTTATTAAAGGTTATATACAATTAAAGTGATTTAATACAATTTGAGTTTATATTGAGGAGATATGGGTCTGGGTAGTTTGAGTTTTGGCTTTTAATTCAGAGTATAAAATGTACACTATTTATTATTTTTGTATGAAATTAATTTTGTAATTTTATTTATATTTTTGTCTACAATTTTTATGTACAAAATTTCTTTATTTGAGGTATAGAAAATAGAAAATAAAATAGATCCTAAAAATGCAATATTGATGAATAAAAGAATGAAGATTTTATTGGATTTTTGGCACTTATCTCCCCTACTTTATTCCTTGTCGACCCAGTCATCAAGATGCCTAAGTCTCGAGGTTTAGGGCCATAAAATATCTTTCATAATTTATTCTTTTTATTTTCTTTATTCTACAATTTTAGCGTTAAAAACTATATTTTATATACAATAAATGGAATAAATGAATGTTAATTTATAGAAAATAATGCTATTTACATGCATATGCTAGAGTTTTTAAGGTCAAAATGATAGAATAAAGGTGATGAAATGAAGATTCATCACATTCTCACTAAAATTTTAATTGGCTAAAATAAGGTACTTTTTTATTAAGTGGGAGGCTTGAACCCCACTTGCAAATATATTCCACTATGCAACAACCTACGACATGACTTATGTTGAGAATATATCCGATAAATAAAGCACAAGTGAAAAATGATCAGAAGAAAAACATGTGCAATCGCACAACGCAACGATATAAGCGATTAGATAAAATAAATACTCCACTACTCATACTAGAAATCCTCTCTTTTCTTTCATGATATGTTCTTTATGATAAAGCAACGTCACCAAGGACACTGTTACATCGCAATTATTATTTATACATGTATGAATGTTAATAATGTAATTTAAATGATTAAATGCCAATTAATTTTGGGGAACTAAGCTTAATTAATCTCTTTTAGAGTGATGAATCACAGATTCATCAACGTCCTATACTTAAACCATGCTGTCCCCGAGCAACTAAAGATAAAAGGAGGTGAAATGAGATTGGGTTCCATATCAAGATCATGAGTAGAAGGTGAAAATGGAGTTAGACCCGACCTTTGGATTATAAGTTTGGCAGAACTTTTGTGAGAATTAGAGTTTTAAAATCAATAGCCTCTAAGTTCTACATATCATTATAACAGTTTCGGCTTAGAAGTCATCTTAGATCAATTCTTCTCCCAAAGCATACTCCATGAACATTGAACAATTATCTCATGTATGTGAAGGGTGTTAGCTCTTCATATTAAGAATGTTGAACTACCATGCAAACCTCTCCTCTAATAACTCATATTCAGGGAGCCAGGTATTTTCTTCTAAGTTCGGGTACATGTTGTATCCGCAATCGAAAGGGGGGGGGATTTTTAGAAGAAGGGGAAAAGAACTAGAGGGTGACCAGTGTAGTCACCTCTCCTTATGAAGCCGGCCACTGTAGATAAGTCCCCACCAAGATATGCTGGCTGATTGAAGCTTGGATCTTTTTGATCAAATATATTTATTTGGTAGTTGGCTTCTTTTTGTTTGGATTTTGATGGCTTTGCACGGATCTTTTTGTATCCCTACGAATATAAAATCTTTCTTTTCGCACATGTTTTGGGATCTTAGAAAAAATTGTGCCAGCAGTTCATCCCTCGTCCGAAGCTTTATTTCAACATGTACTTTGGTCTTTAGATGTCCCCGCTACCATAAAAGAGACTCACAAAGTCTTCCAACACCCCGCATGAGTTGAGCTAAGTGTATAGTGCGAGAGTACATATTAATTCCATATTCAAGAGTCATACCCAGAATGAGGTGACCATGTGATAAATCCCAGATTTATCAACATAATCTATTATATTTACATATCCTACTTAAGTAAATTAACAAGATTCATTGACTATTAACATTAATTAGTAATTTGTGTTGTAAATAATTGACCCTAATTATACTATATTATATAACCCTATTAATGTGCTAATATTTTATGTATTTATTTACTATTAAGAATCAAATAAAGATTAGTATAATATTGTATAAATAATATAACATAGAATAGGGTAAAATGGGGCTACCCCAGGAAGTAGCTACTTAGCTCCCCAGCCCCCCATTTTCGCCATAATTTTTTTATTTTTTGAAAAATAAAATTGTGTAAATTCGTTATTATATCCATGTATTCTTTCATTCAAGTTTCGTGAAAAATAGAGACTCCTACGCCTCCGTGGAGATAGGGTCGATTTAAAAGATCCAACGATCGTTAAAAAAATGACTGTTTGAATGGAGGCCGTAGGAGTCTCTATTTTTCATGAAACTTGAATGACATAATAGAGGGATATAGTGATGAATTTTCATTGTTTTTATTTCTCAAAAAAATTAAAAATATATGGGCAAATGGGGTGGGGGAGCTAAGTTAGTTACCTCCATGGGGGCAACCCCATTTTCCCCCATAAAATAATATCAAAATAAAAAATTATTAAAGAAAAATAAAATAAAAATGTTTTATAGCATTTTAACATGTATCTAATTTTTATCTATGTACAAATGACCTCTAATCTCTTTGACTTCTACTCTCATCGAGATCTACAACTTTCATGTTTTCAGTTTTTTCCAATTCATTTCCTTTTAATTCTTTTCGATTTGTTTCTTATTTGTTCATTTCTTTGATTTCCTACTGGGCCACATGGTGCCACCACGATCGTACACGTGGCCACACCTCGTTGCTTCATCCGCCCCACACCAGGACCGTTGGATCTTGATCCAACGACGTTGGTGTGTCTTCAACCTCCAGCCGTTGGAGCTCTGAAGTGCCGCAACCTTTCACCAGCGGCTCCATCTCCCAATTATGGCAACTACCTTCGACAACCTCCCAACCTGCGTAAACCACCTTTCTCTTCGTTGTTCCTCCCTCTTCTTCGCCTAACCTCCAAGTCATTCTCTTTCCTTCTATCCAAACTGGTGGTAGTTGTCGAAACTACCACCTTCGTCATCAACCATCTCGAATCAAAACCCCCTTCTCCGACCAACTTCTGCCCTATCAGCCATTTACGAGTGATTCCTCCTAGCCCGCTTTCCCTCTAGGTGACAGTTAGGGCTTGCATTTGAGTGCGAAGATGGAGGATATTCACCAGCGAGATCCTCGATCGCAACAGCAGTGTTTCAGCCACCTCCTTGGCCGACTTAGCTTCATCTCATAGCTGAGACACCAAGCGATGACCAGAGCAACTCCGCTCCATTCTAGGTACCACATTATTCTTCAAATCCATCTTCCGAATTTCATAAACTTCCAGGTAAGTTTACTCGTTCTTATTCTCATTCATTGTTCGCATGTTTACCTATTGCATACTTCTTCATCTAAATTTGATTTGAAACAATGGATATCTTAGCTCTCATCACTGATCCACACATGCATATCGCTGTCATGATTTTGTTTCCCCATAGCGATGTTCATCTCGATCCATTCCACGCATCATCTCAGCCTAGAATCCATTTAAGGTCAAACCTCCATGTTCAAGAAACCTTCAATTTCGCCACACCATTTCCTCAAATTATTCTCATGTGCTTTGGATATCTTCTATAACACTTGCAGGACAGAATGGCTTCAATGGTCGGAAGTCAAAGAACAACTCTGTTCAAGCTTCTCTCCTTCGAGTATTAGATGTTGATTAGAGCATCTTCAGACCATTAGATCATTTTCGTCACATCGTCGTCTTCGCCAAGCCTTCTACTTGGTGTTTGGCACTTCATAGCACACGAGGACCATCGGAGGAGTGCTATAGCATTCATCGGATCCCCGCCTGAGCTCTACCGCTCGCGGAGGAGTCGAAGAACATACAAGGAGCAACAATCGTTGATCTCCCTAAATTGGGCAAGATCCGACAGTCTGGATTGTGCCATGTTGCTCGCCTGAAGCAACGTTTCATACCTTAGGCTTGGGAGATGAGCCTACTTCCAAGCCTGTTTTGAGCATCCACGTGTATCCGAGCCTAGCCTCGGGCCTACTTCCAAGCCTAGTTGAGTCACGTGCATCGCTCACCTGATTTGAAAATTTATAGCGGCCATCCTATAGTCTCTTTTATTTGAAGATAAGTCCTCCTACACTATGATATTTACACTTCAGCCCCTGTGGCTTATTTTAATTGTGATTTGGTCCAAATTTGTCCCTTGTTGTAATAAAAACTTGTTATTTTTATTGCAAAAATGCCATGGATTATACCTTGAATAACTTTTTATTTATGAATCCAAATGAAGTGATTTTGTCTCATTTGAAAGCTATTTTGATGCTCTATCCCTTATCGTAATTTATTGCAAGTTTTCGTTTAAAAATCATGCTTGATCTGTTCCTTTTCCTAAGTTCTTAAATTGTCTTATAAATGAAATTGAAAAAGGACCTTTTGTGAGTTTTAAACTTGATATTCACATTAAATCTTCGTTACTTAATTCTAGTTTTTTTATCGTTATCATTTAGTCATTAAGTGATATAATTACTTGTTAAATAATTAAGCATTAAAATGAAATTAAAGAACAAACTATTATTGAATGCTTTTTAAGACATAGATTGCCACTTGCGTAATTCATGCTTTATTAATCATTAAATAAATTCAGGGAATTTCTGTGGCTAATAAAAGTTATTTGTCATGCATCCATTCATATTATGATTTCCATAATTATGACGTTTGTGCATTATTGTCTTCATTAAATATAAAGTGCAATAAAAATGTTTTAAAAATCTATCTCTTTTGTGATTTGTGCATCCTCTCACGATGACCATCCTATAGATAGCTATATTAAATATTTGACATTTAAATTTATTCACTGAATTGTTCGTGTCCCTGTGTTTGACTCTGGACTTCCCAGGTATATAATTTAAAGTTGATATCCTATTAACTGAGATTATTGTTGATTCTGCTTGATCTGTTAAATGCATGTGCTGCAACGAGCCTGATTTATTATATGCATTTAGCAATTCATCACCAGGTTAGAAACTAAGAGTCAAAGTCTATACATTGTCATGTGGAATTCAAAGATTTAAGTCAAATACCTGAAGCTTCTAAAATCTTATTTCAAACTCATGGGGTCGAAAAATCGTAGAAAAATCCCGAATAAACCGTCTATAAAATCCAGTATGACCCAGAAATGACCTCACTAACTTGATGTTGGTTAGTGGATTAAGTTTTTTGATAACAACTACCTTGGCAGGGTCAATCTCCATCCTCTTTTTGAAGATGACATGCCCCAACACAATACCGTCCTTAACCATAAAATGACTTTTCTCCTAGGAGAGTATCATATTCACCTCTCTATACCTCTGAAGGACTTGGTCCAGGTGCACTAAACAAGAATCGAATGAATCACCATGAACCGAGAAGTCATCCATGAAGATCTCAAGGAAATGGCTCTAAAGTGATAGTGTATATTGATCATTCAACCATTAAGTATCTCATGGAAAAGAAGGATGTGAAGGTGCATCTTCTTAGGTGGATATTGTTACTCCATGAGTTTGATTTGAAAATTAAGGATAGACCTGGAGTCAAGAATGTAGTGGTTGATCATCTTTCAAGGATTGAAATAAAGGATTCCCTTGATTCTGAGCCTATTCGAGAGACCTTTCCGGATGAGTCCAATTTGTCTTGTTGACTCACTCCCATGGTATGCAAACATGGTGAACTACCTTGTCTCTAAGCAAGTTCCCCATGGTTGGACAAGGAGCAGTATGGACCAACTTAAGTCAGATTCGAGGAAATACCATTGGGAGGATCCGTCCTTTTCTTTGAGGGACCAGATTGTGTCTGGAATAGGTGTATTTCTTAGGAGGAATACCAGAGTGTCCTCACGTATTGTCATTCACTTGAGGATGGAGGACATCATTCAGGAAAGATAACCGCTCACGAGGTGTTACTATGTAGTTTATTTTGGCCGACCTTGTTTAGAGATGCCACTGATTTTGTAAGGGTGTGCCCTTTTGCCAGAGGATGGGAAGGATTGTTGGTTCTAGAGATGAGATGCTCATGCATCCTATGATTTTTTGTGATGTCTTTGACACTTGGGGCATAGAATTCATGGGTCACTTTCCAAATATCCAAGGTTTTGAGTACATCTTGTTGAGGGTAGACTATTTATAACAATGGGTGGAGGCTATCCCAACCTGAGCCGCAGATGGTAGGATTGTCTGCAAGTTCATTAAGGATAATAAAATTTCATGATTCAGGATGCCAAAAGTTTTGATATCTGGTGGGGGTAGCCCTATTGTGAATGGAATGATGAAATCTTTAGCAAAGTACTATAGATTTGAGCATAGAGTTACTAGTCCGTACCACCCACAGTCGAACGACAAGGCGAAGGTTTCAAATAGAGGGATGAAGAGCATTCTTTCAAAAGTTAGTATGTCCTGATAGGAAGAACTAGTCTAAGTTGTTAGACCAAGTTCCGCGGGTCTATAGGACGACCTATAAGACCCCTTTTGGCACTTTACCTTTTAGGATGATATACGGAAAGCCATGTCTTTTGCCCATTGAATTAGTTCACAATTCTGAGTAGGCAAGAAAGAAGATTAACTGAAGCTCTCACTTAGGGAAGTTGTATAGAGACCTTGACCTAAATGAGTTCGTGGAAATCCGCAATCAAGCATATGATAACAGTTTGATCTATAAGGACAAAGTTAAGAAGTGGCATGATGCACATATTAGATGTATCATCCCGAGACAAAAGGTATGGTTGTTTAATGCAAAGTTAAAGATTTTCCATGGGAAACTAAAGTTAAAGTGGATGGGTCCTTTTATAGTAAAGTAAGTGCATGGAAATGGTAGTGTAGAGATTTTAGAACTTTCAGAGAATACACCTTCCTTTTTGGTTAACGGGTGGTTACTTAAGTCTTTCGTAGAATCCAAGGAAAGGTTAACTCCCATTGAGATGATTGACTTCATGCCTAGTGATTCAATTTCAAAATACTCAGAAAAAGCATGTTCATCATGATAGATTCAACATTAATAGATTCTTATTCTTTATGACTTCATTCTTGTAGTTTTACTTTGACTTTGATTGTTTTTCCTACCTACACGTAGGCTATTCTTAGCCTAACTATGAGGGGAAATCCTTCTCTACATTATTCATAAATTATTCGTGTGTTTATTCTTTGGTCCCTTCTATATGTTTACTTGTCCTTCTTTACTTAGGTATATCAAAACCTAAGTATAGGGGATACCATCCCTTCTTATTCATTCTGACTTATTCTTTCTCATTCCCACACTTGTATTATTTTGGTCATCAATTCTTTCATTATTTTATATTTAACATGAGCTATGGCTTTATATCACTTTGTACTATGAGTACATAGCAAAAGATAAGTATAAGGGGGTCTACCGTATATATGCCATATATACTTTAGCCATAGCTTATAATTTTTCAAACTTTTTGGGGCTACGTATGTCGTATTATATTCTTGGAATTAATTTCTGTACAAAAAGTTTTGAAAATGATTTTGAAAATTATATACATATTTTACATGGTTTTCAAATGTTTTACGTGGTTTGTGAAAATACGGATTTACATGTTTTGAAAAATCATTTATAAAATGTTTTAAAATATATATCTATGTGACAATGTTTATAAAATTTTAAAAAATTCTTTTCAAAAGCTAAGGTTGTGTAGGAATTAACATAACTCTTGTAAATAATTTCAAATAAATAAATAATAATTAATTCTGTTGTGTCTCTTCAGTCTTCTTCAGTATGAGGTTCTCGATAGGTTGTGACGGATCACTGAATCATCTTGTAATTATTCTTTATAAGGTTGTCTTGTCTTGGAGTCTTACAAAGTTATACATGAAGGAAAATCTTGATTTCAACTCAATATTTTGGAAAGATCAAGTTGATCAGGAGTTCACTAAAAAGAGTGATGCCGATTGAGGAAGCTGATTTATTGATAGAAGAATTAGACGTGGAGGTGCCCTTACCTTTTCTCGAGTATGTTTAGTTCTTGGATTCTCGTATTTCTTATAAGTTGGGTTATTTTTGTGTGTCTAGTTTTTCTCTTCTAAGGAAATCCCAAAATTTTGTTGCTGGATTTCAATGTTTGATTCGTCTTCCCATGATTATGAAAAACTTCGAGGCTTCCCACGTTGATATGGATATCACTTTTGAGGAAGAATTCCATCATTTTAGAAGATTTAAAAACCAAGTCGATGATGATCTTTCTTATTTAGATTCCGAAGTGTTCTATATTTGGAGGAAGCAGTTGAAACATAAGGCAGCCTATGATTTTAAACCTCGAGGATCCAATCTTGATTTTTTAAGGAGCTGAAGTTTGTAGTGTTGTATTGGGTTTCCTAGTGTTGTACTTTGTGTTGTCTCTATGTTATTCTATCAAGGGTACCCATTCTCTTGTTCTTTTCTTAATAAAGCTAATATTTCCTTAATTTGTTTGTAAATAACTAACTTTCTAACATAGTAATGGTGTTGTTTCCTGATACTTCCACTATGCATTCAAGGCTTGAGATGGTCTTTAACACTGGGTTTAAGGAGTTCTTAGACTTGGAGTTATCATATCTTAATCATTAGGGCCTTAGACTTAGAAATTCATACTTCCATAGTTAGAAGATATGTATGCTATACTGCGTGCTTAATTTTCCTTAAAAGAATTTGACTATCACATCACGTGCACTATTGCATTCATGATTGAGATGAATCGAAGTATCACTTGAGGAATTGGGATTTGAGGTTTGAGTTTGGACATGATCTATATGATGCTCGAGGATGGGATAAAATTAATGGTGGCTTCATGAAACCTGAGTGTTAGCAACTTACCCAGTATGGGACAGGTTCTCATACTATCTCTTGACTTTGACCTAAAGTGCCAAGGTGTTATAACATAAAATTAATAAGTTGATAAATGTGCACCAATGTAAAAGTAGTGGACCTATCCAAAAAGAAGGGAAGTTCCCTCAAAAAATGAACTATGATGAAAAGCTCATTATATTACAAAGCTACATTACATGAGCTTACGTTCAAGACGAGCGCTCCCAACCTTTAATGTCTATTTGAACCAAATCATTAGACTTTTATGGGTCGGGCTAATACCTCAAAAAGGGCTCTACATCGTTAACACTACAAGTATGGGTGCAAGTATATTAGATACTTTAAAAAGATGCACCCCGGTGTACTCCCGGGCAAACAAGTACATATGACTCAATCTCTTTTGAAGGACACATTGACTGGTAAATAAAATATATAAATATGTTGAGTACTGGCACTTGAGAGAATCATGTTCCCATGAGAGGAAGTGAAAATAAATACACAATCCTATATCCTCCATCAACTTGGCACCCATCTAAACCTTTTAAGTCTGACAAACTAAAGAGGCGGTAGATTGAAGTAAGACTATATTTATTCTCTAGAGTTTAGGGTTGGGTCTAAGGAGAGCTTTTGAGATTAGAACGTTTTATGATATCAATAGTTACTCTTGTGGATGTAGTCAACACTAAGTGATACCTATTATATTTATTACATTCATAGTCTGACAATTAGAGGAGTTGAATTACCTTTGATTCAAAATGTGGATCAACTTAGAGTCTTAGGATCTCTAAAACTTAGTGTTCGAGGTCAGATTAAGCCTTGTATTCTCGCATGCACATGTCGGGGATCTCACTAGTAAAGCTAACTCTCTAACAAATTATTTATTTATTAGCTCGAGGACGAGCTTAGCTTAAGTATAGGGGTTGATAAATCATAGATTTATCAATATAATTTAATATATTTACCTCTCTTACTTAAGTAAATCAACACGATTCATTGATAATTACCAATAATTAATAATTTATGTGTTGTACATAATTGACCCTAATTACACTATATTATATAACCCTATTAGTGTACTAATATTTCATGTATTTATTTATTAATAAAAATCAAATAAAAATTAGTATAATATTGTAAATAAATAATAGAACATAAAATAATGTCAAAATAAAAATGATTAAAGAAAAATAAAATAAAAATGTTTTATATTATTCTAACATGTATTTAATTTTTATCTGTGTACAAATGACCTCTGATCTCTTTGACGTCTACATGAAAGTTCTCATCGAGATCTTCAACTTTCATGTTTTGGGTTTTTTCCAATTCATTTTCCTTTTATTTCTTTTCGATTTGTTTCTTATTTATTCATTTCTTTGATTTCCCATTGGGCCACGTGGCGCCTCCACAGATGCCCACGAAGTTGTACCTCATTGCTTCATTCGCCCCACACCAGGACGGTTGGATCCTGATCCAATGGCACTGGTGCATCTTCAACCTCCAACTGTTGGAGCTCTAAAGCATCACAAAATTTTACCAGCGGCTCCCTCCCCAAATTATGGCAACTACCTTTGACAACCTCCAAACCTACGCAAGCCACCTTTCTCTTCATTGTTCCTCCCTCTTATTCACCTAACCTCCAAGTACTTCTCTCTCCTTCTATCCAAAATAGTGGTAGTTGTCGAAACCACCACCTTCATCATCAACCACCTCGCATCAAACCCCCCTTCTCCGACCAACTTCCGCCATATCCACCATTTGTGAGTGATTCCTCCTAGTCTACTCTCCCTCTAGGTGACAATTAGGCCTTGCATTTGAGTGCGACAGAGGATATTCACCGGCGAGATCCACGGCTGCAGCAGCCGTGTTTCAGCCACCTCCTTGGCTGACTTATCTTCATCTCATAGCCGGAGATGTCAAGCGATGATCGGATTAACCTCACTCCATTCCAGGTACCACATTATTCTTCAAATCCATCTTCCAAATTTCATAAACTTCCAAGTAAGTTTGCTCGTTCTTGTTCTTGTTCATTGTTCGCATGTTTACCTATTGCATACTTCTTCAAATAAATTTGATTTGAAACAATGGATATCTTCGCTTCTCATCATTGATCCACATGTGCACATCCATGTCATGATTCCGTTTCTCCATAGTCATGTTCATCTCAGTCCATTCCAGGCATCATCTTAGCATGGAACCCATTTAAGGCTCAATCCCCCATGTTCGAGAAGCCTTCCATTTCGCCTCACCATTTCCTCAAATCATTTGCATGTCCTTTGGATATCTGCTACTAACACTTGTAGGATCGAATGGCTTAAATGGTCATAAGTCAAATCAACTCCGTTCAAGCTTCTCTCCTTCCAGTATTAGATGTCGATTGGAGCATCTTCAGACCATTAGATCATATTCGTTGCATCATCATCTTCACCAAGCCTTCAGCTTGGTGTTTGGCGCTTCATAGCACACGAGGACTAGCGAAGGAGTGCTATAGCATTCGTCGGAGCCTCGCCCGAGCTCTGTCACTGGCGGAGGAGTCGAGGAATAGATAAGGAGCAGCAGCTGTTGATCTCCCCAAATTGGGTGAGATCTGACAGTCTGGATTGTGCCATGTTGCTCGCCGGAAGCAACGTTTCATACCTTAGGCTTGGGAGACGAGCCTACATTCTAGCCTACATTCGAGTCTATTTCGAGCATCCACGCGCATCCGAGCCTAGCCTTGGGCCTACTAGTTGAGTCACGTGCATTGCGTACATGACGTGAAAATTTGTAGTGGACATCCTAATGTTTCTCTTATTTGCAGATAAGTCCTCACACACTATGATATTTGCACTTCATCCCCTGTGGCTTATTTTAATTGTTTGATCCAAATTTGTCCTTGTTTGTAATAAAAATTGTTTTTATTGAAAATGCCCCTGGATTAAACCTTGAATAACTTTTTATTTATGAATCCAAATAAAGTGATTTTGGTCTCGTTTGAAAGCTATTTTGATGCTCTCTCTGGCATCATTTATTGTAAGTTTTGGTTTAAAAATCACGCTCGATCTGTTCGTTTTCCTAAGTGATTAAATTGTCTTGTAAATGAAATTGAAAAAGGACATTTGTGAGTTTTTAACTTGATATTCACATTAAATCTTGGTGACTTAATTCTAGTTTTTTATCGTTATTATTAAGTCATTATGTGATTTAATTACTTGTTAAATAAATTAAGCATCAAAATGAAATTAAAGAACAAATTATTATTGAATGGTTTTTGAGATATATATTACCACTTGCATAATTCATGCTTTATTAATCATTAAATAAATTTAGGGAATTGTTATGGTTAATACAAGTTATTTGTCATGCATCCATTCGTATTGTGTTTTAATAATTGTAATGTTTGTGCATTATTATCTTCATTAAATATAAAGTGCAATAAAAATATTTTAAAAATCTTTCTCTTTTGTTATTTGTGCATCTTCTCACAATGATCATCCTATAGATCGTTATATTAAATATTTGACATTTAAATTTATTCACAAAATTGTTCTTGTCCTTGTGTTCGACCCTGGACTTCTTTGGTATATAATTTAAATCTGAGATCCTAATTACTGAGATTATTCTCGATTCTGCATGATCCGCTAAGTGCACGTGCTACAATGAGCCTGATTTATTATATGCATTTAGTGATTCACCACCAGGTTAGATACTAAGAGTCTAAGTATGTACATTATCATGTGGAACTCAAAGATTTAAGTCAAAGACCTGAAGCTTCTAAAATCTTATTTCTTAGTAAAGTTCCTCTGAAAATTAGGTGGATTAAGTCTAGGACAAGACCACTCTCGATTTCTACTCATCACTTAGTTCAGAACCCAAGGGTTTTTCACCAATGTAGATGCATGTAATGTTGGATGAAAAGCAGATGTGTGAAATGCAAACACTTTTTTTTATTTTGAGAATATTTTTTATGTTGTTTTTTGTTTTTACTCTTTATGCAAAAATGAATAAGAAGCCAATTTTCAAAAACTTTTGTTACACACCCGTTTTGACACAGATAGTGCTAGTTTCATAAGACCCAATGTTAGTTTTTTTTCAGATTTTACAAGATAGTTACCCATGTCATAAATACACATAGACTTATTTGAAAGTACGAGCAATGGGAAGATGCTGCTAATTACTCAGGAACAAAGCTCTATTTTCAACTTTTAGAGTGATGAATCACAGATCATCACTCCCTTGGGGTTGACTCTGACTCCATACATCAAAGCCCCTATTCATCTGTGGACAGCAACACATCTACACACCACACCAAAAAGAGCAAAAAACTTGAAAACTAAAAAATACCCAAAAAATCGATAAATATAAAAAAACCCATAAAATTGAAAGTGGAGAGGATTTGAAGAACTTCGATCCTGCACTGAGGGAAGCACCTGATAAAAGATTGATTTTTGAACTTCCCTTGATACAAACCATTGAATAATTCCCCAACTTAAAAGTTTTGTAATGAGTAAATTGATGCTGAAAAACTTGGGCAGGAAGAGAACAAGGACTGAAAGATACATATTGTCAATGGCCACCTCCTTGGTGATGGAGAGAAATGCCAATAGCCGCAAAATGAAGCGGTTACCTAGGTTTGACTGTAAAATCGAAGACACCACATTCATCCATGCCCAAATCGATGATGACTTACCAATCAATATCCTCCCGGCCTCCGTGTTTGACAAGCTCAAACTTGGACCAATCGGGAAATCAAGAGAGATCGTTCAACTGACTGATCGGTCTATAAAATGGTCGATAGGAACCATTTCTGTCATCATTACATCCTAAGATGATTCGCTCAAAGTGGACTTCACGATCATTGATGTTGAGCATCAAGGGGCGCTCTCCCAGTCTCCAATCATTCTCAGAAAGTCGTTCTTAACCTTGGCTAAGGCAACTATAGATTGCGAAACTCAGAAATCAATCTCATTGCATTAGGAGCACTGCAACCTCAACCAGTATTTGAGGAAACATGATACTATAAGGTGACCCACAAAGCATCAACAATCGTAACCACCAAGAGGTAGAAGAGCACTACCCCACTACTACACCTGAGATAACGACTGTTGAGACAATCATTCGACTAGAGACTCACCCTACACTCCCATTTTCTGCTAATTGCACCTCAACCACTACCACGACAGATCCTAAGGAGGAGCACTTGATGCAGGAATTACACCATCTATATGGTGATCCTAAGGAGAACACACAATCATGGGATAACCTTGAGTTGAACGAGATATTGTCTGAACACCTTGACCCGTTTGATGATCTGACATAGGAACACATCAACACCAAGCCAATTGAAAACACATATGCGGGATGTTCACTGAGCAGGGAGGAATAATACAATGATTATTCATCTAATGACTAACTGATGGTTAGCACTCGATCCCTAGGACCTACACCATCAAAGACAACAAGGACTAAATTGCCAATTTCGGTTGCTCCTTACTTGAGTCAGTTATTTGGTGAGAAGAAGAAGAGTATTGATTCCCCCATCACCTCAAGCCATATCAATCTCATCCTCTTCTTGTTGCTTCAGGTTCTAGAAAATTGACTACGAAAGTGGCCTTCAACATATCGAAAAAGTAATCTTCTGATTCCTCATCAGGTCCGATCAAGGTAATCTTCATGAGTGAGCTCAGTTTGGTAGTTCTGACACCCTATCTGAGAAAGCAATCGGATGTCGACCCACATTGGACAACTCCTTCTCCTCATTATTATCATCCAGAGCTGATTACCTTGGTCTCACTAGATTTATTGGAATAATTTCTTATGACCAAATTGAGACTGGTGCTTCAGAGTATTCATCATCCAAGGACGAATCGCTTGACCACAAGACTGAACACATTCTAAGAAACCAACTTAAGAATAATAATATCTGGGATGCCTCCACCTTCCAATATTATTTTTCTGAGGATAACTATGACAATGGCTGGGGCTCATCTACTTCATCTTCTTTCAATCATTATGACCTCCCACCACAAGCTCACAAAAAGATATACCGAAAACCTCTGTAATCATCATCACCATTCCCTCCCGACCCCATCGGTTCCCTTGTACTTTTTCTTCCTCTACTTAGGCCAAGGCCTAAGTATAGGGGGGACTGATGCCATCTGTATATACCACTCTCCTCATCCACTTCTCACGTCCTTGAACGCCTCATTTTTGCTCATCTTCTATACTTAGGATGTCCACAACCTAAGTATAGTGGGGCGGACTAACTTCTATTTTTATGGTTCTTTTTCACTCTCTCTTACGCTTAGCCCGAGCTATGTCTTCTCTACGCTTCTTGTGCTCTGAGGACATCGCATTCGCTAAGGATAGGAGGTGTGTATATATTGTGTATATATTTTACACATTGCTCGTACTTTTGCTTAAGTCTATGTGTATTTACGACTTGGGTAACTATTTTTTAAAATCTAAAAAAAACTAATATTGGGTCTTATGAAACTAGCACTATCTGTGTCAAACCGGGTGTGTAACAAAAGTTTTTGAAAATTGGCTTCTTATTCATTTTTGCATAAATAACGAAAAACAAAAAAACAACATAAAAAATATTCCCAAAATTTAGAAAAAAAGTGTTGCATTTCACGCATCTGCATTTCATCCAACATTACATGCATCTACATTGGTGAAAAGCCCTTGGGTTCTGAATCAAGTGATGAGCAGAAATCAAGAGTGGTCTTGACCTAGACTTAATCCACCTAATTTTCAGAGGAACTTCACTGAGAAATAAGATTTTAGAAGCTTCAAGTCTTTGACTTAATTCTTTGAGTTCTACATGACCATGTAACGACTTTGACTCTTAGTGTCTAACCTGGTGATGAATTACTAAATGCTGCAACTTTCAGCCCTATTACTAGAGGACATAGGATTGGCTCGAGGTCCCGACCTCATTCGCTGCTTCGATCTCTCTCAATACATGAGCGCGCAAAGAGAAGTGAGCATTTCGAGCTGAGTCTGAGCTGCTATTATTATTATTATTCGGATGTGAGTGGGGTCTGCTTGAATCCCGTATAGATAATAGATAAAAGAAGCTAATAGGAGAGTCCAGGCGATTTGAGACCCTGATAGATCGTCAGGGATCGCTGCCAGTATGATGTCATGATTCCTAAGCAAAGCTAACTATCAGAAAAGAATAAATCAGGCTCGTTGTTGCAAGGGCACTTAGCGGATCATATAGAACCAAGAATAATCTCAGTGATTAGGATCTCTAATTTAAATTATATACCAGAGTAATTCAAGTTCCAGAGGTGCACGTGATTCGCTAATGCGTGGGGGGGTTAATTGCATAGAACCCCTCCCTAGTTCCTCCATAGCGCAGAATGGCCTGAGGGTTACGTGCTAGGCACGTGACCACTTGGTAAAATTTGCAAGAAGGCTCAGGGAATCCGTGAAATTAGAAAACTACCAGGAGGGCACGTGCCTCACTGGAACTTTTGCAATAAAGCCCCTAACTGTATCGGTAATTGCATTCGTGTATTTCCTTTCATTTATTTTATTTCTGAAATTGCATTCATGCCCATGTATTTGTACCTTAATTTGAACCTTCATTTAGCATCATTTTATCATTTAAAAAATTGCTCACTGTAGAACAACTTTTGCTTTATCACGGGGATACTTATTTGCAATTTCATGAGTAGTGTTTGATTTAATATAATTGATTTGGTGAAATACTTCATACTTTTACCCAATGTTTATTCTGAAATTGATATTAAATTAATCCAGGCTCTAACAATAGCTAGAGTTTAGTGTTTTCTACATGTACCAAATTTCATGTCATTAGCATGCATATCGAGGTCAAAATAAAATATTTAATGATTTTAGTTATTGATTTTTAGTTGGTCATAAATCAATTATTTTTAAGATCTAATAATTTTCTTTGATTCCTCTAACATAGATTAATCTAGGATAATTTTATTTCTACGAAATAAATTGGTTTTGTATTTATTAAAATTAATTTGCTCAAAATCATCATGCATTTATATTTAATTCATGATTAGTTTATCTTGCATCCAAAAATTCCAAAAAAACTACAGTAGCTTAACTTCATTATATTTCACATTCTACCCAAGTTTTAGGATTTTTAGACTTAATTTGATTAAAATTACATTTTAGCCCTGACTTTGTCAAAAATTGCATGTAATGTTCCATTGCCTAAAAATATCAAAAAGTACCTCTCTATAAACCCAGCCTCTAGATCGACTTTAAATCAACCTAAGGAGATAGTTGCCTCCCTGAGTTTGACCTTAGGCTTGCCCAAGTAAAAAAATAACCCCTCGCTTTAATTGAATAAATAGTTAATTTAGTTTTTTTATCGATTCAAAATTGCCCGACTACAACAAACAAATTTTAGCGTTAATTCAAATAATTAGCAAGTTCTATAAACAGGTTCTTCAAATGGAGTTGTTGCCGGGGAGGTACGTCTTATGTTGATTTTTAGAAAATCTAGATTTTAAGTTTTCCATCCCTGGGTCTGATCACCATCTTGTTTTTATGCAAGGGACCCGACGCGACGGAGCGGCCGCTTAGATGGTCGAGCATCTCAAGAGCTTCAGAGGCTGGATTTTTCTGGTGATAAACTGACTGAAAGAACACATAAAAATTAAGATCGAGTAAAGTTGTGAGAGAATGTAGAGTCCTTGGAATTTATTTTCTACATTTATTTTTGTAAATAATCTGTAATAAATTAGGTAACTATATATTTTTAGCAGATTCCGTTTGGGATCTCACGTGTGTACACGAACTTTGGACATTATTCTTGTGGTGTGTTGAGATCTGTTTCACTCTTCGGTGAGGGTGGGACTCGACTTGAGTGGCGAAATTAGGATAGGCACACGGTAATGTAATTTCAAATTTGTATGTGTCCTTCGTAGTTTAGGCAACACATCTTAGAAGACACACATAGACACGTACTACTTAGCCAAATTAAACTCAATTCTTCCCCGCTAATAGTATATTGTTTAGGTGCGGTTTTCTCGATCTACATGCATTTAGAGTAAATTTAAAAATCATTTTTGCATAACACATGGAGAGTGCCGGGGGTCGATGTAAGTATACCTTCTTCCGAGCATGCATCATAGTTTCTCATTTACATTATGATTTCTGATTTCTCCCTTGTTTTACGAATTAGGAATAAAAAGGAAATCTGGACTGAACTGTAGATGTGCTTTGTTGTGCTCACATTTAATCAAGTGACAACCAAACTCTAAAATTAGGACTGAATTAAGTAGATTGATTAAACATAAATTGGAATAAAAAAGATCTTGTTTTACGGGTGCATAAAGCCCTCATCTGGCTTGCATGTACCTACCTCTAGACGATAGTGGGTAAGGACGTAGCACATAAGGATTAGATCCAAAAATCCATGGACTTGTGTCCTAAGTGCTTGGACTCACTTTTAGGGTCATGTTATTATTGCAAACACTTGCCTCCGATCATTAGATGAAGTAGTCATGTGTTAAAGTGGTGTGGTTTGCCACTCAAACACAAAATTACCCTAGGGAGACTACACTTGTGAGTAATAAATTAAAATATTATTTTACCACCAATTAAATTTGACAAGATAATTTGATTGAACCATTACAACCTTCACTGTGTGTAGTTGGTGAAATTGGGGTTTGTATCGTGTGCTTGTATCAAGACCATCATCAAAGACTGCACACTTGTGATTTCACAGTCTCTCTTGAATTCATTATTCATGATCTCTCTCCGAACCGCTTAACATCAAGAATGGAGGGTTGGGATGATTTTTGCTCAGACTTCGTGAGCCTTTCACTGACCACCCCAAATCGATCATTCTCACGGATTATGGGTCACTTTTTCCCCCAGCCCCCGTTGTTTCATGGAGACTCTTCCCATGAAACCATGATCAATAAATCATTCTTTCTTCTTGAGGGTTGTCAGTCTCAGGACAATCCTCTCTTCTCTCACCACATCAAGGAAGACTCTCCCCTCGATGCATCTAGATCTAATTCTTTCAATTCTATTAATACCAATACTCTTTACTCTGAAGGTAAAGAAGATGAACCATATATCAGAATGCCTTCTAAGAGAAACCTTGAGGATGAGGAGCACAGAGATGACCCCATGCAGCAAGCCCTTATCTGTTTAGCTAGAGCTGAGCACCTAAATGCATATCTTATGGCTAGGCTGGGATAGGTTATTGAGGTGGGTGGTATGGACAAACCTATGGTGGATGCTTATAGTCCAATAGAGAATGAGATACACAGTTAGCTTGTACCTGAGGTTCCACCAGATGCATTTGAGTTGAAGCCCCATTTCCTTGGGATGCTACCGAAGTTTAATGGGTACGTGACAGAAGAACTATATGTGTTCCTGAGAGACTTCGAGTTGGTGTGTAGCAACCTTAGTCATCCTAGGGTTGCACAAGATTATATTAGGCTGAAGGCTACCCGGTTTGCCTTAGGAGATAAGGTTGCCCATTAGTTGAAGAATCTCAGGGTTAGATGTACGACCTGGTGATGAATCTCCATTTCATCACCTTTATTCTATCATTTTGGCCTCAAAAACCTCAACAAATACATGTAAATAACACCAATTTGAACATAATAGCATTCATTATTCATTGCATTAATTATACATTAAATAAGGTTTTTAATGCCAAAATTATAGAATAAAGAGAAGAAAAGAAAAAGGAATAAAATATTGCAGATATTTTATGACCCTAACTCCGAGATCAAGGCCAGCATGGAATTGGTCGACAAGGAATAAAGTAGGAGGAGATAAGGGCCAGTGTACAATAAATACCTCATTTATTTATTCATTTATTTATGCATTTTTGACACCTATTTTGTATATAATTATTCCTTCATCAAATAAAGAAACTTTGTACATGAAAGTTGTAGATAATAATGTAAATAAAAACACAAAATTGAGTTTGTGGAAAAATAATACTCAATGTACATTTTATACCCAGAATAAAAAGCCAAAATCTCAACTTCACAGATCCATATCTTGCAAATAAAAACTCCAAATCACCCAAACTCACCTTTAATTGTATATAGCCTTCCAAGAACAATTTAATAAAATTGGTTTCATAATTTTTGGAGTTCATATGTAAAAGTTAGGTTTTTGGCCCCCATTGTGCAGCCTGCCTGATTAAAATATTCAATATATTCATTGTCTATTATTTTTATCAAATTATATTTTTAGAACTATGTAAATAATGTATATAATACATGTACATATTGAAATTAGAATAAAACTAAAAAGGACTTCTAAAATAAAATAAGTAAATGCAAGATAATAGGCATAATACCTATGCTAAGTATATATCTAAATAAAGAAGGAAAACATTATTTAATTCTTTCATATTTTTATAATATTGTAAATAGTACATATAACTTACTAAAAATACAAATCTAAAATAAAAATTAAGAAAATATATTTAATAAATTAAGTACATAGAATATATAGGTAAAATACATATAAGTACACATCCATATACATATACCTATTTATTTAAAAATAAAAATTAAACAGAAATATATCTACACTCACAAAAATAAGTTATAAATTTATAAAATAAGAAAATAAAATAATAAAATAAAATGTACAAAATAAAAATAAAATACACAAAATACATGTAAATACATGCATAAATACATTATTAAATTAAAACCATAATAAAATACATCAAAAAATCAAATAAAAATTATAATTGTCCCATCCGGCCGATCTGGACCAATGGGGCGCCAGCCTTTGTTGACCGCCCGATCAACTGTCCCATCCGGGACCTGGCACCTCAGAACTGTCTTTTCCCCGGATTTTTTCCCTTTTTTACGGCCATCTCGTCCATCGATCGCGCTCGCGTTCTTCACAAGAAATCATCCCTGATGATCACTGATGCCCACCGATATCTTAGATCAACATGATGTTCATTGGATTAATCAATAAACACCAGTCAATAAGGGTCCATCCCAGTGTTTATAAATAAGAAGCTCCGCTCCTCCTCAAATTTGGCCAATTTCATCCACCCAAAAGCCTCGATTTCGATCCTGGGAGGTTCCTCGTGAAAAGGGGAGCATCTCAGTGACTTGAATCGGCCGGAGGAGGGATAATTTTTGACGTCGCAGAGCTCCGGCATCCGTCCTGCTCCCTGGTGGCCCCCAGGTATAAGAGATGTCCTTTATCGCATTTTAGGTAGATTTAAGTTTCAGCATTTCATTCCAGTTCTTAGTGTAGCTTTTATATTAGTCGAATAGCTTAAAATCGAAAAATCGAAGTTTGTCGGAGCTCCGCTCCGGCGACTTCTTCACCGTGACATCAACCGTCTCCGACCGCCATTCACCTCTCACCTCGTTCCCCATCGCATTCTCCATCCATCGCTCATCTTTGTTCAACCAAGGACCCCCAGTCCTTGCGAATCGGAGCTCGACCTCCGCCTATCGCCGGAGCTCCTCCGCCTCATCTCATTTTGCGCCAGAGCTTCAAAATCCGGGGTCGAGGAGATAGCCCTCATTCCTCCGGTTCTTCCTATGCAGGTCAAATGCAGCAGCGAGCCCTTCTGGGCTCGATTCGAACCAGGAAGAGGCTCCTGGAGGTCCCGACCTTCATCGACCTCGTCCGAGCTCCTTGGACCTCTAGGAGCCAAGAGAAGACCACGAGCAGACGCGGGAGGCCTCCAGCTACGAGCAGACCATCTCAGACGTGAGGGAGAAGCCCAGAGGAGCCCAAGCGTCACGATCGAAGCTCGCCTAGCGCGAGCTTCTTCCCTGTTCTTCCAGGGAGCTCCATCACCGTCAGATCAGGAGGCGCAGCCCAGATTGAACGAGGACCGTCAGATGAAGCCCATCCATCATTGTCCGATCCGCGAGGCGGATCTAATCCGCACCCTTCATCGACGAACCGGTACCCGCCGTCGGATGTGCGACGCGTGTCCAAGTGAAGCTTTCATCGCCGTCCATCAGCGCGTATTAAGGGGTAAATTTCTCATTTAGCCCAGACTCTTTTGTATTTATTTTTTAACCCTGTAAATAAAAGTTGAAGTTTATTTTATCGTGTAAATTTTGCATGGACCCCCCTGTATCTTCATGAAATTGCTATGAGGTCCAGTCCACGTCACCTCACGTGTACACCCACGTGAGTTGGCTAAATTGCACAAGCACCCATGTATGTCTGTATATTTGTCTTTAGTCCATAGAATAAAAATTCAAGTGTAATATTTTTGTGAAAATATGCATTGAGGACCCTGGAGTTTCTGAAATTGCGTTTTGGTCCCTGTGGGTACGGATCACGTGTAGTCCCACGTGATGGGTATTTTGCGCTGGGGTCCCTGGCGGGTTTTGTATTTCACTTTAGCCCTTAAATTTGCAAGCCATGTGTTATATTTCTGGTGTTTTTGCACAGAAGCCCCTGACTTTATTTTTATTTGCAAAAATGCCCCTACTAGGCCATATATTTTTGTATGCTTTATCCATTTATTTTATACATCATATTAACTTGAAAAATTTTACAAAAATTAATATAAGTTCCTGTTAGCTTGCTCTTGCATGCCATATTTTTAGTTTTTAATTTTGTTGCATTTTTGCATTTATTAAAAATCAAAAACATGCATTTTATTTACTGTCTATCTTAGAAAATACCAAAAAAATAGTAAAATACCTCAAAAAATTCCAAAAAAATTACCCATTGTATGTTTTATCATATTTGAGTGTCATTCCATACATCACTACAAATCTCAAAAGAAAACCTTAAAAATTCAAAAATACCTAAAAACTTCAAAAAAATCTAAAAAATTAGAGAAAACTCTAAAAAATGCAAACTAAGTTCCTGTAGGTTCTATATTTTATCCTCTTTATTTTAAAAGTAGTTGGGAAAAATTTTGTGGCTGTTTTATATTTTTAATTCCTATTTTACCCCTAACCAGTAGCTAACTCCCTGGTTTCCCTTATTTTGCTATTTAAAAATACCAAAAACATTCTGAAAATTACCCAAAATCACAAAAATAGTAAAAAATCATAAAAATATCAAAAAGATTTTCTTTTTGAATTTTTGACTATTTTTGCAGATTTTTATAAATATTTTATCAACCCTTTTATTATCTTGTATATACATTCCAATATTGAAAAAAAGCAATATATATATAATATACATATATATATTTACTAATGTATAAAAAATCTGAAAATTAAATTAAAAAAATATACATATACATATATATATGTATATAATGTATGTATTATATGCTTTATACATACCCTCTGTTGGTATATATCTTATTATATATTTATATTCTATAAATCATATATATATAATACATGAATATATATAAGTATATATTATTAAAAAAAGAAGAAAAAATAAAAATCCACAAAAATAGGATTCACACAAGGATGACTCTGTTGTACATGGACATCATAGGCTACTTCATTTTTGCATTGCTCTCTGTGGTTCGACCTCTACATACTTATTCACTGTGCACCTTGTGGTAGAGTAATAAATGTTAATTCACACTTTTAGGACTCAATTGGTTTATTCTTTTATTGTGGGTTAATTGCTGATCAACGCGGTGTTCGGTGAGCGGTCGCCTCAGCGACACCATATATATTATCTTGACCCTCGCGGAATACCGTGTTATCACCTGGTTGCAATTCAAAGACCTATTTTTGAAGAAGTTCTACCCACTCAGTAGGACTAACTAGATGAGGACAAAGATCGCTAGTTTTTCCTAGGTCCCCCACGAGCCATTTCATGAAGCCTGGTATAGATTCAATGATTTAACAAAGAAATGCCCTTACCATGGCATTACCAAGGGGATTTTAGTCCATACATTGTTATGTGGCATGACCCATGAGATGCAGGGGTTATTGAGTGCAGCTTGTGGAGGTAGCTATCTGAATTAGAACGAAGATGTCGTATGGAAGATCTTAGAGCAGAGGACAAAAATATGCAGATCTTAGGCCACCAAGGCCTATTAGGTGTCTCCCTCATGCTATCTCATGAGACTCCTAGGAGGACTATAGCGGATCTGACAGATGACCTCATCACTAGTATGAGGATAATAGTTGATAAGCTTACCATGGTAGAACAGATCCACAAGAGGGTCACTGACCTTGAGGCGCTTTCACGATTGCCGAAACAAGTGGAGGAATTATCTGAGAAGGTAGCCAAGATATGACTACCTTCCCCATCTGCACCACCTACACCTGTAAACCGAGTTCACCCTGTACAGGAGCAGGTACAGGGGCCTCAAAGTAGCTGGGTTGAGGAGCAATAGTATACTCAGCAGGAGCAACACACACCCCCATAGGTGGAGTCAGTCTACAAGGAGCTTCCACTGGTATTTGAGATCAACGGGTTGTGGTAGAACCATGACCCCATCGATAGACAATCGGGGATATGGAGTGGTCAACCACACTAACCCTCCCTAGCTTACACGAACACCAGCTCCGTCCCCACACCGTGTTTTGTACAGTCCAAGCAAGGACAAGAATACCAGTCTCAGCAGCACTAGCAGCGTACTTTCCACTCGGGTCATTGAAAAACGAAAATCGAGAGCCGCTAAATAGTGGTCTGACAAATCAGACTCACTGTCGCTGATGCGACTACTCAAGCCTTCCCGTTTGCCAACAATTAACCCACACAATCAAAAAAATCAATCAAGAGCAAGGATTAAAATTTATTATTCCCTACTAAAAATGTACAATGGAAAGCAAGCAGGGGTCGAACACAGGAAACAAAGGTGTAGAGTATAGACAAAAAGTCAACTCCTAGGTCTAATAGACTACTTAGCCAATATAGACTTCTTTGTGGGTTTTTAATTTTTATTTTTTTATTTAATTTTTAATTTATATTTTTGTATTTAGATTTTTAATTTTCTGATTTTATATTTTCTTTTTATATTTTATATATTTTTTATTTTCTTTTTCAATATTGGAATAGATATATAATATAAGAAAGGAGGTACTAATGTATTTATAGAAATATGTAAAAATACTCAAAAATTCAGAAATAAAATATTTTTGGACTTTTTATGATTTTTTACTATTTTTATGATTTTTGGATATTTTTCAGAATGTTTTTGATATTTTTAAAAACTGAAATAAAGCAAAACAATGAATTAGCTACTGGTTGTGAGTAAAACAGGAATGAAAAATATCAAACAGCCACAAAATTTTTCCAAACTAATTTTAAAATAAAGAGAATAAAATGGGGAACCTACAGGAACTGAGTTTGCATTTTTTGGAGTTTTCTAGAATTTTTTATAATTTTTGAAAGTTTTTGGGTATTTTCTAATTTTTAGGGTTTTGGTTTTGAATTTTTTTAGTGATTTTTGGATTGACACTAAAATAGGATAAAATAGACAGAAGTAATTTTTTGGAATTTTTCTAGGTGCTTTAATATTTTTTGGTATTTTCTAGGCTAGACAGTGGCTAAAATGTGTGTTTTTGAATTTTTATAAATAATAAAATGCAATAAAAGAAAAAATAAAAATGCTGACGTGAAAGTACAAGCTAACAGGAGCCTAAGTTGATTTTTGGGGATTTTTTAGGGTTTTAATGATGCATGCAAAAAATACAAGAAACGAAAAGAAAATACATGTTTGCAGGGGTATTGTTGTAATATTCAAAAAGGTCAGGGACCTGCATGCCAATTTCACCTAAAACTTATAACTAATTAAAAAGTCTCTTGGACAAAAAAAATACCCAAACACGCGAGGGCTTCCCCGCAAAAACACCCAGCGCACGTGCGCAAGCACGCGCGCCTGGAAGGGGCACGGACGTAATTTATGAAACGTGCAGGGCAAGTTTGCAAAAATTCCAAAAGTTTTATAATTGCCTAGACATGTTCATGCACTAAACATAAATAAAGCAAACCCCAGGGGCCTCTGCACTAAAACGCCAAGTCACGTGCGTAAAGCACGTGACCTGGCAGGGACCCAGGAGTGATTATACAAAATCTCGGGGGGCTGAGTGCAAATTATACAATAAGTTTAAATGGCTGACGAAAGTTTAATGACTAATATACTATTACAAAAATAAATGGGGAAAGAACGTAAAATTACCCACGCCTGCGGGATCGGACGGCGACAGAGCTCCCACTTATCCACGTGGCAGCACCTGGTGAGTGGTTGACGCTTCGCGGTTCACGACCCATATTAGATCTCTGATGTGAAATCAACGGCAATGGAGGGGGCCGGATCCAATAGGAGCTGTAGCGACTGGGCGCGACCCTTGATGGGACGGCATAGACGTGCAGACGAAGAACAGGGAAGCACGGTTGGTCGGACGAGCTTCCCCGGCCTTGCTCCTCCTCTCTGATGGCGTTTGAAGTCCCAAAATGGGCTGACGAGCTCCCCAAAAGGTCCCTCTGAACGCTGGGGTTCCCAAAACACTCCGGCGAAGACTGGAGCTCCCCAGCATCGACGATGGAGCACGGTGGCTCCAGCTATCTCCGGCGAGGCACAAAATCGACCCCAGGCACGTAGTTGGGCTTCGGACCTGCAGAAAAGACGTGAAGGAGTTGAGGGCAAGTTGCCTCGACTCCGCAGAGGGTGTAAAGGCTCTCAGTTGGTGCATGGGACAAGTCGAGGTCGGCCGGCGAGACTCGGAGCTGGCCAACGTGATGTTACGACGATGAGGGAGTGATTACGAAGGGAAAACAAAGGGCGAGAATCAGGGAGGTTTCCTAGCTTTCCTAGAACAACAAAAAAATCAAGAAAGGGAAAGAAATGCCTCACCAAAGCGCGCGGGCAAGGTGCTCCGGTGACCACTTCGGCAAGGGGATCCACCTCAATTCGACGCCGCCTTGGTCCAATGAGAAGCCCGACGAACTCCTGCTGTCACCATGAGTATCTTCGAGGACATAGGTTAGGAGTTCGGTGGTGGAAGAGGGATCAAAGAGAGAAGGGAAGTCGGAGGGTTGTATTTGAAGGGTTGACAACCGAGGCTCCAAGATCGATGGTGGCAGTGTGGTGCAGCGACCCACATCCCAAGGAGAGCTGAGGGCGTGAATCACCTTGAGTCGAGGAAGAAAAGTTGTGAAGAGACCGAGACGAGATGGTGCTTGGTGTGGCCTCCAAAAAATCGCAAAGTGGATCAAAATCCAAGGTTCTGACAAGTCCAAGGGAGGAGGTCAGACAGTTGACCGAGGTCAACTGTCAGACCAACCTGGTTGGTCCACGTGGACCAACCAGGAAAAATCCCCTAAATAATATTTCAAAAATCTTTTAAAAATAGTAATTGAACTTATTAAAAGTTGGTTATAAAATAAAAAATGTTTATTATTTTATAAATTATTTTATGGTAATTTTTATTTATTTTTTCGAGATTAATAATTACAAGTTTACTTTTATACCCTTTATAGGTATAATATTTATATATTTTATTCTTTTATTGTTATTTTGTATTTTTAATTTATTTAATTATGATTAATATTTTATAAAATTATAAAATACTTTTATACACTTAAATATATTTTTATTTTATTTTTCTGATATATTTTGTACACTTAATAAAATAAAAGTGTTAAAACTATAGGTATAGATATAGGTGTTATACCTATGAATTCTAGTTACAAGTATTTTTATTTTATGTTTCTTTTGTATTTTTATTCTGATTTTAATATACAAATATATTATAAGTAATATTTACAAAATTATAAAAATATAAAAATACAAAAATAATGAATAAATAATAAATTGAATATTTTAATCTGTACAAGGATACAATGAGGGTCCAAAACTCAACTTTCAAACCGTAGCTCCGCCAAATGCGAAACCACCGCCACTAAATAGCTTATTTTATTCTATATACAATTAAAGGTGAGTTTCTGCATTTGGAGTTTTCAGTTGTGAGATACGGGTTTGGGAAGTTGGGATTCTGGATTTTTTCAGATCATAACTTTTTATCTGTACATTATTTTTGAGTAAAATCAATTTTGTATTTTTCTATATGTAATTATCTACAACTTTCATGTACAAAGTTTCTTTATTTGAAGTATAAAAAATGGAACCAAAAATAGGTCCCAAAATAAATAAAAAATGGATAAAATAAAAGGGATTTTTATTGTATTCTGGCCCTTATCTCCCCTTACTTTATTCCTTGTCGACCTATTAATCAAGATGCCTAGGTCTCAGGGTTTTGGGTCATAAAATATTTACAATATTTTATTCTTTTTCTTTTCTTTTCTTTATTCTATAATTTTGGCTTTAAGAACCGCATTTTATACAATATTTATACACATATGCATGAATGCTAAAATGCACTAATTAAGGGTATTTACAGGCATTTGCTAGGGTTTTTGAGGCCAAAATGATAGAATAAAGATGATGAAATATGGATTCATCATCCCCCTATATTTTACCTTTGCTAGTCCCTAGCAAACATTTATGCAATAAGTGCAAAAAGAAAAAGAAAGAAAAGAAAAAGAAGAACTTGGATTTAGTTTAATTATCAAACTTGTCTTCACAAAATCAGAGTTTGGAGCTTAAGTCGGACCTTTGGAATTTTAGTGCGGGCGGAACCTTAATGAGAACCGAATTTGAAACCCAACAGCCCTTGAGAATCCCAAAACTCTACCCATGTCTCCTCAATAGCCAGGTCAGAAATACTTCAATTCATACGCAAACTCTTACGACTATGAGTCTGACTCGTACAGTGTAAGTGATGGTGGCTCTCCCCAACTAGAATGACAAAGAAACTGACTTCTCCAGTACGACAACCCAATGATTCCCCAATCCAATGACTCCATCCTTGAGGAGCGGGGTTTTTCCTTCTAAGTTCAAGTGGCAACCAGCTCAAGAAGAGGGGGTGGAGAGAAGAATGGATGCTAGCCAGTGTAGCTACCTATCCTGGGATGCAAGACCAGTGTAGTCAAGTCATCCAGCTGCAGGCTCACATATTTGACTTTGGAACTCAAGCTTGCTTATTGACTTTACAACATTTGTACATACTTTGCAGGCTTTTTATTTTTGTACATGCCTGAACCTTTTTTTTGAAATATTATATACAACGGCATTTACATAAGAAGTTTTTCCTCTTGAGCCAGTAGACTATCCCTCTTTTGAAGCTTTATCGCAACCCACAGCCTCCTGTCTTTAGACTTCCTCATTACTGGACGGGTTGGGGTGCACTTCCCTCCCTAGAGGAGGACAAGTGTTTCCACTTGTGTGCGTCTCATACCGGCAAATCCAATCCCCTCACCACTCCAACTGAGTTGAGCCACGTGAAAGGTGCAGGTGTCCAAGTTAGGTCATTATCAACAAGAGTCGTGCGTATGCTCCGAAATACTCTACTTAAGCAGTCAAGAATCCATTGAACTAAGTCTCGTGATCCTGAAAGAATTAAGTCAACTAGACCTGAAGTACCTCAAATTTAGTTCCTATAAGGTTCCTGTTATTAGGTAGATTTTAAGGTCCAATCAAGCTCCAATCTCCGGATTTTATTCAGACTTGTTCAACTATCAAACTCAATCCGAAAAATGCAAATGCTATGCAATGCTATGCAAAAAATATTTTTGTGATGCAATTTTCAAAGATTTTGAACTTTTTATGGATTTTTGAAAAGATGACGATGATGCATATGCATTTTTTTGTATTTTTTTCAAAAGATTTTTCAACTGTTTTTGGATTTTAATTTTGCAAATGTTTTTGGGCTTTTTCGAAAACAAAAAGTTTTGGCTAAAAGCTAGGTTAAAAATATGTACACAGGAGTGCTTCTGATATATACAAGAAGTGGATTTTAAGAATTTTACAGGGTAAGTGGTCAATTTTATACATATATTTATATATATAAAGGATTTTGGTGAGATGTATGTATTCCTCAAACTTACTTGGCACAAGTTTTTCAAACAATTTTGAAAACTATAGTCCAAAATAATTTTTTCAAACATTTTACAAACATGTACACATTTGAAAATCATTTTGCAAAGGTTTTAAAAAAAGCATGTATAGGTTTTTTTCAAAACATTTTTGCAACCATTTTTCAAATTATTTGCAAATAATTTTTCAAACATTTTATTTCACACAAAGAAAATAGATTTATGCAAAATCACACATTTTACACAGGTTGAAAACATGTAACAAAATATTTTCAAAATAGTTTTCAATAGACTTTCACAAAGATTTTCAAACTATTTTCAAACATTTTGCAAAAAACATTTTCACCTGATTTATTAATCAGTAAATACAGAAAGAATCTGAGGAACAAAACACCTTTTTATTAAGGGGTTTTAATGAATTTTTAAGAATTTTTAGCCATATTATTAGGAAAATACGAAAGTACGAGTTATGGCTAAAGTATATACGTAGTATATACGACCCCCCTATAATTAGCTTGAGCTTTGTCCTCATAGATCAGAGAGAAAAAAGAAGACATAACCCGTACTGAGTATAGGAAAATCTAAAGAATAAACGAACGAAGAAACGAATGAACGAATGAGAAGTTGATCGTCCCCCCTATACTTAGGATCAAATAATTCTAAGTATAGCAGACTGTACACAAGGCAGGGAGGGTCAAGGGTGGGAATGAACAGATCATACTCGGATTGTCTCTCCCTATACTTAGGGTAAGATATCCCTAAGTATAGACAAGAAGGGGAGACAATGGAGAGGATCAAAGAATGGAGAAACTCGGGGTGCACGCCTCCCATACTTAGGACAAAGTACGTCCTAAGTATAGAAAACTGTCTTCAAGGGGGCGACACCTGCTTGATAGATACAGAAGATAGAAAAGGAAAAGAAGAAAAGAAGAAAAGTCATTCAAAAATGTTTTGCTCTGCTTGGCCTTGCTCTGCCTCTTTGGAGATATCCGGCTCATCCTTGTAGATTACTTGAATCGAATCAACGACAGCCATGAATGTATCATGCTCAACGTATGGCTTCAGAAGCTGTCCATTGACCACAAATGGCTGTGCGTCAGATGACAGATTGGATATCAATACACTTCCGTTGTCACGCACCTGCCTAACCATAAACGACCCAGTCCATTTACTCTTCAATTTACCTGGAAAGATCTTTAATTTCGCATCAAACAACCACACCTTCTGACCTGGATCGAAGGACTTGCGGCGGATATGCTTGTCATGCCATGTTTTGACCTTCTCCTTGTACATCAGGCTGTTGTCATATGCATAATCTCTGAATTCCAATAATCTTTTCAGATCCAGTTTCCTGTTCTGACCTGCTTACTTGGAGTCCAAATTACAGATGTTAATGGCCCATAAGGATTTGTGAATGAGTTCAAGGGGCAAATGACATGGCTTGCCATACACCAGGCGGTAGGGAGACATGCCCAAGGGTGACTTGTACGCCGTCCTATAAGCCCAAAGAACGGAATCAAGCAGTTGAGACCAATTCTTGCGATCCGGACGCACAAGCTAAGGTAAAATGGTCTTGATCTCCCTATTTGAACATTCAGCTAAGCCATTAGACTGCGGGTGGTAAGGTGAAGCAAAACGAAGTTCAATGTAGAATTCCTGAGTCAACTTCTTCACCTCTCTGTTTATGAAATGACTACCCCCGTCAGATATGAGAATCTTAGGAATCCTGAACCGTTCTATGATGTGATCTCTCAAGAATTGAAAGACAGTCCTACTGTCGGCGGTTCGGGCGGGAATAGCCTCCACCCATCGACTTACATAATCGACAACAAGCAGAATATATCCATAGCCCTGACTGTTGGGAAACGGGCCCAAAAAGTCGATGCCCCATGCGTCGAAGACGTCTGAGATCTGAATGTATTTCAGAGGCATCGTGTCTCTCATTCCTATGGTTCCGCCCATCTTCTGACAATCAGTGCAACCTTTGACATAATCATCTGCATCTTTGAATAATGAAGGCCACCAGAGGCCACTTTGAAGAACTTTTGCTGTCGTACGTTTGCCTGAATGATGTCCTCCACAATCTTGGTCATGACATAAAGCGAGGACACTTGGAACTTCCTCTTGAGGAATGCACCTTCTCTAGATGCAATCTGCTCCCTCACGAAACAAATACAGATCCTCCCACTGGTAGAAATGGATTTTAAACAGGAATCTGTCTATTTTCAACTTAGGCCAGTCCTGTGGGATTTTCTTGGTCACCAGATAATTCACAATGTCTGCATACCAAGGAAGCGAGGTGACAGACAGAATTGCCTCGTCTGAAAAGGTCTCTGTGATCGGCTGAAGGTTCAGCTCAGGAGATTTCGGCTCAGGAAGCCTTGACAGATGATCGGCCACCACATTCTTTACCCCAGGTTTATCTTTGATTTCCAAATCAAATTCATGGAGGAGAAGAATTCACCGAATGAGACGTGGTTTGGCGTCCTTCTTCTGCTATAAATATCGAATGGCCGAATGATCAGTGTAAATTATCACTTTGGACCCAAGGAGGTAGGATCTGAACTTTTCCAAGGCAAAGACTACCGCTAGCAGCTCCTTTTTAGTGACAGTGTAGTTTCTCTGGGCTTCGTCGAGCGTTCGGCTAGCGTAGTGAATCGCAAATGGTACATTATCTTTCCTCTGTCCTAGTACAGCTCCGATGGCATAATTTGACGCGTCGGTCATTATCTCGAAAGGCTGAGTCCAAATCGGTGGCTGTAAGACAGGGGCCTGTGTGATGAGTTCTTTCAACTGATTAAAGGCAAGGAGCACACAGTCATCTACAATAAATTCATTCTCCTTGCCGAGCAACTCAGTCAGCGGTCTGGCCAGTTTGCTAAAGTCTTTGATGAATCGTCGTTAAAAACCGACATGGCCCAAGAATGACCTGACTTGCTTGATGGTAGTAGGAGGCTCAAGTTTGGAAATCACATCCACCTTGGCTGGGTCAACCTCCATACCACGTTTAGAAACAACGTAACCCAGCACGATTCCTTCGGTCACCATGAAGTTGCTCTTCTCCCACGAGAGCACAAGATTGACTTCGCAGCACCTCCGTAAGACGCGGTCTAAATAATCTAGACATTGGTCAAATGAATCCCCGTAGACTGAAAAATCGTCCATAAAGACCTCGAGAAAGTTGCCCACCATATCAGCAAAAACTGCAAGCATACACCTTTGAAATATGGCTGGGGCATTGCAAAGCCTGAACGGCATTCGTCTGAAGGCATATGTACCAAAAGGACAGGTGAACGTGGTCTTCTCCTGATCTTCAAGAGCAATAGCAACCTGATTGTATCCAGAGTAACCGTCCAAGAAGCAAAAATATTCCTTCGCGGCCAATCTCTCCAAGATCTGGTCGATGAAGGGTAAAGGAAAGTGGTCCTTCTTGGTAGCGAGATTAAGTCTTCTGTAGTCCACACACACTCGCCAAGAAGTGGGTACTCTGGTTGCGATCTCCTTTCCTTTGTCATTCTTCACAATGGTGATCCCTGATTTCTTGGGCACAACATGTAGAGGGCTCACCCATTTGCTGTCGGAGATGGGATAGATAAATCCTGCATCACACCACTTCTGGATCTCTTTCATAGCGATCTCCCGCAGATTAGGATTTAATCTTCTCTGAAGTTCTTGAGAGGGCCTGCAATCTTCTTCCAGAAAGATGCGATGCGAGCATAGTGACGGATTGATCCCATGGAGATCAGAAGTTCGCCAGCCTATCGCCTTGCGATTGCGTTCAAGAACCTCCATCAGACGAGATTCTTAGTCTTCGATCAGATGTGCATTGATGATGACCGGGTACATGTTCGGTTCTCCCGCAAGGAAGGCATATTTCATGTTGGAGGGCAAAGGTTTCAGCTCTGGCGGGATCTGAGCTACTTCAGAAGTGACCTCAGCTATTAAGGCAGATGGTGATTCTTTCAACTGTTCGATGTCCACCATACTCAGTTCTGCCTCTTCTCTCAAATCTTGACAGAATGTCTCGATGATTTCCTCCTCATCAGAAGATTCTACAAACATCTGATCGTGGTTTTGAAGGCACATTACCCCCACGCAGTCTCTTGCAGCACATCAGCAAATTCCTCATCCTGATTGATAAGGGGAAATTCTACTGCGGTCTCCACTTCCTCCTCGGGGCAGAGGAGTTCATGGATCTCATTCTCATCCAAAAATAAGTTGGTGTCTTGGATTTTTGCTAGAAAGTCGCAGTCGTCAGCATACTCAATCACCCTTGCACACGATGCAGATGTCCGTTCGGCTGATGTTCCCTCCGACAGGGTCTCCACTCTGATTGTTTCATTGCCAGCACCAAAAGTGATTTCTTCCATCCCATAATTCACTACTGCGTTTGATGTCCGCAGAAATGGTCTTCCAAGTATGATTGGGTAAGGAGAAATTGAGAGGGGACGTCCATATCTAAGACCACAAAATCGGCCGGGAATGACTTTCCCTGAACCATGACGATCACGTCCTCCAATAGGCCCCTAGGCCGCTTAACGGACTTGTCTGCAAACTGCAGAATCATCTTTGTAGGCTTGAGCGGTCCCAACCTGAAATCCGTAAGTAGCGAAGCTGGCATTAAGTTGACAGAAGACCCGCTGTCAAGAAGTGTTCGTTCAAACTCCTGATTGAACATCTGACAACGCACAAGAGGTTCTCCCATATCTGGCATTTTATCCGGGAGGTTGCTGATGGCATTGACGGTGGCCATTGTGAGGATATGCTTTTCGGACTTGCCACCCTTGCATCTGGAGTTGTGAGGATGAGGCCGGCACTTGGTTGTACATGCCTCTTTCAATCCTTTCTTCATGGCTGGCATGTACTCAAGAGCTTTCATTAATGGCATATTCAACACCAAATTCTGGATGATTTCTATAATGGCCGGATCAGACAAAGCATTTTTCAAATTTTTCATTTTTTGTGCTTTTTCATTGCTTCAGGAAAAGGAATATTTACAACATCTTCATCAATTTCATTCAAAAGAGTGTCCATATTGTCATGTACATGTAGATGGCAAAAAGGATTGGGTTCATCTACAATTTGTGGACCAAAAATAACAGGCTCGGCTTCTGGTGCTAGCGTTGGACTCGTCGCAGGTGCAATGCTCCTCCTGTCAGGAACTGGCTGTGAGGCAGGTGCAGGCGTCTCCAATGCTGGACGATCTCCACCGAGGTTGCTGCTATCTTTTTGTGTTTTGCTATTTTCTTCATTTTTTTGAGATTTTCTGAATGTTGGTGCTGCTCCCAAAATGTTGCTTAGCCCTGGTGTTGGCTGGACTGACGATTCCCCGTCAGATGCAAGATGCTTTCCCTTCGCCGTTGCTGATGACTGGAGTGTCCTACCACTCCTGAGAGTAACAACATTAGATAAAAACAATTAACTTCACTTGATTTGGGTTGGACACTGCCGGCTACCTGCTCCTTGCATCGGAAGTTGTTCGGGTTGGCTTAGACCTGGGCTGGTATGACGGTCTTGGCTGCCATCAGGTCGTCGATCTTCTGGGTCATCTCAGCCATGTTCTTCATTAATTGTTCTAAACAGGCCAGGGCTGGATTAACCGGCACAATCTTAGAAGAATCCCCCTGTTGGAGCCTAGAGTGCTGGTATGGCGACTGAGATTGCGACTGGTAACCTTGAGAAAGTTGGTGAGGCGGAGGGTTGGAGGAATACTGTAAATGTTGTTGGTTGTATGAAGCAGCCGGTTGCTGATGGTATCTTTGTCCGCGATATCCGGACTGTTGAGGACCGTGCTGGTAATTCTGCCTCCAGGTGTTACCGTGGGATGGAGGCTGGTACTGGTAGGAAGGCTGGAAGGGTATCCCACCCTGCTGCTGCTGGTGGTAGGTCTTGTTGCCCATGTTCTGACCCTGAGAGTGTCCTAGAGGACGGATCAGTTGCGCTTCATTGTTCCATACGCCATTGATCTCCTGAATCAGTGGCGGGGGTGGAGAGAACTGCTCGGAGTAGATAGGCTGGGACTCAGATTGGTATATAACCATCCGTGTCTGGGGCTGCAGGGGTTGCTCCGGAACATGCACGTAATACACGTGCTGAATAGGCTGGGGCTACGGTGGAGTCGGCTGAGGGTTCTGCTACGTTGTGGGCTCCTTCTTCTCAGCATTCGGCTCGGCAGAAGTAGACACAGCGTTGCAAATGTTTGCATTCAATGCACGCACAAGCTGCTCCAGCTGTTGGGAAATCTGGTCGAGCTTTTCCAGACCCTGGGTCCTCTTCTCGATGATGGAAAATTTCTCGAGGTCCTGCCACCTCTTCTCAATGATGTCCACCTTAGACAGGTGGCTCCCAATGATGCTCAGGTTGGAGCTCTCATCCTTGTCCTCGGTGTGAGAAGCCATGTTTATTGGCTTGCTGATGGCGGTTGGTAGCTTCAGGTATGCTCTGGACAAGGACTGAGCGGCTTCTCCTTCAGCCATTTCCTCAAAGACGTTCCATACCACGTCCTCATCCTTGTTGAAATGCGAACCGCCGCAAGCGGCATCGACAAGCTTTTGGCTCTCAAGTGATAGCGCCTCAAAGAAATGTTGTACGAGACTGGTCTTTGGAATTTCATGGTGGGGGCACTTCTCTTGGAGATCCTTGAATCTCTCACACGCTTCATGGATGGTCTCGTGGGGCTGCTGGCAGAAACTGGAGATATGGGCACGCATCTGATTCCATCGTCCGAGAGGATAAAATTTATGAAGAAATGCAGACATCAGCTCCTCCCAAGTCGTGATGACCTTCCCAAAATGGTCGACCCAATATAGGGCCTTGTCTTGAAGGCTGAAGGGAAAGGCGGTCATCTTGACTACCCCCAGCAGAATACTCGGGTAGTGAGCAGTGGCACAGATGCGGCCAAACTTCTTGAGAAAGATATAAGGTTCCTCAGTGGTGTTCCCATGGAATGTGGGAAGCAAGGACATAAATTGTGGCTTCAGCTCGAAGTGGACATGCATACGTGGAATCTGAATCCACTCAGTGATGCGACCTGCCCCTGGGTTGTATGTTTCCTTTAGTGTAGGCTTCGGCTGCGGTGGATCTGCTTCTGCTGCGTCGAATTCTGGTCCCCCACTGAGAATTCATCTCTGACTTCTTGAAAATTAGGATCCTGGTTTGGGTCCTCCTCCCTGCGGTCATCTCTTGCATCGGCCCTCCTCAGATCATTCAACATATCTTGGAAGGCGGTCTGGGCCAGGGCTTGATTAGTCAACTGTTGCTGGATGGCTTGGATGGATGCCAGCAACTGACTGTTAACTTCGTTCTGTGTGGTGTACTGCCCTTCCCCCCGATTGACGTCAGGTTCAGGCTGGGGTTGTGGTCCCTTTCCTCTTTCTCCTGCCATCTTAGAATGAACTTGAATTTTTGGCTCGTGATCGTGTTCTAAGTCTGCACATGGAAGAATACCCCGATCAGTCTGAATTACAGCACCAGATAGAGAGATGTGGTATGTGTCAAGGTCAACACAGAATTTTGTTAAGGACGGCGATGTGTAAAGAGTGAAATCGATTGCCATCCAAAACGGACAGAGTTCAGGACGAGAGTGATCCCGGATTATTGAAGAAGATAGGGAGTCTCGAGATCGGTCCACGGAGTCTGAACCGGGTTCTCGGGAATCACCCTAAATTATTAGAGAGGGAAAGCGAATGGAACTGATGTGGGTGTCGACGGGGTCTCGACTAAACTGCCCATTCGTCGCCATCTCGGAGATCAAGAGGAAGATCGATGTGGATGAAAGATACGGGGGCCAACAAGAAATAAATGGAGCGTAGAACAGTAGAAGGCTCACAATGAGCAAGGGTCAACTGGAGGGAGAACAAAATTTGCACAAAGGTGCGATATTTTTGATCTTAACCTAAATGCAACTAGCAATCAAACACAAAACAAGGGGATTCACCAACTCAACGCCTGATGCCGTGAAGGTTCGACTTTTATCTTTGTGATTTTTAACTTGAATTCAGGAAGTTATCTTTCAATGAGTCCTTAGAGCGCTACGCCTATAGGAGTGAGAGTACTGCCGGAAAAGTATTCCCATGCTTGTCCTCCTCCTGTGTAACCTGTAGCCTGCGCTTTTTAAGGTCCTTGTAACCCTTCCTGGATCCCCAGTCAGTCAAAGAAAAGAGGGAGGAAGCCGATAGGCGAAACCGATACTTCGGATCTTGCTCGCAACGGAATCACCCGTGAGCGTGCAAAATCCTACTCGGATGCAGATGGTGAGACAGACACACCCGTGAAGGCGTGGCCTATGCTCGGTACTTCGGACAAGGTCGATGCTCACACAATAGTGAGTCACCAATGGCGACCAATCCCTACTCACCTACGTACGATAGTAGCGCCAATACTTCAGAAATCCAGGCGATACACAAGGCAGCCACAAGCTGGGTTTTTGGCTCTAATCCTTACAAAGCACTCAGCTCACTTGGAAGGAGACCTTCCCATGCAACCTGAAAACAAGTGAGGGCGTTGCTCTCCCCAGTCAATGAATCCAATTACTAATTTTATTTAGGTCAAAGTTATCTTAGCAGTCCCTTTTTTAATTTTTTTGGTGTTATCGCTTCTTTTGAGTAGATTCAAACAAGCGCCTAACATTTTTGTTTTTTTTTCTTGATTCCTACTTGACCCAAAAACAGAGGGAGAATAGAGTCGGAAAAGCCAATGCAAGTCGGCACCAAGATGGAAATCTCACCTTTGTGCCTAAATGATGGATGCAAAGATAGAGGACTTACAGTGAATACCAGCTCTCTCCTTGCGGGATGCAAAGCAGAAATTTATAAACCTAAACTACATGCCGGTATGCAAGCGGAAAACGTCCTAAGCAGGCAATTGCTACGTGAAGAACCACAAGTCAACCACCAATCTCCAATCCTAAGGTACGGTCTAGGCTCACCCCTCCTCCTCTCGACAGATCGAGTTCAGGAGAAGCGCTTGGCGAGATGAGCTCGCGGCGCGACAGATCGAAGACTAATGATTAACTGTTTAATTAGACTAAGTCCAAAACGATCTATAGGTACATGCAATGGTTATTAGGGAGTTTGGACCTAATCTAATCGATCAAGCAAAGCCTAAAAATCTAAGGGCTCAATCCACAAAAGAAATGAAAAAGAAATCAAAATCGGAAAATGACAGTCGAGAAATGCGAAGAAAACCACGGTGAGCCCCCAGGTGAACAAACACATGGAAATTAGGCCCGAAGTGTCTGAGTGTCCAAGTCCTGTATTATTACAATTCAAATTACTCTCTCTCACAAAAATAAATAAAAAATCTAACTATCTTTCTCTCTCTCAAGATCTCCCGCTCTCTCCTGCCAGCTAGGGTAGAATAGTCGGCTCCTCCTCCCAAGGATGCGCAGGATCCCCTAGGCGATCCTCCTCGGTCAGCGGTCCCTCGCAAGAAAGCAAGAGTGTCAGACAGTTCAAAACAAATTATGCATGAAAAACAAATATTAAAAAATGGCTAAGCAGATAAAAGACATAAATGTACTCTACAAGCCGATGCTCCCCGGCAACGGCGCCATTTGAAAAACGATAATACGAGAGCCGCTAAATAGTGGTCTAACAATTCAGACTCACTTTCGCTGATGCAACTACTCAAGCCTTCCTGTTTGCCAACAATTAACCCACACAATCAATAAATCAATCAAGAGTAAGGATTAAAATTTATTATTCCCTACTAAAAATGTAAAATGGCAAGCAAGTAGGGGTCGAACACATGAAACAAAGGTGTAGAGTATAGACAAAAAGTCAACTCCTAGGTCTAATAGACTACTTAGCCAATCTGGACTTCTTTGTGGGTTTTTAATTTTTAATTTTTTATTTAATTTTTAATTTTATATTTTTGTTTTTTTATTTTTAATTTTTCTAATTTTATATTTTCTTTTTATATTTTATATATTTTTTATTTTCTTTTTCAATATTGGAATAAATATATAATATAAGAAAGGAGGTACTAAGGTATTTATAGAAATATGTAAAAATACTCAAAATTTCAGAAATAAAATATTTTTGGACTTTTTATGATTTTTTATTTGTGATTTTTGGATATTTTTCAGAATATTTTTGATATTTTTAAAAATTGAAATAAAGCAAAACAGTGAATTAGCTACTGGCTGTGAGTAAAACATGAATGAAAAATATCAAACAACAACAAAATTTTTCCAAACTAATTTTAAAATAAAGAGAATAAAATGGGGAACCTACAGAAACTGAGTTTGCATTTTTTGGAGTTGTCTAGAATTTTTTATATTTTTTGGAAGTTTTTGGGTATTTTCTAATTTTTAGGTTTTGGTTTTGAATTTTTTTAGTGATTTTTGGGTTTACACTAAAATAGGATAAAATAGACAGTAGGTAATTTTTTTGGAATTTTTCTAGGTGCTTTAATATTTTTTTGGTATTTTCTAGGCTAGACAGTGGCTAAAATGAGTGTTTTTGAATTTTATAAATAATAAAATGCAATAAAAGGCAAAATAAAAATGCTGGCGTGAAAGTGCAAGCTAACAGGAGCCTAAGTTGATTTTTGGGGATTTTTTAGGGTTTTAATGATGCATGCAAAAAATACATGTTTGCAGTGGTATTGTTGTAATATTCAAAACGGTCAGGGACCTGCATGCGAATTTCACCAAAAACTTATAACTAATAAAAAGGCTCTTGGACGAATCAAAAATACCCAAACACGTGAGGGCTTCCCCACAAAAACACCTAGCGCACGTGCGCAAGCACGCGCGCCCGGCAGGGGTACGTGCGTAATTTATGAAACGTACAGGGCAAGTTTGCAAAAATTCCAAAAGTTTTATAACTGCCTAGACAAGTTCAAGCACTAAACATAAATAAAGCAAACCCCAGGGGCCTCTGCACAAAAACACCAAGTCACGTGCGTAAAGCACGTGACCTGGCAGGGACCCAGGAGTGATTATACAAAATCTCAGGGGGCTGAGTGCAAATTATACAATAAGTTTAAACGGCTGACGAAAGTTTAATGACTAATATACTATTACAAAAATAGGCGGGGAAAGAACACAAAATTACCCACGCCTGCGGGATCGGACGGCGACAGAGCTCCCACTTATCCACGTGGCAGCACCTGGTGAGTGGATGACGCTTCGCGGTTCACGGCCCAGATTAGATCTCTGATGCGAGATCAACGACAACGGAGGGGGCCGGATCCAACGGGAGCTGTAGCGACTGGGCGCGACCCTTGATCGGATGACAGAGACGTGCAGACGAAGAATAGGGACGCACGGTTGGTCGGACGAGCTTCCCCGGCCTTGCTCCTCCTCTCTAATGGCGTTTGAAGTCCCAAAATGGGCTGACGAGCTCCCCAGGAGATCCCTCTGAACGCTGGGGATCCCAAAACACTCCGGCGAAGACTGGAGCTCCCCAGCGTCGACGACGGAGCACAGTGGCTCCAGCTATCTCCGGCGAGGCACAAAATCGACCCCAGGCGCGTAGTTGAGCTTCGGACCTACAGAAAAGACGTGAAGGAGTCGAGGGCAAGTTGCCTCGACTCCGCGGAGGGTGGAAAGGCTCTCGGTTGGTGCGTGGGACAAGTCGAGGTCAGCCGGCGAGAGTCGGAGCTGGCCAACGTGATGTCACGGCGATGAGGGAGTGATTACGAAGGGAAAACGAAGGGCGAGAATCAGTGAGGCTTCCTAGCTATCCTAGAGCAACAAAAAATCAAGAAAGGGAAAGAAATGCCTCACCAGAGCGCGCGAGCAAGGTGCTCCGGGGACCACTTCGGTGAGGGGATCCACCTCAATTCGACGCCGCCTTAGTCCAATGAGAAGCCCGATGAACTCCTGCTGTCACCAGGAGTATCTTCGAGGACTTAGGTTAGGAGTTCGGTGGTGGAAGAGGGATCAAAGAGAGAAGGGAAGTCGGAGGGTTGTATTTGAAGGGTTGACAACCGAGGCTCCAAGATCGATGGTGGCAGCGTGGTGCAGCGTCCCACAACCCAAGGAGAGCTGAGGGCGTGAATCACCTTGCGTCGAGGAAGAAAAGTTATGAAGAGACCAAGACGAGATGGTGCTTGGTGTGGCCTCCAAAAAATCGCAAAGTGGATCAAAATCCAAGGTTCTGACAAGTCCAAGGGAGGAGGTCAGACAATTAACCGAGGTCAACTGTCAGACCAACCTGGTTGGTCCACGTGGACCAACCAGGAAAAATCCCCTAAAAAATATTTCAAAAATCTTTTAAAAATAGTAATTGAACTTATTAAAAGTTGGTTATATTTAAAAAATGTTTATTATTTTATAAATTATTTTATGGTAATTTTTATTTATTTTTTCAAGATTAATAATTACAAGTTTACTTTTATACCCTTTATAGGTATAATATCTATATATTTTATTCTTTTTTTATTATTTTGTATTTTTAATTTATTTAATTATGATTATTATTTTATAAAATTATAAAATACTTTTATACACTTAAATATATTTTTTTTTTCTGATATGTTTTGTACACTTAATAAAATAAAACTGTTAAAACTCTATGTATAGATACACGTGTTATACCTATGAATTCTAGTTACAAGTATTTTTATTTTATGTTTCTTTTGTATTTTTATTCTGATTTTAATATACAAATATATTATAAGTAATATTTACAAAATTATAAAAATATAAAAATACAAAAATAATGAATAAAAAATAAATTGAATATTTTAATCTGTACAAGTATACAATAAGGGTCCAAAACTCAACTTTCAAACCGTAGCTCCGCTAAATGCGAAAACACCGCCATTAAATAGCTTATTTTATTCTATATACAATTAAAGGTGAGTTTGCTGCATTTGGAGTTTTCAGTTGTGAGATACGGGTCTGGGAAGTTGGGATTCTGGATTTTTATTCAGACCATAACTTTTTATCTGTACATTATTTTTGAGTAAAATCAATTTTGTATTTTCCTATATGTAATTATCTACAACTTTCATGTACAAAGTTTCTTTATTTGAAGTATAAAAAGTGGAACGAAAAATAGGTCCCAAAATGAATAAAGAATGGATAAAATAAAAGGGATTTTTATTGTATTCTGGCCCTTATCTCCCCCTACTTTATTCCTTGTCGACCTATTCATCAAGATGCCTAGGTCTCGGGGTTTCGGGTCTTAAAATATTTTACAATATTTTATTCTTTTTCGTTTCTTTTCTTTATTCTATAATTTTGGCTTTAAAAACCGCATTTTATACAATTCTTACACACATATGCATGAATGCTAAAATGAACTAATTAAGGGTATTTACAGGCATTTGCTAGGGTTTTTGAGGCCAAAATGATAGAATAAAGATGATGAAATATGTATTCATCATCCCCCTATACTTTACCTTTGCTAGTCCCTAGCAAACACTTATGCAATAAGTGCAAAAAGAAAAAGAAAGAAAAGAAAAAGAAGAACTTGGATTTATTTCAATTATCAAACTTGTCTTCACAAAATCAGAGTTTGGAGCTTAAGTCGGACCTTTGGTAATTTAGTGCGGGCGGAACCTTAATGAGAACCGAATTTGAAACCCAACAACCCTTGAGAATCCCAAAACTCTGCCCAAGTCTCCTCAATAGCCAGGTCAGAAATACTTCAATTCATACGCAAACTCTTACACTATGAGTCTGACTCGTACAGTGTAAGTGATGGTGGCTCTCCCCAACTAGAATGACAAAGAAACTGACTTCTCCAGTACGACAACTCAATGATTCCCCAATCCAATGACTCCATCCTCGAGGAGCGGGGTATTCCCTTCTAAGTTCAAGTGGCAACCAGCTCAAGAGGAGGGGGTGAAGAGAAGAATGGATGGTAGCCAGTGTAGCTACCTATCCTGGGATGCAAGACCAGTGTAGTCAAGTCATCCAGCTGCAGGCTCACATATTTGACTTTGGAACTCAAGCTTGCTTATTGACTTTACAACATTTGTACATACTTTGCAGGCTTTTTATTTTTGTACATGCCTGAACCTTTTTTTTTTTGAAATATTATATACAACAGCATTTACATAAGGAGTTTTTCCTCTTGAGCCAGTAGACTATCCCTCTTTTGAAGCTTTATCGCAACCCACAACCTCCTGTCTTTAGACTTCCTCATTACTGGACGGGTTGGGGTGCACTTCCCTCCCTAGAGGAGGACAAGTGTTTCCACTTGTGTGCGTCTCATACCGGCAAATCCAATCCCCTCACCACTCCAACTGAGTTGAGCCATGTGAAAGGTGCAGGTGTCCAAGTTAGGCCATTATCAACAAGAGTCATGCGTGTGCTCCGAAATACTCTACTTAGGCAGTCAAGAATCCATTGAACTAAGTCTCGTGATCCTCAAAGAATTAAGTCAACTAGACCTGAAGTACCTCAAATTCAGTTCCTACAAGGTTCCTGATATTAGGTAGATTTTAAGGTCCAATCAAGCTCCAATCTTCGGATTTTATTCAGACTTGTTCAACTATCAAACTCAATCCGAAAAATGCGAATGCTATGCAATGCTATGCAAAAAATATTTTTGTGATGTAATTTTCAAAGATTTTGAACTTTTTATGGATTTTTGAAAAGATGACGATGATGCATATGCATTTTTTTGTATTTTTTTCAAAAGATTTTTCAACTGTTTTTGGATTTTAATTTTGAAAATGTTTTTGGGCTTTTTCAAAAACAAAAAGTTTTGGCTAAAAGCTAGGTTAAAAATATGTACACGGGAGTGCTTCTGATATATACAAGAAGTGGATTTTAAGAATTTTACAGGGTAATGGTCAATTTTATACATACATATATATATATATATATATATATAAAGGATTTTGGTGAGATGTATGTATTTCTCAAACTTACTTGACACAGGTTTTTCAAACAATTTTGAAAACTATAGCCTAAAATAATTTTTACAAACATTTTACAAACATGTACACATTTGATAATCATTTTGCAAATGTTTTCAAAACAATATGTATAGGTTTTTTTTCAAAACGTTTTTGCAACCATTTTTCAAATCATTTGCAAATCATTTTTCAAACATTTTATTTCACACAAAGAAAATAGATTTGTGCAAAACCACACATTTTACACAGGTTGAAAACATGTAACAAAATATTTTCAAAATAGTTTTCAATAGACTTTCACAAAGATTTTCAAACTATTTTCAAACATTTTGCAAAAAAACATTTTCACATGATTTATTAATCAGTAAATACAGAAAGAATCTGAGGAACAAAACACCTTTTTATTAAAGATTTTTAATGATTTTTTTAAGAATTTTTAGCCATATTATTAGGAAAATACGAAAGTACGAGTTATGGCTAAAGTATATACGTAGTATATACGACCCCCTATAATTAGCTTGAGCTATGTCCTCATAGATCAGAGAGAAAAAAGAAGACATAACCCGTACTGAGTATAGGAAAATCTAAAGAATAAACGAACGGAGAAACGAATGAACGAATGAGAAGTTGACCGTCCCCCCTATACTTAGGATCAAATAATCCTAAGTATAACAGACTGTACACAAGGCAATGAGGGTCAAGGGTGGGAATGAACAGATCGTACTCGGATTGTCTCCCCCTATACTTAGGGTAAGATATCCCTAAGTATAGACAAGAAGGGGAGACAATGGAGAGGATCAAAGAATGGAGAAACTCGGGGTGCACACCCCCCTATACTTAGGACAAAGTACGTCCTAAGTATAGAAAACTGTCTTCAAGGGGGCAACACCTGCTTGATAGATACAGAAGATAGAAAAGGAAAAGAAGAAAAGAAGAAAAGTCATTCAAAATTTTTTTGCTCTGCTTGGCCTTCCTCTGCCTCTTTGGAGATATCCGGCTCATCCTTGTAGATTACTTGAATCAAATCAACGACAGCCATGAATGTATCATATTCAACATATGGCTTCAGAAGCTGTCCATTGACCACAAATGGTTGTGCGTCAGATGACAGATTGGATATCAATACACTTCCGTTGTCACGCACCTGCCTAACCATAAACGGCCCAGTCCATTTACTCTTCAATTTACCTGGAAAGATCTTTAATTTCGCATCAAACAACCACACCTTCTGACCTGGATCAAAGGACTTGCGGCGGATATGCTTGTCATGCCATGTTTTGACCTTCTCCTTGTACATCAGGCTGTTGTCGTATGCATAATCTCTGAATTCCAATAATCTGTTCAGATCCAGTTTCCTATTCTTTCCTGCTTGCTTGGAGTCCAAATTACAGATGTTAATGGCCCATAAGGATTTGTGAATGAGTTCAACGGGCAAATGACATGGCTTGCTATACACCAGGCGGTAGGGAGACATGCCCAAGGGTGACTTGTACGCCGTCCTATAAGCCCAAAGAACGGAATCAAGCAGCTGAGACCAATTCTTGCGATCCGGACGCACAAGCTTCTGTAAAATGGTCTTGATCTCCCTATTTGAACATTCAGCTAAGCCATTGGACTGCGGGTGGTAAGGTGAAGCAACACGATGTTCAGTGCAGAATTCCTGAGTCAACTTCTTCACCTCTCTGTTTATGAAATGACTACCCCCGTCAGATATGAGAATCTTAGGAATCCCGAACCGTGCTATGATGTGATCTCTCAAGAATCGACAGACAGTCCTACTGTCGACGGTTCGGGCGGGAATAGCCTCCACCCATCAACTTACATAATCGATAGCAAGCAAAATATATTCATAGCCCTGACTGTTGGGAAACGAGCCCATAAAGTCGATGCCCCATGCGTCGAAGACGTCTGAGATCTGAATGTATTTCAGAGGCATCGTGTCTCTCAATCCTATGATTCCGCCCATCTTCTGACAATCAGTGCAGCCTTTGACATAATCATATGCATCTTTGAATAATGAAGGCCACCAGGGGCCACTTTGAAGAACTTTTGCTGTCGTACGTTTGCCTGAATGACGTCCTCCAGAATCTTGGTCATGACATAAAGTGAGGACACTTGGAACTTCCTCCTGAGGAATGCACCTTCTCCAGATGCAATCTGCTCCCTCACGAAACAAATACAGATCCTCCCACTGGTAGAAATGGATTTTAAACAGGAATCTGTCTATTTTCAACTTAGGCCAGTCCTGTGGGATTTTCTTGGTCACCAGATAATTCACAATATATGCATACCAAGGAAGCGAGGTGACAAATAGAATTGCCTCGTCTGGAAAGGTCTCTATGATCGGCTGAAGGTCCAGCTCAGGAGATTCCGGCTCAGGAAGCCTTGACAGATGATCGACCACCACATTCTTTACCCCAGGTTTATCATTGATTTCCAAGTCAACTTCTTGGAGGAGAAGGATCGACCGAATGAGACGTGGTTTGGCATCCTTCTTCTGCTTTTATACCGAATGGCCGAATGATCAGTTTAAATATCACTTTGGACCCAAGGAGGTAGGATCTGAACTTTTCCAAGGCAAAGCCTACCGCTAGCAGCTCCTTTTCAGTGACAGTGTAGTTTCTCTGGGCTTCGTCGAGCGTTCGGTTAGCGTAGTGAATCGCAAATGGTACTTATCTTTCCTCTGTCCTAGTACAACTCCGATGGCATAATCTGACGCGTCGGTCATTATCTCGAAAGGCTGAGTCCAAATCAGTGGCTGTAAGATAGGGGCATGTGTGATGAGTTCTTTCAACTGATTAAAGGCAAGGAGCACACGGTCATCTACAATAAATTCATTCTCCTTGTCGAGCAACTCAGTCAGCGGTCTGGCCAGTTTGCTAAAGTCTTTGATGAATCGTCGGTAAAAACTGACATGGCTTAAGAATGACCTGACTTGCTTGATGGTAGTAGGTGGCTCAAGTTTGGAAATCACATCCACCTTGGCTGTGTCAACCTCCATACCACGTTTAGCAACAACGTGACCCAGCACGATTCCTTCGGTCACCATGAAGTTGCTCTTCTCCCACGAGAGCACAAGATTGACTTCGTAGCACCTCCGTAAGACTCGGTCTAAATAATCCAGACATTGTTCAAATGAATCCCCGTAGACCGAAAAATCATCCATAAAGACCTCGAGAAAGTTGCCCACCATATCACCAAAAACTGCAAGCATACACCTTTGAAATGTGGCTGGGGCGTTGCAAAGCCCGAACGACATTCGTCTGAAGGCATATGTACCAAAAGGCAGGTGAACGTGGTCTTCTCTTGATCTTCAGGAGCAATAGAAACCTGATTGTATCCAGAGTAACCGTCCAAGAAGCAAAAATATTCCTTCGCAGCCAATCTCTCCAAGATCTGGTCGATGAAGGGTAAAGAAAAGTGGTCCTTCTTGGTAGCGAGATTAAGTCTTCTGTAGTCCGCGCATACTCGCCAAGAAGTGGGTACTCTGGTTGCGATCTCCTCTCCTTTGTCATTCTTCACAATGGTGATCCCTGATTTCTTGGGCACAACATGTAGAGGGCTCATCCATTTGCTGTCGGAGATGGGATAGATAAATCCCGCATCACACCACTTCTGGATCTCTTTCATAACGACCTCCCGCAGATTAGGATTTAATCTTCTCTGAAGTTCTCGAGAGGGCCTGCAATCTTCTTCCAAAAAGATACGGTGCGAGCATAGTGACGGATTGATCCCATGGAGATCAGAAGTTCGCCAGCCTATCGCCTTGCGATTGCGTTCAAGAACCTCCATCAGACGAGATTCTTGGTCTTCGGTCAGATGTGCATTGATGATGACCGGGTACATGTTCGGTTCTCCCGCAAGGAAGGCGTATTTCATGTAGGAGGGCAAAGGTTTCAACTCTGGCGGGATCTGAGCTGCTTCAGAAGTGACCTCAGCTATTAAGGCAGGTGGTGATTCTTTCAACTGTTCGATGTCCACCATACTCGGTTCTGCCTCTTCTCTCAAATCTTGACAGAATGTATCGATGATTTCCTCCTCATCAGAAGATTCTTCAAACATTTGCTCGTGGTTTTGAAGGCACATCACCCCCACGACAGTCTCTTGCAGCACATCAGCAAGTTCCTCATCCTGATTGATAAGGGGAAATTCGACTGCGGTCTCCACTTCCTCCTCAGGGCAGAGGAGTTCATGGATCTCATTGTCATCCAAAAATAAGTTGGTGTCTTGGATTTTTGCTAGAAAGTCGTAGTCGTCAGCATACTCAATCACCCTTGCACACGATGCAGATGTCCGTTCGGCTGATGTTCCCTCCGACAGGGTCTCCACTCTGATTGTTTCATTGCCAGCGCCAAAAGTGATTTCTCCTGACCCATAATTCACTACTACGTTTGATGTCCGCAGAAATGGTCTTCCAAGTATGATTGGGGTAAGGGGCAATGGAGAGGGGACGTCCATATCTAAGACCACAAAATCGGCCGGGAATGACTTTCCCTGAACCGTGACGATCACGTCCTCTAACAGGCCCCTAGGCCGCTTAACGGACTTGTCTGTAAACTGCAGAATCATCTTTGTAGGCTTGAGCGGTCCCAACCTGAACTCCGTAAGTAGCGAAGCTGGCATTAGTTGACAGAAGACCCGCTGTCAAGAAGTGTTCGTTCAAACTCCTGATTGAACATCTGACAACACACAAGAGGTGCTCCCATATCTGGCTTTTTATCCGGGAGGCTGCTGATGGCATTGACGGTGGCCATTGTGAGGATATGCTTTTCAGACTTGCCACCCTTGCTTCTGGAGTTGTAAGGATGAGGCCGGTGCTTGGTTGTACATGCCTCTTTCAATCCTTTCTTCACGACTGGCATGTACTCAAGAGCTTTCATTAATGGCATATTCAGCACCAAATTCTGGATGATTTCTATAATGGCCGGATCAGATAAAGCATTTTTCAAAATTTTCATTTTTTTGTGTTTTTTCATTGCTTCAGGAAAAGGAATATTTACAACATCTTCTTCAATTTCATTCAAAAGAGTGTCCATGCTGTCATGTACAGGTAGATGGAAAAAAGGATTAGGTTCATCTACAATTTGTGGACCGAAAATGTCAGGCTCGGCTTCTGGTGCTGGAGTTGGACTCGCCGCAGGTGCAATGCTCCTCCTGTCAGGAACTGGCTCTGAGGCAGGTGCAGGCGTCTCCAATGTTGGCTGATCTCCACCGAGGTTGCTGCTATCTTTTTGTGTTTTGCTATTTTCTTCATTTTTTTGTGATTTTCTGAATGCTGGTGCTGCTCCCAAAATGCTGCTTGGCCCTGGTGTTGGCTGGACTGACGATTCCCCGTCAGATGCAAGATGCTTTCCCTTCGCCGCCGCGGATGGCTGGAGTGTCCTACCGCTCCTGAGAGTAACAACATTAGATACAAAACAATTAAATTCACCTGATTTGGGTTGGACACTACCGGCTACCTGCTCCTTGCGTCGGAAGTTGTTCGGGTTGGCTTCGACCTAGGCTGGTATGACGGTCTTGGCTGCCGTCAGGTCGTCGATCTTCTCAGCCATGTTCTTCATTAATTGTTCTAAACAGGCCAGGGCCGGATTAACCGGCACAATCTTAGAAGAATCCCCCTGCTGGAGCCTAGAGTGCTGGTATGGCGGCTGAGATTGCGACTGGTAACCTTGAGAAAGTTGGTGAGGCAGAGGGTTGGAGGAATACTGTAAATGCTGTTGGTTGTATAAAGCAGCCGGTTGCTGATGGTATCCTTATCCGCGATATCCGGACTGCTGAGGACCGTGCTGGTAATTCTGCCTCCAGGTGTTACCGTGGGATGGAGGCTGGTACTGGTAGGAAAGCTGGAAGGGTCTCCCACCCTGTTGCTGCTGGTGGTAGGGCCTGTTGCCCATTTTCTGACCCTGAGAGTGTCCCTGAGGACGGGTTAGCTGCGCTTCATTGTTCCATATGCCATTGATCTCCTGAATCAGTGGCGGGGGTGGAGAGAACTGCTAGGAGTAGACAGGCTGGGACTCAGATTGGTATACAACCATCTATGTCTGGGGCTGCGGGGGATGCTCCGGAACCTGCACGTAATACACGTGCTGAATAGGCTGGGGCTGCGGTGGAGTCGGCTGAGGGTTTTGCTACGTTGTGGGCTCCTTCTTCTCAGCATTCAGCTCGGCAGAAGTAGACACAACGTTGCATATGTTTGCATTCAATGCACGCACAAGCTGCTCCAGCTGTTGGGAAATCTGGTCGAGCTTTTCCATACCCTGGGTCCTCTTCTCGATGATAGACAATTTCTCGAGGTCCTGCGACCTCTTCTCAATGATGTCCACCTTAGACAGGTGGCTCCCAATGATGCTCAGGTTGGAGCTCTCATCCTTGTCCTCGGTGTGAGAAGCCATGTTTACTGGCTTGTTGATGGCGGTTGATAGCTTCAGGTATGCTCTGGACGAGGATTGAGCGGCTTCTCCTTCAGCCATTTCCTCGAAGACGTTCCATACCACGTCCTCGTCTTTGTTGAGATGTGAACCGCCGCAAGCGGCATCGACAAGCTTTTGGCTCTCAAGTGATAGCCCCCCAAAGAAATGTTGTACGAGACTGGTCTTTGGAATTTCATGGTGGGGGCACTTCTCCTGGAGATCCTTGAATCTCTCCCACGCTTCATGGATGGTCTCGTGGGGCTGCTGGCAGAAACTGGAGATACGGGCACGCATCTGATTCAATCACCCGAGAGGATAAAATTTATGAAGAAATGCAGACTTCAGCTCCTCCCAAGTCGTGACGACCTTCCCAAGATGGTCGACCCAATATAGGGCCTTCTCTTGAAGGCTGAAGGGAAAGGCAGTCATCTTGACTACCCCCAGCGGAATACCCGGGTAGTGAGCAGTATCACAGATGCGGCCAAACTTCTTGAGAAAGATATAAGGTTCCTCAGTGGTGTTCCCATGGAATTTGGGAAGCAAGGACAGAAATTGCGGCTTCAGCTCGAAGTGGGCATGCATACGTGGAACCTGAATCCACCCAGTGATGCGACCTGCCCCTGGGTTGTATGTTTCCTTTAGTGTAGGCTTCGACTGCGGTGGATCTACTTCCGCTGCGTCGAATTCTGGTCCCCCCCACTGAGAATTCATCTCTGAGTTCTTGAAAATTAGGATCCTGGTTTGGGTCCTCCTCCCTGCGGTCATCCCTTGCATCGGCCCTCCTCCTCAGATCGTTCAGCATATCTTGGAAGGCGGTCTGGGCCAGGGCTTGATTAGTCAACTGTTGCTGGATGGCTTGGATGGATGCCAGCAGCTGACTGTTAACTTCGTTCTGTGTGGTGTACTGCCCTTCCCCCGAATTGACTTCAGGTTCAGGCTGGGGCTGTGGTCCCTTTCCTCTTCCTCCTGCCATCTCAGAATGAACTTGAAGTTCTGGCTCGTGATCGGGTTCTAAGTTTGCACATGGAAGAATGCCCCGATCAGTCTGAATTGCAGCACCAGATAGAGAGATGTGGTCTGTGTCAAGGTCAACACAGAATTTTGTCAAGGACGACGATGTTAAGGAGTGAAATCGATTGCCATCCAAAATGGACAGAGTTCGGGACGAGAGTGATCCCGATTTATTGAAGAAGACAGGGAGTCTGGAGATCGGTCCACGGAGTCTGAACCGGGTTCTCGGGAATCACCCTGAATTATTGGAGAGGAAAAGCGAATGGAATTGATGTGGGTGTCGACGAGGTCTCGACTAAACTGCCCATTCGTCGCCATCTCGGAGATCAAGAGGAAGATCGATGTGGATGAAAGATACCGGGGTCAACAAGAAATAAATGGAGCGTAAAACAGTAGAAGGCTCACAATGAGCAAGGGTCAACTGGAGGGAGAACAAAATTTGCGCAAAGGCGCGATATTTTTGATCTTGACCTAAATGCAACTAGCAATCAAACACAAAACAAGGGGATTCACCAACTCAACGCGTGATGTCGTGAAGGTTCGGCTTTTATCTTTGTGATTTTTAACTTGAATTCAGGAAGTTATCTTTCAACAAGTCCTTAGAGTGCTACGCCTATAGGAGCGAGAGTACTGCCAGAAAAGTATTCCCGTACTTGTCCTCCTCCTGTGTAACCTGTAGCCTACGCTTTTTAAGGTCCTTGTAACCCTTCCTGGATCCCTACTCAGCCAAAGAAAAGAGGGAGGAAGCCAATAGGCGAAACCGATACTTCGGATCTTGCTCGCAACGGAATCACCCGTGAGCGTGCAAAATCCTACTCGGACGCAGACGGTGAGACAGACACACCCGTGAAGGTGTGGCCTATGCTCGGTACTTCGGACAAGGTCGATGCTCACACAATAGTGAGTCACCAATGGTGACCAAGCCCTACTCACCTACGTACGATAGTAGCGCCAATACTTCAAAAATCCAGGCGATACACAAGGCAGCCACAAGCTGGGTTTTTGGCTCTAATCCTTACGAAGCACTCAGCTCACTTGGAAGGAGACCTTCCCATGCAACCTGAAAACAAGTGAGGGTGTTGCTCTCCCCAGTCAATGAATCCAATTACCAATTTTATTTAGGTCAAAGTTTTCTTAGCAGCCCCTTTTTTAATTTTTTTGGTGTTATCGCTTCTTTTGAGTAGATTCAAACAAGCGCCTAACGTTTTTTTTCTTGATTCCTACTTGATCCAAAAACTGAGGGAGAATAGAGTCGGAAAAGCCAATGCAAGTCGGCACCAAGATGGAAATCTCACCTTTTTGCCTAAATGATGGATGCAAAGATAGAGGACTTACAGTGAATCCCAGCTCTCTCCATCCGGGATGCAAAGCAGAAATTTATAAACCTAAACTACATGCCGGTATGCAAGCGGAAATAGTCCTAAGCAGGTAATTACTACGTGAAGAACCACAAGTCAACCACCAATCTCCAATCCTATGGTCCGGTCTAGGCTCACCCCTCCTCCTCTCGACACATCATGTTTAGGAGAAGCGCTTGGCGGGATGAGCTCGTGGCGCGACGGATCAAAGACTAACGATTAACCTGTTTAATTAGACTAAGTCCAAAACGATCTATAGGTACATGCAATGGTTATTAGGGTGTTTGGACCTAATCTAATCGATCAAGCAAAGCCTAAAAATCTGAGGGCTCAATCCACAAAAGAAATGAAAAAGAAATCAAAACTGGAAAATGACACTCAAGAAACGCGAAGAAAACCGCGGTGAGCCCCCTGGTGAACAAACACCTGGAAATTAGGCCCGAAGTGTCTGAGTGTCCAAGTACTGTATTATTACAATTCAAATTACTCTCTCTCACAAAAATAAATAAAAAATCTAACTATCTTTCTCTCTCTCAAGCTCTCCTACCCTCTCCTGCCAGCTAGGGTAGAATAGCCGGCTCCTCCTCCCAAGGATGCGCAGGATCCCCTAGGCGATCCTCCTCGGTCAGCGGTCCCTCGCAAGAAAGCAAGAGAAGTATCAGACAGTTCAAAACAAATTATGCAAGAGAAGTGTCAGACGCCATTTGAAAAACGAAAATGCGAGAGCCGCTAAATAGTGGTCTGACAAATCAGACTCGCTGTCGCTGATGCGACTATTCAAGCCTACCCGTTTGCCAACAATTAACCCACACAATCAATAAATCAATCAAGAGCAAGGATTAAAATTTATTATTCCCTACTAAAAATGTACAATGGCAAGCAAGTAGGGGTCGAACACAGGACACAAAGATGTAGAGTATAGACAAAAAGTCAACTCCTAGGTCTAATAGACTACTTAGCCAATCTGGACTTCTTTGTGGGTTTTTAATTTTTAATTTTTTATATTTTTTTAATTTTATATTTTTGTATTTTTATTTTTAATTTTCTGATTTATATTTTCTTTTTATATTTTATATATTTTTTATTTTCTTTTTCAATATTGCAATAGATTTATAATATAAGAAAGGAGGTACTAAGGTATTTATAGAAATATGTAAAAATACTAAAAAATTCAGAAATAAAATATTTTTGGACTTTTTATGATTTTTTACTATTTTTGTGATTTTTGGATATTTTTCAGAATGTTTTTGATATTTTTAAAAACTGAAATAAAGCAAAACAGTGAATTTAGCTACTTGTTGTGAGTAAAACAGGAATGAAAAATATCAAACAGCCACAAAATTTTTCCAAACTAATTTTAAAATAAAAATAATAAAATGGGGAACCTGCAGGAACCGAGTTTGCATTTTTTTGGACTTTTCTAGAATTTTTTATATTTTTTAGAAGTTTTGGGGTATTTTCTAATTTTTATGGTTTTGGTTTTGAAATTTTTAGTGATTTTTGGACTGACACTAAAATAGGATATAAAAGATAGTAGGTAATTTTTTTGGAATTTTTCTAGGTGCTTTAATATTTTTTTGGTATTTTCTAGGCTAGACAGTGGCTAAAATGAGTGTTTTTGAATTTTTATAAATAATAAAATGCAATAAAAGGCAAAATAAAAATGCTGGCATGAAAGTGCAAGCTAACAGGAGCCTAAGTTGATTTTTGGGGATTTTTTAGGGTTTTAATGATGCATGCAAAAAATACAAGAAACGAAAAGAAAATACATGTTTGTAGGGGTATTGTTGTAATATTCAAAAAGGTTAGGGAGCTGCATGCCAATTTCACCTAAAACTTATAACTAATTAAAAAGTCTTTTGGACGAATCAAAAATACCCAAACACGCGAGGGCTTCCCCGCAAAAACACCTAGCGCACGTGCGCAAGCACGTGCGCCTGGTAGGGGCACGGACGTAATTTATGAAACATGCGGGGAAAGTTTGCAAAAATTCCAAAAGTTTTATAACTGCCTAGACAAGTTCATGCACTAAACATAAATAAAGCAAACCCCAGGGGCCTCTGCACAAAAACGCCAAGTCACGTGCGTAAAGCACGTGACCTGGTAGGGACCCAGGAGTGATTATACAAAATCTCGGGGGGCTGAGTGCAAATTATACAATAAGTTTAAACGTCTGACGAAAGTTTAATGACTAATATACTATTACAAAAATAGGCGGGGAAAGAACACAAAATTACCCAGGCCTGCGGGATCGGACGGCGAAAGAGCTCCCACTTATCCACATGGCAGCACCTGGTGAGTGGATGATGCTTCGCGGTTCACGGCCCAGATTAGATCTCTGATGCGAGATCAACGGCAACGGAGGGGGACGGATCCAACGGGAGCTGTAGCGAATAGGCGCGGCCCTTGATCGGACGACAGAGACGTGCAAACGAAGAACAGGGAAGCACGGTTGGTCGGACGAGCTTCCCCGGCCTTGCTCCTCCTCTCTGATGGCGTTTGAAGTCCCAAAATGGGCTGACGAGCTCCCCAGAAGGTCCCTCTGAATGCTGGGGTTCCCAAAACACTCCGGCGAAGACTGGTGCTCCCCAACGTCGACGACGAGCACGGTGGCTCCAGCTATCTCCGGCGAGGCACAAAATCGACCCCAGGCGCGTAGTTGAGCTTCGGACCTGCAGAAAAGATGTGAAGGAGTCAAGGGCAAGTTGCCTCGACTCCGCGGAGGGTGGAAAGTCTCTCGGTTGGTGCGTGGGACAAGTCATGGTCGGCCGACGAGACTCGGAGCCGGCCAACGTGATGTCACGATGATGAGGGAGTGATTACGAAGCGAAAACGAAGGGCGAGAATCATGGAGGCTTCCTAGCTATCCTAGAGAAACAAAAAAATCAAGAAAAGGAAAGAAATGCCTCACCAGAGCGTGCGGGCAATGTGCTCCGGCGACCACTTCGGCGAGGGGATCCACCTCAATTCGACGCCGCCTTGGTCCAATGAGAAGCCCGACGAACTCCTGCTGACACCAGGAGTATCTTCGAGGACTTAGGTTAGGAGTTCGGTGGTGGAAGAGGGATCAAAGAGAGAAGGGAAGTTGGAGGGTTGTATTTGAAGGGTTGACAACCGAGGCTCCAAGATCGATGGTGGCAACGTGGTGCAGCGACCCACAGCCCAAGGAGAGCTGAGGGTGTGAATCACCTTGAGTCGAGGAAGAAAAGTTGTGAGGAGACCAAGACGAGATGGTGCTTGGTGTGGCCTCCAAAAAATCGCAAAGTGGATCAAAATCCAAGGTTCTGACAAGTCCAAGGGAGGAGGTCAGACAGTTGACCGAGGTCAACTGTCAGACCAACCTGGTTGGTCCACGTGGACCAACCAGGAAAAATCCCCTAATTAATATTTCAAAAATCTTTTAAAAATAGTAAGTAAACTTATTAAAAGTTAGTTATAAAATAAAAAATGTTTATTATTTTCTAAATTATTTTATGGTAACTTTTATTTATTTTTTCGAGATTAATAATTACAAGTTTACTTTTATACCCTTTATAGGTATAATATCTATATATTTTATTCTTTTATTTTTATTTTGTATTTTTAATTTATTTAATTATGATTATTATTTTATAAAATTATAAAATAATTTTATACACTTAAATGTATTTTTATTTTATTTTTCTAATATGTTTTGTACACTTAATAAAATAAAAGTGTTAAAACTATAGGTATAGATACAGATGTTATACCTATGAATTCTAGTTACAAGTATTTTTATTTTATGTTTCTTTTGTAATTTTATTCTTATTTTAATATAAAAATATATTATAAGTAATATTTACAAAATTATAAAAATATAAAAAATACAAAAATAATGAATAAATAATAAATTGAATATTTTAATCTGTACAAGTATACAATGAGGGTCCAAAACTCAACTTTCAAACCGTAGCTCCGCCAAATGCGAAACCACTGCCATTAAATAGCTTATTTTATTCTATATACAATTAATGGTGAGTTTGCTGCATTTGGAGTTTTCAGTTGTGAGATACGGGTTTGGAAAGTTGGGATTATGGATTTTTATTCAGACCATAACTTTTTATCTGTACATTATTTTTGAGTAAAATAAATTTTGTATTTTTCTATATGTAATTGTCTACAACTTTCATGTACAAAGTTTCTTTATTTGAAGTATAGAAAGTGGAACCAAAAATAGGTCCCAAAATGAATAAAGAATGGATAAAATAAAAGGGATTTTTATTGTATTCTGGCCCTTATCTCCCCCCACTTTATTACTTGTCGACCTATTCATCAAGATGCCTAGCTCTCAGGGTTTCAGGTCATAAAATATTTACAATATTTTATTCTTTTTCTTTTCTTTTCTTTTCTTTATTCTATAATGTTGGCTTTAAAACCCGCATTTTATACAATATTTACACACATATGCATGAATGCTAAAATGCACTAATTAAGGATATTTACAAGCATTTGCTAGGGTTTTTGAGGCCAAAATGATAGAATAAAGATGATGAAATGTGGATTCATCAGTCATCAAGGTCCACCACCACCTTACACCTCACAAACCCACCCACAACAGCAGTACCGGCAGGTCCAGTATAGGTAGCAGAATCACTCATCCTCCAGTCAACAGCAGTAGCAGACCCCACCATGAGCGATCTGGAGTCCATCACTTTGTCCATTCAGTCTTTGATAGATAGGGTTCAACTATTGTAGAATGATTATCATGACATAAGGACAGATCTCAACCGTGTCTCACGCCAACAAGATCAGCAGATGGCACCAAGGACTCCAATTCCCATCCAGGTTCAGGCTAATCCCAATAGCCTGAATTAGGGTCAGCAGTAACCATGAGATCAGGTATACTATTCAGATTATTCCTAGGGATAATTACACCCATAACCCTGAGTAATTTCGCAATAGCATTCATAACATACAAAATAGCGAATTACATGATAAACCCTGAGTAGTCACTCCGTCTCACACTCATGACCCTCCGTTAATTTTTCACTTAACCCAACCATACCATTGGGTTAATCCAACCCTTCCTGTATCCAACGGCTAAAAATTTTTTTAAAAAAATTCCTCCTTCTTCCAGCTTAGCCGACCGCCTCCCCTTCTTCCTCCTCCCTCCCTCCGCCTGCAGCTACCCCCTCCGCCGACCGTCCGACCGCACCCACACCTTCCTCCCCTCTACCCCGTCGCCTCCCTCCCTCCGCCTGCACCCCCTCCCCACGCATGCCTGGGAGAGGCCCCTCCTCCCCAAGCCCCCGTCCCAAGCCCCCCCCCCCCCGCGTGGCTGGGAGCCCCCCTCCACCCCAAGCCCCCGCCTCCCCGGAGGGTTACCTGGGGCGCGGGCGTAGGTTCCCAGGCGGTGCCGGAGGGGAAGGGGGGCACGGGCAAGGGTTCCCAGGCGACACCGGAGGGGAAGGGGGGTGCGGGCGCGGGTGAGGGTTCCCATGCGGTGCTGGAGGGGAAGGAGGGGGGGGGGGCGACCTGGGGCTTGGACGCGCGCGAGGGTTCCCAGGCGGCGCCTGATGAAAGGGATAAATCATCGGTCTTGCATTCCACACAAAGCGGGAACACAGTCGCTGAGGCGACCGACAAAAGAATCCCAAATCGATCAACAATTAACCCACAATAAATATATGCAATGAATATCCAAAAATGTGGAGTTAAAATTTATTATAACTCTACATGCAAATGTGTATAGGTGTAAGTACATGTAGAGGTCGAACACTGGGAGGCGAATGGTTGTATGTGATGTATCATTTAATTATTCAATCAATTGTTCATGTCCTTTTATTGTTTTTATGGGTTTTGGATTATATATATTTTTTTATATTTTTGTTTTTATAATTTTTTTATTTTGTTTTATATTTTATATATTTTTTTATTTTTTATATTTTTAGTTATATAAATATAGATATATATATATAGATATATAAATAAGAGGAGAGAGAGGAGTGCCATAATATATAAATAAACATAGATATAAATACTTAAATTATATATAGATATAATTTTTTAAGCTTTTTAATATTTTTCTAATTTTTTTGTTATTTTTCTGGAATATTTCTAATTTTTATGTATTTTTAATTTCCAAAAATGTCCACAATATATGACCAACTTAATAGCCGAATATAATTTGGGTTTTAAAAATATAAAATAAACTCCAAAAATTCCCAAATTAATTTTAATACATCAATAATAATATATAGATAATTATAAAAGAGAAAAAATATATTTTTGGGTTTTTTTAAAGATTTTTCTATTTTTTTGTTGGATTTTGGGGCTTTCTGATTTTTTAATTTTCTTTTTCATGTTTTTAGGGTTTTTCATTTTCTGGACTTAATATATATATATATAATTATACCATATATGATTTTTTGTAATTTTTCAAAAACATTTTCTAGTTTTTTTGTATTTTTTAAATTAGATAATGCAAAAATGGCTCCTATTTCATTTTTAATAATTAAGGAAAATGTAAAAAATGCTAAATAAAATATGGGCGTGGAAGAACACTACATAGAGCATCTATCCTAATTTTTGTTAATTTTTAGAAGCCTCATAGGTATTTTTAATAAATGCATAAAGGATACAAAAATCAAACAGCCTGGCAGGGGTATTTTTGCAATTAAAATAAGTTCCAGGGGCATCAGTGCAAAAATACGTACTGGAATAAACATTTACTTTATTTTTTAGAACTATTTTACAATAAACAAAAACCGCCAGGGTTAAAGTGAAAATTTCACGCGCCTCACGTGGGACTGTACGTGAGGCGCGGAGGGACCTAATTGCAATTCCAATAAACTCAGGGTCCTTCATGCAAAATTTACAATTATTTTATAACGTGCTATTTTATTTACAGGATTAAAAATTAAATACAAAAAGTACGGGGCTAAGTGTGCAAATTACCCCCAAAGGCACTGAATCGAACGGCTGGATGTGGGTCACTTGACATACGTCACTCCCTCTGCGCCCGATGATGCTTCGCCGATGAGCGGTGAGGATTAGATCACTTGCGTGATCTGACGGTCGTAGCATCGCTTCATCGGACGATTGGCAATCGAACTGGGCCTTTGTCTTCATCCAACGGCTGGGAGCACACATGCAAGAACAGGGAAGAAAGCTCACCGGGGCGAGCTTCTTCCTCCTCGATCTCGCTCCTCCGCCGGTCTTTGCCGCACCTGAAGGTCCAAGACGCTTCCTGGAGGGTTGCTCTATCTGCTGGAGGTGGTAGATTGGTCGGAGACACGCTGAAGCGCCGCCACGAGCTCGGAGAAGGACAGCAGCTCCAGGTACCTCTGCCCGCTGGTAAATCGACTCCTGGTGCTTTGTGAGGCACCTAACCTGCACATGAAGGTAGAGGGGCTCGAGGTCTTTCTCCTCGACCCGAGGTTTGAAGCTGGAAGCACGGGGATGATGATGGGCGGGGAAGCTCCGGCGAAGGGTGATGGAGGAGCTTCGATTCGTGGAACCAAGGAGGCTCCGGTTGATAGGAGGTGGCTGGAAGGTGGATAATGCGGTAGGGAAGGAAATGGAGGCGAAATGGTGTCGGGGCACAGTCAGAAACAAGATGAAAAGCTCGCCGGAGCGGAGCTCCGGCGAACTACGAGATCGCTAAACTATGCTAAACTAATAAGCGAAACACGAAATTAATTGCAGGAATGAAATGCTGGAAGTAAAAGCTACCTAGAAAGATAAAATGCGCAGCTCTTATACCTGGGGGCCTCCAGGGAGCAGGGCGGCCGCCGGAGCGCCGCCGTGACAAAATTTTCCTCCATCTCCGGTCGAACCGAGGTGCTGGGAAGCGCCTCCTGTCACGAGGGCTCCACCAGGAGCTGATTCAAGCTTAAAGAGGTGGATGAAATTGGCCAAATTCGGCCGAGGAGGAGGAAGGTGTTATTTATAAACATTCCTGAGGACCCCCAGTGACCGGCGATTATTAAAGAATCTGTGGTATGTACAATGGATCCAAGATCTCGGCGAGATTTGCGGATGGTCAGAGAACAAAATCTGTGAAGAGATCAAAGGTGATGGAGCGACCAATCGACCGGGAAAAATGGCTGAAATCGGGGGACATGACAGTTCTGACGGGGAGTCAGAGGCGCAGGGGGAGTTGACCAGAGGTCAACTTTCCCTGGCCCCTGATTGGCCCACGTCAGACTAAACTTGACCCATTTATTTAACGTATTAAATGAATTAATTAGGTTTTACTTATAAAATAAAAATTGTTTATAAATTAATATAGTATTTATTTATGATTTTTATTTATTTTTTTGAAGTATTTTATTACGGATTTATTTTAATAATGCATTTATAAGTATATTTATGTATATGTATTTTTATTTTGTTTATTTTATTTTATTATTTTATATTCTTATTTTATAAATTTATAACTTATTTTTGTGAGTATAAATATATTTTTATTTAATTTTTATGAGTTTATTTACATTTTTAAATAAATGTGTTTGTGTATATGTAAGTATACTTATAGGTATTTTACCTATATATTATATACATTTTATTTATTTAATGAATTTTATTTGTTTTTATTTTGTATTTGTATCCTTGATAAGTTATATATAAAATATAAATGAATAAAGAATAAAAGAATAAAAATCCCTTTTATTTATGTACATATATGTAGCATAGGTATTTTGCCTAGGTATTACCTAGGCTTATTTTATATTACAAATTATTTTTGGTTTTATCCTAATGTCAATATGTACATGAATTATATACATTATCTACCAAATTCTAAAAATATGAATTTATAAAAATAATGAATATTGAATAAAATGAATATTTTAATCAGGTATTATGTACAAGAAGGGCCAAAAACCTAACTTCCACAGATGGACTCCAAAAATTATGAAACCAATTTTATAAAATAGTTCTTGGAATGCTAGATACAATTAAAGGTGAGTTTGGGTGATTTGGAGTTTTTATTTGCAAGATATGGGTCTGTGAAGTTGAGATTTTGGCTTTTTATTTTGTGTATAAAATGTACATTGAGTATTATTTTTACACAAACTCAATTTTGTAATTTTATTTACATTATTATCTACAACTTTCATGAACAAAGTTTCTTTATTTGATGAATAAATAATTATGTACAAAATAGATGTCAAAATGCATGAATAAATGAATTAATAAATGAGGTATTTATTGTATTATTGGCCCTTATCTCCCCCTACTTTATTCCTTGTCGACCAATTCCATGCTGGCCTTGGTCTCAGGGTTCAGGTCATAAAATATTTGCAATATTTTATTCCTTTTTCTTTTCTTCTCTTTATTCTATAATTTTGGCATTAAAAACCTTATTTAATGTACAATAAATACAAGAAACAATGAATGCTATTATATACAAATTAATGCCATTTACATGCATTTGCTGGGGTTTTTAAGGCCAAAATGATAGAATAAAGGTGATGAAATGGAGATTCATCACCCCCCTATACTTGCCTTTGCTAGTCCCTAGCAAACACTTATGCAATAAGTACAAAAAGAACAAAGAATAAGAAGAAAAGAAAAAGCAAAAATAAAGAATTTAAAGAATAAATTGAATTGATCATGATTATTAAACTCATCTGTACTAAATCAAAGTTTGGAGCTCAGGTTAGACCTTGGTGTGAGAATGTGTGTGGAACCTAGTCGGGAACCCAATTTAAAATACAACAGCCTTTGATAGTCACAGAACTCGGTTCAACCCACCTCAATAGCCTGGTCAGAACCAGCCTACATCATACCCAAACCCTTATGACTATGAAGCTGACTTGTACAGTGTAAGTGATAGTGGCTCTCCCCAACTGAAATGACAAAGAGACTAGCTTCTCCAGAATGACAACCCAATGATTCCCTAATCCAATAGCTCTTTCCTCGAGGAGCAGGGTATTCCCTTCTAAGTTCAAGTGGCATCCAACTCAAGAGGAGGAGGTAGAGAAAAGAATGGACGGTAGCCAGTGTAGCTACCTATCCTGGGATGCAAGACCAGTGTAGTCAAGTCATCCTGCTGTAGGCTCACATATTTGTCGTTGGAACTCAAGCTTGCTTATTGACTTTGTACATACTTTGCAGGCATTTTATTTTTGTACATGCCTGACCATTTTTTTCAACATACTATTTACAGCAGCATTTACATAAGGACTTTTTCCTCTTGAGCCAGAAGACTATCCCTCTTTTGAAGCCTTATCGCAACCCACAATCTCCTGTCATTAGACCTCATGGCGATTGGACCAGGTTGGGGTGCACTTCCCTCCCTAGACGAGGACGAATGTTTCCACCCGTGTGCGTCTCAGACTGGCAAATCCAACCCCCTCACCACTCCAACTGAGTTGAGCCAAGTGAAAGGTGCAAGTGTCCAAGTTAGGTCACGGTCGACAAGAGTCATACGTATGTTTCGAAAAGTTCTAGTTAGTCCACTGAGGTGACTTGAACCCAGGCCTGTATTCTCAAAGAATTAAGTCTGCATAGACCTGAAGTACCTTAAACCTAGTTCCCATAAGGTTCTAGTGCAATTAGGTGCAGTAAGGTCCAACCAAACTCCAATCTTTGACTTTATTGGACTAGTTCAAACATCAAGCTCAATCAAAGAAGATGAATGCAATGCAAATGCTATTTACAAATATGCAAAGAATAATGCAATTTTTCAAAGAATTTGAAAACAAAGAATTTTTGCAAATAAAAGAATTTTGGTACTAAACATGTACAACTATTTATACGGGCGTGCCGCAAGAATTAAGAATTTACAATTTAGTTTTTATTTATAGGTATATGTGTACACTTATTAAAGAATTTTGTTGATTTTTTTATTTTTATTTATAATAATAATATAGTATTTTAGTTATTTATTATATGTGACTATTCCTCACATTTATTTGACACAAATTTTTCAAACAATTTTTGAAAACTATGGTCCAAAATAATTTTTACAAACATTTTTACAAACATGTATACACATTTGAAAATCATTTTGCAAAGGTTTTTCAAAATAGTATATATAGATTTTTCTAAATATTTTTGCAACCATTTTTCAAACCATTTGCAAATCATTTTTCAAATATTTTATTTCACACAAAATAAATTTTTACAAACCACACATTTTTACAAAGGTTGAAAACATGTAACAAAACGTTTTCAAAATAGTTTTCAATAAATGTTCACAAAGATTTTCACACTATTTTTCAAACATTTTGCAAAAAATATTTTCACCTGATTTATTAATCAGTATATACAAAAAGAATTTGAGGACGAACCACACATTTTTTATTAAGGGTTTTTAATGAATTTTAAAGAATTATTAGCCATATCATTACAAAAGTACGAGTTATGGCTAAAGTATATACATAGTATATACGACCCCCCTATACTTAGCTTGAGCTATGTCCTCATAGATCGGAAAGAAAAGAGAAGACATAACTCGTACTGAGTATAGACAAGTTTAGAGAATATACGAATAAGAGATGAAGGAAATAGAAGTTGACCGCTCCCCCCTATACTTAGGATCAAGTAATCCTAAGTATAGCAGACTGTACACAAATCAGGGAGAATCAAGGGTGGGAATAGACAGATGAACAAATCAGGGATGCACACCCTTTGTACTTAGGACAAAGTACGTCCTAAGTACAGAAAACTGACACAAAGAGGGTCACACCTTTTATTTAGATACAAAAGATAGAAAAGGAAAAGAAGAAAAGAAGAAAAAGAGAGAGATATATATACATATTAATGAAAAAGATCATGGAGAATATACGCCCTCACTCCTCCTATACTTAGGGTGAGATAGCCCTAAGTATAGGCAAGAACAGGAGTGACGAAAAAGTGCAAGGAAAGAACAACTCGGTGTGTGCCCCCCTATACTTAGGACAAGGTACGTCCTAAGTGTATAGATCTGGGGCACAGAGAACATACGGGAGAAAGAATGAAAAAGGTACACATATATACAAGCGGTGAAAAATGAGTGAGGTACAGGACGGTATCTTGGTAAGCGACTACCGTACTATCGTCGTCGTCTCCCTGTGAGAACGAGGACGCAGCCATCAGGTGAAAAAGACACCCTGATATGCAGTCAGGTGGGTGTCCGCTACCGAGGACACACAGATCGGAAAGTAAAGTAGGGACCGATAGTGTGAAGCTGGTGATCGGCTCATATGGTCAACATGAGGGAATATAGCCGATACCTTAAGACCGGGAGGAAGAAAGAGCAGTACAGACTCCTCCTAGTCAGTCAGAGTCTCAGATAGATATGAAATAAAGCGTATGAGACTGTGTGATGCACGGTGGTGATATAATCTAAAAGTCACAAGAATACACCGAACAACACAATACATGGCTCACTCCTGCGAGGGTCCTCAAGGTGAGCAAAATCAGAAAATAATCAGCGTACTCGGCTCCGTACTCCATCAGATAGGAGACACAACCAGGGAGGAGACCAGGTAAAAAGCTCAGAAGACTCGGCTTCGTGCTCCCACAGATAGGAGACACCAGAAATGAAGCCGAGTACCTACAAGGTGATGTACCTTCCCGCAGATAACCCTCGAGGAATGGTACATACTAGTCAATGAATAATCAGAACAGAAGCTCACCCTTCCGAGGGTCGTCAAGGAGAGCAGGCTCAAAGGAGCTTGATCCATCAGACGGATCATTAGGTATGGTCTCGGTAGGCGACATATCGGCTACCAGCAGAAGAGACCAGAAATTCTAAAGAATGTGGCAGCGTCCCGCAGAGAACCCTCGGGGAACGTGCTGCCAGCTAGGCATGAAAACAACAGATATCAGAAGCTCAACCTTGCGAGGACCGTCAAGGCGAGCAGACTCAAAGGAGTCTAATCAGTTGGGTCCCATGATCCACAGATCAGATAGCCAGCTCAAGATGGAACCAAAAATCATGTATATCAGACGACTCGATTCCGTGCTCCGCAGATCGGAGACACATCAGCAGTGGGAACCGAGCGTAAAGAGAGTGTCGCAATCTCTCGCAGATATTCCTCGAAGAGTACTGCGAACTACGCAGGGAATAGCCAGAATCTACCTCTACCTTGCGAGGGTCGTCAAGGAGAGACGAGGGCTCAAAGGATCGGACCATCAGACGAATCCACATAAAATGTGGTCTCTATAGACGACAGATCATATACCAGCAGAAGAGACCAAGAGAGCTATACTGTGTCATAGCCTCTCGCAGATAACCCTCGGAGAGCTATGAACTAGGCATGGAATAACCAGAAAAGTGGAGCTCTGCCTTGCGAGGACCGTCAAGGAGAGCGGACTCAGATGAGTCCAGTACATTGGCCTCGTAATCTGACAGGTCAAGTACACAATCACAGAGGGAGGCCAAGCAGGCATATCATCTGACTCGGTTTCAGGTCCCATCACAATGGCGACCCAAGCAGTGAATGAAACCGCAGTCCTAGAAATTATCGCATTCTCCCGCAGATAGTCCTCGGGGAGGAATGCGAGCTAGATCAATGTAGGTCATGGGAATGCTGGCAGGTCATCTCAGGTCCTCAAAAGCAATCAATCATTCAATCATTTGGAGGGCATAAGATCATGCAAGGGAGCAAATAATCATGTCATTCACCAAACATCCCTTGGGTCAATCCAGTCAGCTGAGATGGCACGAAAAATAGTCAGGAATCCTTTAAGTGTCAGGGTGGATTAGAGAGTCAGGAGATCAAGGATGTGTCAAATAGGAAGATGAGAGATCATGCAGGGTCCGCACACCTCTATCAGGCACTCCATATCAGAATAAGCAATCAATCCTCAAAATCTAGATGGTTGGAACCTCAAGAAAGATAGATCAATCAATACTCATGAAGTCTTCATCGAATTATCGCATCATAACACATCCTTAATCCGGTGTGCGAGAACTAAAATTCCTCAATAATGCATCACACCTATGCTCTATGCATCAACAAAAATCCTCAAGAAGCCCATATGCATGTATCAAAGACAAATCTACCAGATCGCTCTCAGCATCCTCAACATTGTTGGCCCGACTTACACAAATAATTTATATAAATAATCCTCGATGCGGGCTTCATCAAACTGCACAGCATTCTCGGGTAAAGGGAGAGATGATACGAGGGACACGAGGAAGATGGATAAGAAGGGTAACACAGTGAAGTGGAGAAGCTGATTGAGCGGGCGTGCCAATATCATGGATGGTAGAAGGGTGATACAGAGGGTACGAGGAGGGTGGGCGAGAAGATCGGATATAGACAAAATTGGGTGTCCCACACAAGGCGGGAACACCGTCAAAATGGTGGTTCAAGGAGAATGCTCTCCCTGAACCAGAGAATGATGATGGTACGGAGAATACGAGGATAGTGATGAAGAAGAGGGAAACAAAGGACTTGGCGAAGAATGATTGAGCTCAAGCGCCAATATCACGACTCGATGCAAAAATGAAGAGATATATGTATAAGAGAGATGGAGAGACTCAACGACGAAAATGCATGACTCACACGGTGGGACCGACTACTCTAGAAATGAAAGAAAAACACAATGAACTCCAAGTCACAATCAATATACAAGGCAAACCCTGATTCACCTACTCGACACAATGAAGACCGTCAGGTGACGGTTCATTTATCTTTTCGATTTTAGAGTTAGGTGAGATCACAAAAATTGTACAATCACATAGGAGGCTTGATAGGATTTGGGCTCTACTCCTTAGTGTGCACGTAAGCAATTTAAAACGCATACAATGAGGGGGTTGCTCTCCCCAAGACAAGGAATCCATTTACGTTTTATTTTTAGGTCCAATAGAGTTAACTGTCCCGATTTTATTTGAGTTATCACTTTTTTTGGGTATTTTCAATGCACTTGCCTATCGAGGTTCCAATTTCCATTAAGCATCCTAGGTTGGCAAAATCAGAGGGAGAAGATCGGAAAAGCCATGCAAGTCGGAAAACGATGATGCATGCTAAGTAAGAAGACTTACAGTGCCTCCCAGCTCTCTCCATGCGGGATGCATAACAGAATTTGAAACCTATGCTATATGCAGATGCAAACCGAAGAAATCGCCCTAGGTTCAGAAATTGCTATTATCGTGAAGCACCACAAGTCGCTCATTCACCTTTAGCCTCAAAAAGTCCGGTCTTGGCTCACCCCTCCTCTGTGCTCAACACACTTGAGCTTAGGAGAAAGCGCTTTGCGGGGCTCGCTGTGGCACAAAGGCTAAAAGCTAAATGAGCGGCTGTTTAGAGTTTGATCTAGGTCCAAAGCGAACTATAGGTATATGCAAATAATTAGGGTGTTTGGACCTAACTCTACGAGCAAGCAACTCCTAAGCTAAGGCTCATTCACACAAAATAATAAAAATAAAAATAAAAGAAAGAAAAGGAAAAGCGTCAAAATCATCAAGGCCCCCAAGGGAACAATCCCTCGGGCACTGGACCTCGGGAGTCGGAGTGTACCTGTGAGAGTCCTGTATTATTACAAAATTCAAGTGTCACTCTCTCACATGAATATACATGATAAAATGGAATAAAATAAAATGCATCAAAAGTGTGGGATTGTCTTCCAAAAATCCTCCTTCATCTGTCCTTGATGCTCTCTCCTGTTGGCTTGGCATAGAAGAGCCAACTGCACCTTGCTTGGGTGCATAGGTCCTCCTAAGAGGTCCTCCTTCGCTTGGTGGTCCCTCGCATCAAAGACAGAGAAAAGAAATGGTCAGAGCAGTCAATCAAATAATATCAAATAGAAATAAAAACCAAATAAATAAATTGAACATGGACATGAGCAAATAATTGAATAAATGAACGACTAAGCTCACAAAATCATACAAAATTCGTTGCCTCCCCGGCAACGGCGCCATTTGATGAAAGGGATAAATCATCGGTCTTGCATTCCACACAAAGCGGGAACACAGTCGCTGAGGCGACCGACAAAAGAATCCCAAATCGATCAACAATTAACCCACAATAAATATATGCAATGAATATCCAAAAATGTGGAGTTAAAATTTATTATAACTCTACATGCAAATGTGTATAGGTGTAAGTACAGGTAGAGGTCGAACACTGGGAGGCGAATGGTTGTATGTGATGTATCATTTAATTATTCAATCAATTGTTCATGTCCTTTTATTGTTTTTGTGGGTTTGGGATTTTATATATTTTTTTTATATTTTTGTTTTTATATTTTTTTATTTTGTTTTATATTTTATATATTTTTTATTATTTTTTTATATTTTTTAGTTATATAAATATATATATATATATATATATATAAGAGGAGAGAGAGGAGTGACATAATATATAAATAAACATAGATATAAATACTTAAATTATATATAGATATAATTTTTTTAGCTTTTTAACATTTTTCTAATTTTTTTGTTGATTTCTGGAATATTTCTAATTTTTATGTATTTTTAATTCCAAAAATGTCCACAATATAGGACAAACTAAATAGCCGAATATAATTTGGGTTTTAAAAATATAAAATAAACTCCAAAAATTCCCAAATTAATTTTAATACATCAATAATAATAATATATAGATAATTATAAAAGAGAAAAATATATTTTTACGGTTTTTAAGGATTTTTCTATTTTTTGTTGGATTTTGGGGCTTTCTGATTTTTTTTAATTTTCTTTTTCATGTTTTTAGGGTTTTTCATTTTCTGGACTCAATATATATATAATTATACCATATATGATTTTTTTGTAATTTTCAAAAGCATTTTCTATTTTTTTTGTATTTTTTAAATTAGAAAGTGTAAAAATGGCTCCTATTTCATTTTAATAATTAGGAAAAATGCAAAAATGCTAAATAAAATATGGGCGTAGAAGAACACTGCATAGAGCATCTATCCTAATTTTTGTTAATTTTTAGAAGCCTCATAGGTATTTTTAATAAATGCATAAAGGATACAAAAATCAAACAACCTGGCAGGGGTATTTTTGCAATTAAAATAAGTTCCAGGGGCATCAGTGCAAAAATACATACTGGAATAAACATTTACTTTAATTTTTTGAACTATTTTACAATAAACAAAAACCACCATGGTTAAAGTGAAAATTTCACGCGCCTCATGTGGTACTGCACGTGAGGCGCGGAGGGACCTAATTGCAATTCCAATAAACTCAGGGTCCTTTCTGCAAAATTTACAATTATTTCATAACGTGCTATTTTATTTACAAGATTAAAAATTAAATACAAAAGTGCCGGGGGCTAAGTGTGCAAATTACCCCCAAAGGCGCTGAATCGAACGACTGGATGTGGGTCACTTGACACGCGTCACTCCCTCTGCGCCCGATGACGCTTCGCCGATGAGCGGTGAGGATTAGATCACTCGCGTGATCTGACGGTCGTAGCATCGCTTCATCGGACGGCTGGCAATCGAACTGGGCCTTCGTCTTCATCCAACGGCTGGGAGCACACATGCAAGAACATGGAAGAAAGCTCGCTGGGGCGAGCTTCTTCCTCCTCGACCTCGCTCCTCCGCCGGTCTTTGCCGCATCTGAAGGTCCAAGACGCTTCCTGGAGGGTTGCTCTATCTGTTGGAGGTGGTAGATCGGCCGGAGACACGCTGAAGCGCCGCCATGAGCTCGGAGAAGGACATCAGCTCCAGGTACCTCCGCCCGCTGGTAAATCGACTCCTGGTGCTTTGTGAGGCACCTAACCTGCACAGGAAGGTAGAGGGGCTCGAGGTCTTTCTCCTTGACCCGGGGTTTGAAGCTGGAAGCACGGGGATGATGATAGCCGAGGAAGCTCCGGCGAAGGTGATGGAGGAGCTTCGATTCGCGGGACCAAGGAGGCTCCGATTGATAGGAGGTGGATGGAAGGTGGAGAATGCGGTAGGGAAGGAAATGGAGGCGAAATGGTGTCGGGGCACAGTCGGATACAAGATGAAAAGCTCGCCGGAGCGGAGCTCCGGTGAACTACGAGATCGCTAAACTATGCTAAACTAATAAGCGAAACACGAAATTAATTGCAGGAATGAAATGCTGGAAGTAAAAGCTACCTAGAAAGATAAAATGCGCAGCTCTTATATATGGGGGCCTCCAGGGAGTAGGGCGGCCGCCGGAGCGCCGCCGCGACAAAATTTTCCTCCATCTCCGGTCGAACCGAGGTGCTTGGAAGCGCCTCCTGTCACGAGGGCTCCACCAGGAGCTGATTCAAGCTCAAAGAGGGGGATGAAATTGGCCAAATTCGACCGAGGAGGAGGAAGGTGTTATTTATAAACATTCCTGAGGACCCCCAGTGACCGGCGATTATTAAAGAATCTGTGGTATGTACAATGGATCCAAGATCTCGGCGAGATTCGCGGATGGTGAGAGAACAAAATCTGTGAAGAGATCGAAGGTGATGGAGCGACCAATCGACCGGGAAAAATGGCTGAAATCGGGGGACACGACAGTTCTAACGGGGAGTCAGAGGCGCAGGGGGAGTTGACCAGAGGTCAACTTTCCCTGGCCCCTAATTGGACCACGTCAGACTAAACTTGACCCATTTATTTAACGTATTAAATGAATTAATTAGGTTTTACTTATAAAATAAAAATTGTTTATAAATTAATATAGTATTTATTTATGATTTTTATTTATTTTTTTGAAGTATTTTATTACGGATTTACTTTAATAATGCATTTATAAGTATATTTATGTATGTGTATTTTTATTTTGTTTATTTTATTTTATTATTTTATATTCTTATTTTATAAATTTATAACTTATTTTTGTGAGTATAAATATATTTTTATTTAATTTTTATGAGTTTATTTACATTTTTAAATAAATGTGTTTGTGTATATGTAAGTATACTTATAGGTATTTTACCTATATATTATATACATTTTATTTATTTAATGAATTTTATTTGTTTTTATTTTGGATTTGTTTCCTTGATAAGTTATATATAAAATATAAATGAATAAAGAATAAAAGAATAAAAATCCCTTTTATTTATGTACATATAGGTAGCATAGGTATTTTGCCTAGGTATTACCTAGGCTTATTTTATTTTACAAATTATTTTTGGTTTTATCCTAATGTCAATATGTACATGAATTATATACATTATCTACCAAATTCTAAAAATATGAATTTATAAAAATAATGAATATTGAATAAAATGAATATTTTAATCAGGTGTTATGTACAAGAAGGGCCAAAAACCTAACTTCCACAGATGGACTCCAAAAATTATGAAACCAATTTTATAAAATAGTTCTTGGAATGCTATATACAACTAAAGGTGAGTTTGGGTGATTTGGAGTTTTATTTGCTAGATATGGGTCTGTGAAGTTGAGATTTTGGCTTTTTATTTTGTGTATAAAATGTACACTGAGTATTAATTTTACACAAACTCAATTTTGTAATTTTATTTACATTATTATCTACAACTTTCATGAACAAAGTTTCTTTATTTGATGAATAAATAATTATGTACAAAATAGGTGTCAAAATGCATGAATAAATGAATTAATAAATGAGGTATTTATTGTATTATTGGCCCTTATCTCCCCCTACTTTATTCCGTGTCGACCAATTCCATGCTGGCCTTGGTCTCGGGGTTCGGGTCATAAAATATTTGCAATATTTTATTCCTTTTTCTTTTCTTCTCTTTATTCTATAATTTTGGCATTAAAAACCTTATTTAATGTACAATAAATACAAGAAACAATGAATGCTATTATATACAAATTAATGCCATTTACATGCATTTGCTGGGTTTTTAAGGCCAAAATGATAGAATAAAGGTGATGAAATGGAGATTCATCAGCGCCGGAGGGGGAGGGGGGCGCAGGCGGAGTTCCCAAGCGGCACCGGAGGGGAAGGGAGGGCGCGGGCGACCTGGGGCTTGGGCGCGGGCGAGGGTTCCCAGGCGATGCCAGAGGGGGAGGGGGCGCGGGCGGAGTTCCCAGGCGGTGCCGGAGGGGAAGGGAGGGCGCGGGTGACCTGGGGCTTGGGCGCGGGCGAGGGTTCCCAGGCGGCGCCGGAGGGGGAGGGGGGCGCGGGCGGAGTTCCCTGGCGGCGCTGGAGGGGAAGGGAGGGCACGAATTTCGCCTGCGACCTCAACTTCCGCATCTTGATGTTGGACAGAGATGAGATGGCATTGATTTGCAAATAAGAATATGTTTTAGGGATGATTTTGTCTTTTCCTTAACGGAAATCGTCAAAGATAATGGACATTTCAAACGGATCATAACACAGGGGCATATTGTGTAAGAGTTAAGCATTACTCAGGGTTTATTATGTAATTCGCTAATATGTAGGGTTATGAATGTTATTGCAAAATTACTCAGGGTTATGGGTGTAATTATCCCTTATTCCTATCTGAACGTGAGATCCTTTCGGATGATAATGTGAATCATATGTCCTTCAGAAGCGGAAGGACCGTGACCATACCTGATCGGGCACGGGAATATGAGGAAGACGCCATCAAGTCTCTACTTGAGGATAGCTTGGAGGCAGAGGAGCAGCATCACCACCATCAGCACCATCATCTTCAGCCGAATAAAAGGGATTCAAAATCCTCAAAATATCAAAAAAAATCAGAAAAACAAAAAGAATAAAAATACGGAGAGGACCATCAGTAGTGAATCAAGCGAGCCTGATGAAGATCTCGCACCTACATCTAAGGAGGACGCACCAGGAGTAGCGGAAGATGCACCACCTGTTTCTTTTCATGAATTTCTTTCCAAACAGAATTACAGTCCCATTCCTTTATAGGACTCATTTTCTAGTTTGAATGAAAATGTTTAAGTTTCAGAATCTGAGTTGTCTTCAATAATCCCTTTCTCTCGCGCTTTTAAGGGTGGAAAGAAGAAATCCAAAAAAATCCAAAAATATGACCTTGAGATGGTAGAGTTTTGCAACAAGTACATCAAGTTCACAATCCCCTTTGATAAGTATGTGGATCTAACACCTGCATTTCAAAATACCTTAAGGTGAGATGCATACCTACTATGGTCAGCAGGAAAACAAGAAGCCGTATTGAGAAGCACGTTTTGTCAGTAGCCACTACTTATGCTATCAAGAATGTGTTTCCAAGGAAACAAAGGGACATGAGTGCCCATTATGTGGTGAGTCATGTCGATTACACCGTGTTTGCACGCACTCTCCTGGATAATGGATCATCAATTAACCTGATGCCAACAACCCTCTATGAGAGGCTAAATATAGGACCTCTTAGGAAATCTAGAGATTTACTCTAGTTTGCAGACAAATCCACTAAGAGGTCCAAGGGAGAATTGAGAAACATTATCATCAATGTTGAGGACGATATTACATGGTGGACTTCACAGTCCTTGATATGGAGACCCCTCGAAATTCGAGAGATTCCCAGATCATACTTGGAAGGTCCTTCATGAGGACAGTAGGGGCCTTATTTGGCTATAAGGTCGGGAAGATTCAGTTCCAAAATCCAGGTGGAGATGAGGAACTAGAGATGAAGCAGACAAGGTGGCAGAGGCCAGATTCCGAATCCAGCACTGAGTACACTTCATCAGAAGCAGATTCTGTTAATGTAGACACTATTGGGCCATGGAGACAGAACCCAGCGAGCACAGATGAGTCCTCCTCCTCTAGAGAGAATCTAATACATGAGAGAGTTTGCGAGATCCTTTGGAATGAACAACAAGTCTTAGAACATTTAGAGAGTGCATCCCCCTACATCTTCGATGACATAGAGGCCTTGCTAGGCATGTCACTCCTTCCCTCTTTAGGACAACTGGAAGATGAGGATGCTGAGTTGGATGTGGCTTTCACTGATTGTTTGGATACTTTTAACGATCCAACTCCAAAGCTGAATCAGTTGGTGGTAGTTACTTCAGAGACAGATCCAGAAACTATCAGCACAAAGCCTGAGTTGATTGAGCCAGATTTTCTTGATGACCACACCTTACCTGAGCTCAAACCATTACCCATAACACTCAAATATGCCTTCCTTGTGGGACAAGAGAAGAAGTTTCCAGTCATCATCAGTTCGCGATTGACCAAGGAACATGAATCTCGCTTGCTAGAGATCCTGGAGAAAAACTGCAAAGCAATAGGCCGGAGCATCTCCGATCTCCATGGGATAAATCCCGCTCTGTGTTCGCGTCATATCTACCTTGAGAATGAAGCAAAACCCTCTCATGAATTCCAGTGTAAGTTGAATCCAAATTTACGAGAGGCCGTGTTGAAAGAAATTGATAAATAGTGCGACGCAAGTTTTATTTATCCCATCTCCGATTCCAAGTGGGTGTCACCTATCTATGTTGTCCCAAAAAAGTTGGGAATTCATTCGACCACCAATGAGGATGGAGGAGATCGTGACATGAGTACCCACATCATGGTGTATCTATGTGGATTACAAGCGTTTGAATACCATGATGAAGAAGGATCATTTTCCCATACCATTTATTGATCATATCTTAGAGAGATTAGCAGGAAAAGAATTCTTATGTTTCTTAGACGGGTTCTCGAGCTACAGCCAAGTAGATTTTTCTCCTGAGGACCAGGAGAAAACCCACGTTCACATGCCTATTTTGTACATATGCTTTCAGGTGCATGCCCTTTGGGTTATGCAACACGCCCGGTATGTTTCGAAGGTGTATGATTGCTGTATTTGCCGAGATGGTCGGTGAATGCCCAGAAGCATTCATGGATGACTTCTCAGTCCATGGTGATTCCTTCGATTCATGTCTTAAAAATATGGACTGAGTCCTCAAATGATGTTATAAGGTCAATCTGGTGCTCTCCTGGGAGAAGAGTCACTTCATGGTGACAGAGGGCATTGTATTGGGGCATGTCATCTCTAAGAGAGGAATGGAGTTTGACCTTGTCAAGGTGGACGTGATCAGACGACTCCAACCACCAACCAATGTGAAACAGTTGCGGTCTTTCCTTGGGCATGTTGGATTTTACAGGAGATTTATAAATGATTTTTAAAAGATCGTCCGAATGCTAATTGAGCTTTTGGGAAAAAGGCATGGCGTTTATTGCCAATAACAAGTGTCTTGAAGCCTTTAAGTTACTTCAAGGAATGATCATGGATGCTCTGATCGTACAGGCCCCGGATTGGTCTCTTCCTTTTGAGAACAAGACATACGCCTCAAATTTTGCTGTTGGGGTTGTGTTAGGATAGAAGAGGGATGGTGTCCCAATCTCTATACACTACGCAAGCAAAGTGCTTGATCCTGCTCACTATACAATTACAGAAAAAGAGATGCTTGCGGTAGTGTTCACCTTGGATAAGTGCAGATCTCATCTCATTGGATCCAAGGTGATTGTGTTCGCAGACCATATAGCACTACAATACGTCATGGAAAAGAAGGACGCGAAGGCGCGTCTTCTTAGGTGGATTTTACTTATCCAGGAGTTTGACTTGGACATAAGAGATAAACCTGGAAAGAAGAATGTAGTAGCTGAGCACCTCTCCCATCTCGAGATTCTTGATGCTTCTAATGATACACCTATTGAAAAACAGAAAGACGAGAGTTGCTAAGTAATGGTCTGACAGATCAGACTCACTGTCGCTGAGGCGACTACTCAGGCCTTTACGTTTATCAATAATTAACCCACACAATCAATCAAACAATTAAGAGCAAGGATTAAAATTTATTATTCCCTACTAAGAATGTATAATGGCAAGCAAGTAGGGGTCGAACACAAGAAGCAAAGGACTAAAGTAGGCAAAACAAAAAGTCAAGCACCCTATGTCTTATGCATCACTTAGCCAAAGTGGAACCTTTGTTTGGTGGGTTTTTAATTTTTATTTATATTTTTTATATTTTTGATTTTATAATTTTATATTGGATTTTTAATTTTCTGATTTTTTTATTTTTTTATATTTTATATTTTTAAAATTTTTTTCTTTTGATTTATAAAATAGAATATATACAAAGTAAGAAAAGAGAGGGATAAATTGTTTATAAAAATAGGTAAAAGTAAGTAAAATTCAGGAAATAAAATGTTTTTGGTCTTTTTATAATTTTCTAATGTTTTTGTGATTTTTCCAGATTTTTACTATTTTTTTGGTATTTTTAAAGTCAAAAATACTAAAAACAGTGAATACAATAAAAAAGCTGAAACTAAAATGGAGAAATAAAATATAAAACAAAAACAAAAATTCTCCAAATTAATTTTAATAAAATATAGTAAAATAAAGAAAATTTAGAAACAAAGATGTATTTTAATGTTTTTTTATGAATTTTTAATATTTTTATGATGGTTTTTAGAGTTTTATAATTTTTATGAGTTTTCTTTTAGAATTTTTTTATGATTTTGGACTGAAGTTTAAACACACTAAAATAGGAAAAATATATTTTTTGGGGAATTTTCTGAGGTGTTTTTATAATTGTTTATTGATTTTAGAAGGCAAACAGTAGAGAAAATGCTTGTTTTTAATTTTTTATAAATACTAAAATGCAATAAAAATGCAAAACAAAAAATATGGCGTGAAACTACAATGCAACATGTACTTAACTTAATTTTTATGGATTTTTTACGAATTTATAGATGCATGAAATAAATAGATACAACAAAAAGAAAATGCTTACTAACATGGGTATTTTTGGAATTATGCAAAAGTTCAGGGCCAGAATGTAATTTTCCAGAAAATATATAACTAATAAAAAATGTTTCTGGACCGATTACAAATAGCCAAAGTACCAAGGTTATGTCTGCAAAAAGGCCAGAGGCCACATGACACGCACGTGGTTTGGCGAGGATCTAAACCCAATATAAGAAATACCAGGGGCTACGATGCAAAAATGCCAGAAAAATTATAATTGGTTAAGAAACTTTCAGCACTAAACAATAATACCCAAAAGATCAGGGCTGGAAGTGCAAAAATTCCAGAGCTCACGTGCCACGCACGTGAGCCTAGCAAGGGCCTGGATGCAATAACACAGGGTTTCAATTATAAATTTTACAAAAATATTAAAAGGCAGATGAAAGTTAAGCATTAATTATAAAAAACAAAAAGTGTTTTGGGTGTTTATACAAAATACCCAAAGGCTAAGGGCGCATCCGACGGTGGGATCTCTCCCACTTGACACGTGGTGGGCTCCTGGCGCAAGATGATGCTTCACAGATGAGGGGCCATGATTAGATCCTAGCCCTTGATCGAACGGTGCTGGTGAAGCCAATCAGACGGTTGTTGCTCCACCTGGAGATCAGCCTTGATCAGACGGCTGGAAGGTGATGACGAAGAACGGGGAAGAACTCGCGGCGAGGCGAGCTTCCCCCGTCTAGATCTTCCTCCTCCGGCCTTCGTTGACTCTCCAAAATGGCTAACGACACCCCTGGACCAATCCCTTGTTGACTGGAGGCTTCAAAACACTCCGACGAAGGCCGGATCTCACCAGCGACGACGGCGGAGCACGGTGGTTCCAGGTCCCTTCGATGAGGCACAAAATCAACCCCAGATGCTTGGTTGGGCTTCGGTCCTGCAAGAAAAGCGTGAAGGCGCGGGGGAAAAATGCCCCGACTCCATGGAGGGTGTAAAAGATGCGAGTGGTGGCGTAGAAATGATTCGATGTCGGCCGACGAAAGTCGATGCCAGCCAATGCGAAATCCGAAGGATTTGGCGATGATTAAGCGAGCGATAATGGAAGGCGAAATGTGGGGGAAAACTACAGCTACTCTAAGGTTTAAAGAGAATACAAAATGAGGAGAAAGGACCTCACCAAGGCGGCGCTGGAAGATGACTCCGGCGAGACCTCCAGCGAGGGGATTCGCTCGATTCAACCCCGCTCTGACTTCTCCGACGCATACAAACGCTCCCTGCTGTCACCAGGAAGGGCTTCAACATTTTAGGTTGAGGTTAGAGTGGTGGAAGAGTGATCAAAAGTTGAAGGCAAGTCGTGGGGCATTTTTGAATGGTTGATGAAGTGGTGAACGCGGCCCAAAGAACGAGGTGTATCTTTGCGAATCGATGATGCTCGACCCAAGAGAACCCAGGGCGTGATTCCTTGGTATATGGTGAACAAAAGTTGTGAAGGATCTATCACGAGAAGAAGAAAGGATATGCCTCGAAAAAATCGCGAACATGGGCTCGAAACTCAATTCTGACAGGGCTACAGGAGTGGGTTAGAGAGTTGACCCGCCGGTCAACTCTCCAGACCTCCTAGTTGGTCCACGTGGACCAACCAGGAAAAATCCTGGAAAAAATCTTTGTAAATTCAATCAAAAATAGCAAATTAATTTATTAATTTTTTGTTATTAAATAAAAAAAATGTCTATTATTTTATTATGATTTTTAATTATTTTTTTGAGGTATAAAAATACAAGTTGCTTTTTAGGCTTATATAGGTACATACATCTATATTTTTTTTTATTTTTTTATTTTACATATTTATTTATTTATTTTTGTTTATTATTTTATAAATTTACAAAATATTTTATACACTTAAATATATTTTTATTTTATTTTTCTGAAGTGTTTTGTGCACTTAATAAAATATAAGTATTAATTATACATGTATATTTATAGGTATTATGCCTATGTATTACATACATGTGTTTGATTTTTGTGTTTTCTTTAGGATTTTATCCTGATTTTATTGTACACATATATTATAAATAATGTTTAAAATAAAAAAAATATAAAATTATAAAAATAATGAATAAATAATAAAAATGAATATTCTAATCCGTACAAGTATACAATAAGGGTCCAAAACTCAACTTTCAAACCGTAGCTCCGCCAAATGCGAAACCACCTTCATTAAATAGATTATTTAAAATTATATACAATTAAAGGTGATTTTGATGCATTTCGAGCTTTTATTTGAGAGATACAGGTCTGGGAAGTTGGGATTCTGGAATCTTATTCAAACCATAATCTTTTATCTATACAATATTTTTGTGTGAAATCAATTTTGTATTTTTCTATATTTAATTATCTACAACTTTCATGTACAAAGTTTCTTTATTTGAGGTATAAAAAGTGGAACCAAAAATAGGTCTCAAAATGAATAAAGAATGAATTAAATAAAAGGTATTTTTATTGTATTTTGGCCCTTATCTCCCCCTACTTTATTCTTTGTCGACCTATTCATCTAGATGCCTAGGTCTCGGGGTTTCGGGTCATAAAATATTTACTATATTTTATACTTTTTCTTTTCTTTTCTTTATTCTATAATTTTGGCTTTAAAAACTGTATTTTATACAAATTTTATACAATAATGCATGAATGATAAAATGCCTAAATTAATGTTATTTACACGCATTTACTAGGGTTTTTAAGGCCAAAATGATAGAATAAAGATGATGAAACATAGATTCATCATCTCCCTATACTTGCCTTTGCTAGTCCCTAGCAAACACTTATGCAATAAGTGCAGAAAAGAAAAAAACAAAGAAAAGAAAAGGAAGAAATGTGGATTAAATTTAATTATCGAACTCGTCTTCACAAAATCAAAGTTTGGAGATTAAGTCGGACCTTTGGAATTTTAGTGCGGGCGAAACCTTAATGGGAATCGGATTTGAAATCCAACAGCCTTCGAGAATCCCAAAACTCTGCTCAAGTCTCCTCAATAGCCAGGTTAGAAATATTTCAACTCATACGCATACCCTTACTACTATGAATCTGACTCATACACTGTAAGTGATAGTGGATCTCCCCAACTAGAATGACAAAGAGACTGACTTCTCCAGTATGACAACCCAATGATTCCCCAATCCAATAACTCCTTCCTCGAGGAGCGAGGTATTCCCTTCTAAGTTCAAGTGGCAACCAGCTCAAGAGGAGGGGATGAAGAGAAGAATGGACAGTGGCCAATGTAACTACCTATCCTAGGATGCAAGACCAGTGTAGTCAAGTCATCCAGCTGCAGGCTCACATGATATGACTTTGATGCTCAAGCTTGCTTATTGGCTATACAACATATTCACATACTTTGGCAGGCATTTTATTTTTATACAGGCATGTCCGTTTTTTTTGAAATACTATATACAACAGCATTTACATAGGGAGTTTTTCCTCTTGATCCAGTAGACTATCCCTCTTTTGAAGCTTTATTGCAACCCACACTCTCCTATCTTTAGAATTCCTCATCACTGGATGGGTTGGGGTGCACTTCCCTCCCTAAAGGAGGACAAATGTTACCACTTGTATGCGTCTCATACCGGTAAATCCAATCCCCTCACCACTCCAACTGAGTTGAGCTAAGTGAAAGGTGCAGGTGTCCAAGTTAGGTCATTATCAGCAAGAGTCGTGCGTGTGCTCCAAAATACTCTACTTAGGCAGTCAAGAATCCATTGAACCAAGTCTCATGATCCTCAAAGAATTAAGTCAACTAGACCTGAAGTACCTCAATTCCAGTTCCTATAAGGTTCCTCTTATTAGGTAGATTTTAAGGTCCAACCAAGATCCAATCTATGGATTTTATTTAGACTATTCGACTATCAAACTCAATCCGAAAAATGCTCATGCTATGCAAATGCAGAAAATATTTTTGTGATGCAATTTTCAAGATTTTGAACTATATGGATTTTTGAAAAGATGATGCATATGCATTTTTTGTATTTTTGCAAAAGATTTTTCAATTGTTTTTGGTATTTTAGTTTTGCAATTTTTTTGGGGATTTTTGAAAACAAAGATTTTGGATAAAAACTAGGTACAAATATTTACACGGGGATGTATCTTTTATTTACAAGAAGTGGATCTTAAGAATTTACAAGGGTAAGTGGACATTTTTTTACATATATAATAAAGATTTTTAGGTGCGATGTATGTATTCCTCAAACTTATTTGAAGATCCTTTTACCAACTATTTGAAAAACTGTAGTCCAAAATAATTTTTACAAACATTTTTACAAACATGTACATACATTTTGAAAATTATTTTGCAAAGGTTTTCCAAACAGTATAGATAGATTTTTCACATATTTTTGCAACCATTTTTTAAACCATTTGCAAATCATTTTTCAAACATTTTATTTCACACAAAGAAAATAAAATTTTACAAACAACATATGTTTACAAAGGTTGAAAACATGTAACAAAATGTTTTACAAATAGTTTTCAAAAGATTTTTCATAACAATTTTCAAACTATTTTTCAAACATTTTGCAAAAAATATTTTCACCTGATTTATTAATCAGTAAATACAAAATAATTTGAGGAATAGTCACATCTTTGTATTAAGGTTTTTAATGAATTTTAAAGAATTATTAGCCATAATTATTAGGAAAATACAAAAGTACGAGTTATGGCTAAAGTATATACGCAGTATGTACGACCCCCTATACTTGGCTTGAGCTATGTCCTCATAGATCAGAGAGAAAAAGAGAAGACATAACTCGTACTGAGTATAGAAAAGTCTACAAAAATACGTAACAAAGAAATGAATGAATCAATGAGAAGTTGACCGTCCCCCATATACTTAGGATCAAATAATCCTAAGTATAGCAGACTATACGCAAAGCAGGGAGGGTCAAGTATGGGAATGGACAGATCATACTCAGATTGTCCCCCCCTATACTTAAGGTATGATATCCCTAAGTATAGACAAGAAGAGGAGACAATGGAGAGGATCAAATAATAGAAGAACTCAGGGTGCACACCCCCCTATACTTAGGACAAAGTACGTCCTAAGTATAGAAGACTGTCTACAAGGGGTGACACCAGAAGAAGGAAAAGAAGAAAAGAAAAGAAGAAAAGAAAAGAGATCAGAAGATGGGTATTAACAACTCGAGATGTGCATCCCCCCTATACTTAGGATAAAGTACATACTAAGTGTAGCAGTGATGAAGGGGATGACATCATATCGGTAGAATAAGATAGAAGAGAAGGAAAAGAAGAAAAGAAGAAAAGTCATTCAAAAATGTTTTGCTCTGCTTTGCCTTCTTCTGCCTCTTTGGACATATCCGGCTCATCCTTGTAGATTACTTGAATCGAGTCAACGACATACATGAATGTATCATGTTCAAGGTAAGGCTTCGGAAGCTGTCCATCGACTACAAATGGTTGTGCGTCAGCTGACAAATTAGATATCAATACGCTTCCATTGTCACGCACATGCTTAACCATAAATAGCCCAGTCCATTTGCTCTTTAATTTGCCTGAAAAGATCTTTAATTTTGCATCAAACAGCCACACCTTCTGACCCGCTCGAAGGACTTGTGGCGGATATGCTTGTCATGCCACGTTTTGACCTTCTCCTTGTACATTAGGATGTTGTCGTATGCATAATCCTTGAATTCCAATAATCTGTTCAGATCCAATTTTTTGTTCTTCCTTGCTTTCTCAGAGTCCAAATTACATATGTTGATGGCCCATAAAGATTTGTGAATTAATTCAATGGGCAAATGACATGGCTTGCCATACACAAGGCGGTAGGGAGACATTCCCAAGGGTGACTTGTACGACGTTCTGTAAGCCCAAAGAACTGAATCGAGCAGCTGAGACCAGTTTTTGCGATCCTGACGTACAAGCTTCTGCAGAATTGTCTTGATCTCCCTGTTTGAACATTCAACTAAGCCATTGGACTGCGAGTGGTATGGTGAAGCAACACGATGTTCAATACAAAATTCATGAGTCAGCTTCTTCACTTCTCTGTTTATGAAATGATTACCCCCAACAGATATGAGAATCTTGGGAATCCCGAACCGTGCTATGATGTGATCTCTCAAGAATTGACATACAGTCCTACTATTCGGCGGTTCGGACGGGAATAGCCTCCACCCACCGACTTACATAGTCGACAGCAAGCAAAATATACTCATATCCCTGGCTGTTGGGAAATGGGCCATAAAGTCAATGCCCAATGCGTCGAAGAAGTCTGATATTTGAATGAATTTCAGAGGCATCGTGTCTCTCATTCCTATGGTCCCGCCCATATTCCGGAAGTAAGTGTAGCATTTGACATAATCATCTGCATCTTTGAAGAGTGAAGGCCACCAGAGGCCACTCTGAAGAACTTTTGCTGCCGTTCGTCTGCCTGAATGATGTCCTCCAGAATCTTGGTCATGACATAAGGCGAGGACACTTGGAACTTCCTCCTGAGGAATGCATCTTCTCCAGATACAGTCTGCTCCCTCACGAAATAAGTATGGATCCTCCCACTGGTAGAAATGGATTTTAGACAGGAATCTGTCTATTCTCAACTTTGGCCAATCCTGTGAGATTTTCTTGGTCACCAGATAATTCACAATATCTGCATACTATGGAAGCGAGGTGACTGACAGAATTACCTCGTTTGGAAAGGTCTCTGTGATCGGCTGCAGGATCAGCTCAGGAGATTCTGGCTTAGGAAGCCTCAATAGATGACCGACCACCACATTTTTTACCCCAGGTTTATCTCTAATTTCCAAGTCGAATTCCTGGAGGAGAAGGATCCATCGAATAAGGTGTGGTTTGGCATCCTTCTTCTGTTGTAGATACCTGATGGCCAAATGGTCAGTGTAAATGATCACTTTGGATCCGAGAAGACAAGATCTGAACTTCTCCAAGGCAAAGACTACCGCTAGAAGCTCCTTTTCGGTGACAGTGTAGTTTCGCTGAGCTTCATCGAACGTTCGGCTAGCGTAGTGAATCACAAACGGTACATTATCTTTCCTCTGTCCAAGTACAACACCAATGGCATAATCTGATGCATCGATCATTATCTCGAAAGGCTGAGTCCAAATCGGTGGCTGCAAGACAGGGGCCTGTGTGACGAGTTCTTTCAGTTGATTAAAGGCAAGGAGCACACGGTCATCTACAATGAATTCATTCTCTTTGCCGAGCAACTCAGTCAACGGTCTGGCCAGTTTGCTGAAATCTTTGATGAATCGTCGATAAAAACCGACATGGCCCAAGAATGACCTAACTTGTTTGATTGTTGTGGGTGGCTCAAGTTTGGAAATTACCTCCACATTGGCTGGGTCAACCTCCATGCAACGTTTAGATACAACATGACCCATCATGATTCCTTCGGTCACCATGAAGTTGCTCTTTTCCCACGTGAGCACAAGATTTACTTCGCAGCACCTCCATAAGACTCGGTCTAAATAATCTAGACACCGATCGAATGAACCACCGTAGACCAAAAAATCATCCATAAAGACCTCAAGAAAGTTGCCCACCATATCAGTAAAAACTGTTAGCATACACCTTTGAAATGTGGCTGGGGCATTGCAAAGCCCGAACAACATCTGTCTGAAGGCATATGTACCAAAAGGACAGGTGAACGTGGTCTTCTCTTGATCTTCAGGAGCAATAGCAACTTGATTGTATCCAAAGTATCCATACAAGAAGCAGAAGTATTCCTTCGCGGCCAATCTCTCCAAGATCTGGTCGATGAAGGGTAAAGGAAAGTGGTCCTTCTTGGTGACGAGGTTAAGTCTTCTGTAGTCCACGCATACTCGCCAAGAAGTTGGTACTCTGGTTACGATCTCCTCTCCTTTATCATTCTTCACAATGGTGATCCCTGATTTCTTTGGCACAACATGTAGAGGGCTCACCCATTTGCTGTCGGAGATGGGATAAATAAATCCCGCATCACACTATTTCTGAGTCTCTTTCATAACAACCTCTCACAGATTAGGATTTAATCTTCTCTGAAGTTCTCGAGAGGGCTTGCAATCTTCCTCCAGAAAAATGCGATGCTAGCATAGTGATGGATTGATCCCATGGAGATCTGAAGTTCGCCAGCCTATCGCCTTGCAGTTGCGTTCAAGAACCTCTATCAGACAAGATTCTTGGTCTTCGGTCAGGTGCACATTGATAATGATCGGGTACATGTTAGATTCTCCCGCAAGAAAGGCATATTTTATGTTGGAGGGCAAGGGTTTCAACTCTGGTGGGGTCAGAGCTGCTTCAGCAGCGACTTCAACTATTAATTATGGTGGAGATTCTTTCATCTATTCGGTGCCCACCATACTTTGTTCTTCCTCTTCACTTAGATCTTGACAGAATGTCTCGATAATTTCCTCTTCATCACAAGACTCTTCAACAATTTGCTCTTGATTTTGAAGCCACATCACCCCCACGGAAGTCTCGTTCAACGCGTCAGCGAGTTCCTCATCCTGGTCGACAAGAGGAAATTCGACTGCGGTCTCCAATCTTTACTCAGGGCAGAGGAGTTCATGGATCTCATTATCATCCAAGAATAAGTTGGTATCTTGAATTTCTGCCAGAAAGTCGCAGTCATCAGAATACTCAATCACCCTTGCGCATGATGCAGATGTTCGTTCTCCTGGTGCTCCCTCGGACAGGGTCTTTACTTTGATGGTTTTGTTGCCAGCGCCAAAAGTGATTTCCCCAGTCCCATAATTCACTATTGCGTTCGACGTCCGCAGAAATGGTCATCCAAGTATGATTGGGGTGAGGAGCAATGGAGCGGGGACGTCCATATCTAATACCACAAAATTGGCCGGAAAATGCTTCCCCTGAACCGTGACTATTACGTCCTCCAACTTGCCCCTAGGCCGCTTAACTGATTTGTCTGCGAACTGCAGAATCATCTTTGTAGGTTTGAGCGGTCCTAGTCTGAATTCTGTAAGCAGTGAGGCTGGCATCAGGTTGACAGAAGACCCACTGTCGAGTAGTGTTCGTTCAAATTCTTGATTGAACATTTGACATCGCACAAGAGGTGCTCCCATATCTGACTTTTTATCCGGGAGGTTGCTGATGGCATTAGCTGTGGCCATGGTAAGGATATGCTTTTCAGACTTGCCACCTTTGTTTCTGGAGTTATGAGGGTGAGGCATGCGCTTGGTTGTGCATGCATCTTTCAATCCTTTCTTTACAGCTGGTATGTACTCAAGAGCTTTCATCAAGGGCATGTTCAATACCAAATTCTGAATAATTTCTATGATAGCAAGATCAGACAAAGCATTTTTCAGATTTTAATTTTTTGTGTTTTTTCATTGCTTCTGGGAAAGGAATATTTACAAAATCTTCACCAATTTCATTCAAAATAGTGTCCATGTTGTTGTGTACAGGTAGATGGCAAAAAGGAATGGAGTCATCTACAATCTGTAGACCAAAAATGATGGGCTCAGCTTCAGGTGCTGGCGTTGGACTCGCTGCAGGTGCAAGGCTCCTCCCGTCAGGAGCTGGCTCTGACGCAGGTGCGGACCTCTCCAATGCTGGCCTATCTCCACCGAGGTTGCTTCTATCTTTTTGTGTTTTGTTGTTTTCTTTATTTTTTTATGATTTTTTGGTTGGTGGTGCTGCTCCAAAAATATTTCTTGGCCCTGGCATTAGCCTGGCTGACGATTCCCCGTCAGATGCAAGATGCTTTCCCTTCGTTGTCGCCAATGGATGGAGTGTCCTACCGCTCCTGAGAGTAATAGCATTAGATAAAAAATAATTTAATTCATATGAATAGGGTTGGACACTATCGGCTACCTGCTCCTTGCGTCGGAAGTTGTTCGGATTTGCCTCAACTTGAGCAGGGATGGTTGTTTTTGTAGTCGTCAAGTCGTCGATCTTCTGGTTCATCTCAGCCATGTTCTTCATCAACTGTTCAAGGCAGGCCAGGGATGGATTAACCGGCACAATCTCAGAATAATCCCCCTGCTGGGGCCTAGAGTGCTGGTATGGCTGATGACTAGAATTGGTGAGGAGGAGGGTTGGAGGAATACTGTGAGTTCTGGTGATACGTAGCAGCCGATTTCTAATGATATCCTTGCCCTCGATATCCTGACTGTTGAGGACCGTGCTGATAATTCTGCCTCCAAGTGTTACCCTGAGACGGAGGTTGGTACTGATATAAAGGCTAGAAGGGTCTCCCACCCTGCTGCTACTGGTGATATCAGTTGTGCTTAATTATTCCATACACCATGGATTTCTTGGATTAGTGGCGGGGGTGGAGAGAGCTGCTCAGAGTAAGCTGGCTGGGACTCTGGTTGATATACAACCATATGTGTCTGTGGCTGTGGTGGCTGCTCCGGAACCTGCACGTAATACATGTGCTGAACAGGCTGGGGTTGCGGTGGAGTCGGCTGAGGGATTTGATGCAGTGTGGGCTCCTTCTTCTCAGCGATTCGTTCGGCAGTAGTAGATACAACGTTGTACATGTTGGCATTCAGGGCACGAACGAGCTGCTCCAGCTGCTGGCAAATCAAATCGAGCTTTTCCAAGCCCTGGGTACTTTTCTCTATCACTGATAACTTCTCGAGGTCCTGTGACCTTTTCTCGATGATGTCCACCTTAGACAGATGGCTCCCAATGATGCTCAAGTTGGAGCTCTCATCCTTGTCTTCGGTGTGAGAAGCCATGTTTACGGGCTTGCTGATGGTGGTTGGTATCTTCATGTATGCTGGGGATGAGGATTGAGCGGCTTCTCCTTCAGCCATTTTCTCGAAGACGTTCCACACCACATCCTCATCCTTGTTGAAATGGGAACCGCCGCAAGCGGCATCGACAAGCTTTTGGCTCTCAAGTGTAAGCCCACCAAAGAAGTGATGCACGAGACTAGTTTTTGGGATTTCATGGTGGGGACACTTCTCCTGGAGATCCTTGAATCTCTCCCACGCTTCAAGGATAGTTTCGTGGGGCTGCTGGCAGAAACTGGAGATACGGGCACGCATCTGGTTCAGTCGACCGAGAGGGTAGAATTTGTGGAGAAATGCAGACTTTAACTCCTCCCAGGCCGTGACTATCTTCCCTAGGTGGTCGACCTAATATAGGGCCTTATCTTGTAGGATGAAGGGAAAGACGGTCATCTTCACTACCCCCAAAGGAATTCCAGGGTAGTGAACAATAGCACGGATGCGGCCGAACTTCTTGAGATGAATATATGGCTCCTTAGTGGTATTCCCATGGAATGTGGGGAGTAGAGACAAAAACTGCAGCTTTAGCTCGAAGTGGGCGTGGATACGTGGAATTTGGATCCACTCAGTGATGCAACACTCCAGGATTGTATGTCTCCTTCAGCATCGGCTTCAGCTGCAAGGGGTCTGTGTCCACTCTATCGAATTCTGGTCCTCCCACTAAAAGCTCATCTCTAACTTCTTCATACTTGAACTCTCGATTTGGATCATCCTCCCTGTGGTCGTCTCTTGAGTCGACTCTCCTCCTTAGATCATTCAGCATTTCTTGGAAGGCGGTCTGGGCCAGGGCTTGGTTAGTCAGCTGTTGTTGGATGGCTTGTATGGAAGCCACCAGTTGACTGTTAACATCGTTCTGCGTGGTGTACTGTCCTTCCCCCGGATTGGCTTCAGCTTCAGGTTGGGGTTGTGGTCCCTTTCCTCTTTCATCGGCCATCTCAGATTCTGCTTGATTTGTTGGTCGGAATCGGTCTCTCAGTTTGCACATGGAAGAATGCCCCGATCAGTCTGAATTGCAGCACCAAATGTAGAGAAGTATTGTGTGTCAAGGTCAACACAGAACTTTGTTAAGGACGACGACATGTAAGGAGTGAAATCAATGGCCATCCAAAACGAAAAGAGTTCAGGACAAGAGTGATCCCGGTTTATTGAAGAAGACGGGGAGTCTGGAGATCTGTTCACGGAGTTTGAACCGGGTTCTCGAGAATCTCCCCGAATTATTAGAGAAGGCGAGTGGATGGAACTGATGTGGGTGTCAACTGAGTCTCGACTGAACTGTCCATTCGTCGCCATCTCGAAGGTCAATCGGAAGATCGATGTGGATGAAAGATACGGAGGTCAACGAGAAACTAAAGGAGTGTAAAACAGTAGAAGGCTCACAATGAGCAAGGGTAAAATGGAAGGAGAACAAAAAATGGCGCAAAGGCACGATGTTTTTGATCTTGACCTTAATATGACTAATCAATCAAAACCCAAAGCAATGGATTCACCAACTCGACCCGTGAAGCCGTGAAGGTTCGGAAATTATCTTTTTGAGTTTTAGATTTGATTTTCAGGCAATTAATTTGTAACGAGTCCTTAGAGCGCTACGCCTATAGAAGAGAGAGTACTGCTAGAAAAGAATCCTGTACTTGTCCTCCTCTTGTGTAACCTGTAGTCTGCACTTTTTTAGGTCGTTGTAGCCCTTCCTGGATCCCTACTCAGCCAAAAAAATAGAGGGAGGCAGCCGATAGGTGAAACCAATACTTCAGATCTTGCTCGCAACGGAATCACCCGTGAGCATGCGAGAACCTACTCGGACACAAGACGATGAGACAGACACCCCCGTGAAGGCGTGGCCTATGCTTGATACTTCGGACAGACCCCCGTAAAGGCGTGGCCTATGCTTGATACTTCGGACAAGGTCAATGCTCTACATAATAGAGAGTCATCAATGCCGACCAAGCCCTACTCGTCTACGTACGATAGAAGCGCCAATACTTCGAAAATCCAGGAAATACACAAGGCAGCCACAGACTGGGTTTTGGCCTCTAATCCTTACGACAGCGCTCACCTCACTAGGAAGGAAACCTTCCTATGCAACCTGAAAATAAATGAGGGCTTTGCTCACCCCAAGGCAATGAGTCCAATTAATCAGTTTTATTTAGGTCAAGTATTTTTAGCAGTCCCTTTTTTAATTTTTTTGTGTTATCACTTGTTTTGAGTAAATTCAATACAAGCGCCTAACTTTTTTGGTATTTTCTTTGAGTCCTATTTGATCCAAAAACAGAGGGAGAAGATCGGAAAAGCAATAAAAGGCGGCACCAAGATGGAAATCTCACCTTTGTGCCTAGATGATGAATGCTAAGTTAGAAGACTTACAGTGCCTCCCAGCTCTCTCCATGTGGGATGCAAAACAGGAATTTATAAACCTAATCTCAATGCCGATAAGTACATGGAAATCATCTTAAGCAGGAAATTTCTACACGTGAAGAACCAAATGCTAAGTACTCAGACTGAAACCTATGTCCGGTCTCTGATGCCGATCGGTGTCCGCCACAACGGATCCTGCCAGCGCTGTATACACCCTCTAGCGGCACGCGGCTTCGAGACTGAGTACTTTTGCAATTAATTATTTCTAAGTCCAAACGAGAAGACTATAGGTGCATGCAATGGTTGTTAGGTGTTTGGCCTTAGATTACATGATCAATCAAACCTAGAGACTAAGGGCTCATTCCACAAAATAAAGAAAACCAAAACCAGAAAACAAAGTAAAAAAAGCGATGAAAACGCGACAAAACTGCGGTGAGCCCCCAAGTGAACAAACACTTGGAAATTGGGCCCGAATGTCTAAGAGTCCAAGGTACCTGTATTATTACAAATTAATCAAAAATCTCTCTCACACACAAAAATAAAACAACTAAATATCCTCTCTCTCTCTCTCAAGTTCTCCTGCTCTCTCTCCTGCCGGCTAGGATAGAATAGCCGGCTCCGCTTCCCAAGGATGCATAGGATCACCTAGGTGATCCTCCTCGGTCCGTGGTCCCTCACAAGATAACAAGAAAGAAATGTCAGACAGTTCAAAATTAATTATACAATAGAATAAGATAAGCAAAAATGGCTAAGCAAGTAAAAAGGCACAAGTCTACTCTACAAGCCGATGCTCCCCGGCAACAGCATCATTTGAAAAACAGAAAGACGAGAGTCGCTAAGTAATGGTCTGATAGATCAGACTCATTGTCACTGAGGCAACTACTCAGGCCTTCACGTTTATCAACAATTAACCCACACAATCAATCAAGCAACTAAGAGCAAGGATTAAAATTTATTATTCCCTACTAAGAATGTATAATGGCAAGCAAGTAGGGGTCGAACACAGGAAGCAAAGGAGTAAAGAAGGCAAAACAAAAAGTCAAGCACCCTATGTCTTATGCATCACTTAGCCAAAGTGGAACCTTTTTTGGTGGGTTTTTAATTTATATATATATATATTTGATTTTATAATTTTATATTTTAATTTTAATTTTCTGAAATGTTTTTTATATTTTATATTTTTATAATTTTTTTCTTTTGATTTATAAAATAGAATATATACAAAGTAAAAAAAAGAGAGGGATAAAGTGTTTATAAAAATAGGTAAAAGTAAGTAAAATTCAAGGAATAATTTTTTTTGGTTTTTTATAATTTTCTAATGGTTTTATGATTTTTCTAGATTTTTACTATTTTTTTGTATTTTTAAAGTCGAAAATACTGAAAACAATGAATACACTAAAAAACTGAAACTAAAATGGAGAAATAAAATATCAAATAGTAATAAAAATTCTCCAAACAAATTTTAAATAAAAAAATGGCAAAATAAAGAAAATTTAGAAACAAAGATTGTATTTTTATGTTTTTTTTTGAATTTTTAATATTTTTATGAAGGTTTTTTAAGTTTTATAATTTTTATGGGTTTTCTTTGTATTTTTTTATGATTTTTAGATTGAAGTTAAAACACACTAACATAGGCAAAGTATATTTTTTTTGGGAATTTTCTAAGGTGTTTTTATAATTTTTATGGATTTTATAATTCAAACAGTAGAGAAAATGCTTGTTTTTATTTTTTATAAATAATAAAATGCAATAAAAATGCAAAACAAAAAATATGACGTGAAACTACAATGCAACAGGAACTTAAGTTAATTTTTGAAGATTTTTTTACGAATTTATAGATGCATGAAATAAATAGATACAATAAAAAGAAAATGCTTACTAGCAGGGGTATTTTTGTAATTATGCAAAAGTTCAGGGCCAGAATGCAATTTTCCAGAAAATATATAACTAATAAAAAATGTTTCTGGACCGATTACAAATAGCCAAAGTGCCAAGGTTATGTTTGCAAAAACGTCAGAGGCCACGTGATACGCACGTGGTCTGGCGTGGATCTAAATGCAATATAAGAAATACCAGGGGCTACGATGCAAAAATGCTAGAAAATTATAACTGGTTAAGAAACTTTCGGCACTAAATAGTAATACCCAAAAGACCAGGGCTGGAAGTGCAAAAATTCCAGAGCTCACGCATCATGCACGTGAGCCTAGCTAGGGCCTGGATGCAATAATAAAAAGTACAGGGTTTTGATTATAAATTTTACAAAAATATTAAAAGGCAGATGAAAGTTTAAGCATTAATTATAAAATACAAAAAGTGGCTTGGGCGTTTATGCAAAATACCCAAAGGCTAAGGGTGCATCTGACGGTGGGATCTCTCCCACTTGACACGTGGCGGGCTCCTGGCGCAAGATGACGCTTCGTAGAGGAGGGGCCAGGATTAGATCCTGGCCCTTGATCGAACGGTGCTGGCGAAGCCAACCAAACGGCTGCTACTCCACCTGGAGATCAGCTTTGATCGGACGGCTGGAAGGCGATGACGAAGAACGGGGAAGAACTCGCAGCGAGGCGAGCTTCCCCCGTCTAGATCTTCCTCCTCCGGCCTTCGTTGACTCTCCAAAATGGCTGACGACGCCCCACTACCGATCCCCTGTTGACTGGAATCTTCAAAACACTTCGGCGAAGGCCGGAGCTCACGAGCGGCGACGGTGGAGCACGGTGGTTCCAGGTACCTCCGGCGAGGCACAAAATCAGTCCTAGATGCTTGGTTGGGCTTTCGATCCCGCAAGAAAAGCATGAAGGCGTCGGGGGCAAAATGCCCCGACTCCGTAGAGGGTGTAAAAGACGCGACTGGCGGCGTGGAAATGATTTGACGTCGGCCGGCGAAACTCGATGCCGGCCAACGCAAAATCCGAAGGATTTGGCGATGATTAAGCGAGCGATAATGGAAGGCGAAACACGGGGGAAAACAGAAACTACTCTAAGGTTTAAAGAGAATACAGAATGAAGAGAAAGGACCTCACCAAGGCGGCGCTGGAAGCTGACTCCGGCGAGATCTCCGACGAGGAGATTCGCTCGATTCAACGCCGCTCTGACCTCTCCAACGCGTACAAACGCTCCCTGCTGTCACCAGGAAGGGCTTCGACTTTTAGGTTGAGGTTAGAGTGGTGGAAGAGTGATCAAAAGTCGAAGGCAAGTTGGGGGGCGTTTTTGAATGGTTGACGAAGTGGTGAACGCGGCCCAAAGAATGAGGTGTATCTTTGCGAATCGATGATGCTCGGCCCAAGAGAACCCATGGTGTGATTCTTTGGTATATGGTGAACAAAAGTCATAAAGGATCTATCACAAGAATAACAAAGGATATGCCTCGAAAAAATCATGAACATGGGCTCGAAACTCAATTCTGACAGGGCTACAGGAGTGGGTAGAGAGTTGACCCGCCGGTCAACTCTCCAGACCTCCTTGTTGGTCCACGTGGACCAACCAGGAAAAATCCTGGAAAACATCTTTGTAAATTCAATTAAAAATAGAAAAATAAATTATTAATTTTTGGTTACTAAATAAAAAATGTCTATGATTTTATAAGTTATTTTATTATGATTTTTAATTTTTTTTCGAGGTATAAAAATACAAGTTTCTTTTTAGGCTTATAAAGGTACACACATCTATATATTTTATTATTTTATTTTTATTTTGTATATTTATTTATTTATTTTTGTTTATTATTTTATAAATTTATAAAATATTTTTATACACTTAAATATATTTTTATTTTATTTTTCTGAAGTGTTTTGTACTCTTAATATAATATAAGTATTAATTATACAGGTATATTTATAGCTATTATACCTATGTATTACATACAGGTGTTTGATTTTTGTTTTTTCTTTAGGATTTTCTCATGATTTTATTATACACATATATTATAAATAATGTTTAAAATTAAAAAAATATAAAATTAAAAAATAATGAATAAATAATAAAAATGAATATTCTAATCTGTACAAGTATACAATAAGGGTCCAAAACTCAACTTTCAAACCGTAGCTCTGCCAAATGCGAAACCACCTTCATTAAATAGATTATTTAAAATTATATACAATTAAAGGTGATTTTATACGTTTCGAGCTTTTACTTGAGAGATACAGGTCTGGGAAGTTGGGATTCTGAAATCTTATTCAGACTATAACCTTTTATCTGTACAATATTTTTGTGTAAAATCAATTTTGTATTTTTCTAAATTTAATTATCTACAACTTTCATGGAGAAAGTTTCTTTATTTTAGGTATAAAAAGTAGAACCAAAAATAGGTCCCAAAATGAATAAAAAATGAATTAAATAAAAGGTATTTTTATTGTATTTTGGCCCTTATCTCCCCCTACTTTATTCCTTGTCGACCTATTCATCTAGATGCCTAGGTCTCGGGGTTTTGGGTCATAAAATATTTACAATATTTTATTCTTTTTCTTTTCTTTTCTTTATTCTATAATTTTGGCTTTAAAAACCGTATTTTATACACATTTTATACAATAATGCATGAATGCTAAAATGCCTTAAATAACGCTATTTACACACATTTACAAGGGTTTTTAAGGCTAAAATGATAGAATACAGATGATGAAACATTGATTCATCACCTATTCGAGACTCCTTCCCTGATGAGTCAGTTTTTGTTATCGACTCACTCCCATGGTACGCCAATATAGTGAACTATCTTGTCTCCAAGAAAGTTCCTGAAGATTGGCCCAAGAGCAGCATAGACCAACTCAAGTCAGATTGGAGACATTACCATTGGGAGGATCTGATCCTTTTCTTTGAAGGACCGGATTTTGTCTGAAGGAGGTGCATTCCTCAAGAGGAATACCAGAGTGTCCTTACTTACTGCCATAGTCTGGAGGCAGAGGATACCACTCTAGTAAGAGGACCGCATGGAAGGTATTACAGTGCGGCTTATACTGGCTGACTCTGTTTCACGATGCTCTCACTTTTGTGAAGTCATGCGTAGTATGCCAGAGAATGGGAGGAACCGTTGGTTCCAAAGATGAGATGTCGATGTATCTTGTCATCATTTGTGATGTCTTTGATGCCTGGGGCATCGACTTCATGGGCTCATTCCCGATTAACAATGGTTTTGAGCATATCCTTCTGGTGGTGGATTATTTATCTAGATGGGTGGAGGCTATCCCGATCGGCAAACAACAGGACTGTTTGTAAGTTTATCAGAGATCATATCATTTCTAGGTTTAGGGTCCCCAAAGTATTGATATCCGATGGGGTATCCATTTTGTGAACATAGATGTGAAGAAACTTGTGAAGGATTACATCATCGAGCACCATGTCGCTAGTCCTTACCTACCGCCCACAAACTAATGGCAAGGCAGAGGTGCCGAATAGGGAGGTTAAGACTATATTGCAGAAGCTCGTCCGCCGAGACAGGAAGGATTGGTCCCAGATTTTGAAGCAAGTCCTTTGGGCCTAAAGGACAGCTTACAAAACTATTAGCAATGTGAGCTCGAGGCAAACCATTCCTGCAATAAATGTTATTGTAATAAATGATTTATCAATAAAAGTTATTGATTGTTTTTCACTCCCTTTCTGAGATTGAATGAATGAATGCACTATAAGGTCCCTCTGTACAATAAGGGTTATGTACCATGGCCAACTTGATAATCATACAACTGTTGATTCATTGATTGAATCATAGAGGCTGATGCTTGGATGAATATCTAAGAAGTTAGATAGATGAGTCATCAAGCATCATCAAATGATTGTCAAGTGATGATCTCCAGCCTGAGTAGGAAATGGCAATCCTTTCTCATTAGGCTGATGTCTGATCGACCTCTTGATGTAGGTCTTCTGCATGGGAATAGTGATTCAGAGGTATCAGATTAGTTGAGTCAATGGGTTGACTTAATGAGATCGAGATAACCAGAGACCTATGTTGAATACACACCATAGGCACACATCCTCTGACCAGAGACAGATGTGTTACTGTATGTCTGAGTATGTACATTTGGCAGACCAATAGGTTTATGACCTAACCAAGGTCTATACACCGGCGAGCTGGTGTGCATGTAAGGACATATGAGTAATACGATCTCTCAAAGGGATCATACATGTTCACTTGTGAACCGGGAGACATGAGATCACTCATGAGGTATTGGGACTGATCAAATTCCATGCATGGTCGTCATGCTTTGGAAGCATGACATGAATTTGAAGGTAAGATATATGCTTTGTGAAAGCATATGATCTATACCAAATCCCAAAAGACCAAGATTGAGAAACTTAGTGATCAAACACTGAAGATGACAGTATAAAAGTGATCTACATATTCAGGATGATCATAGGTCTTCCAGTATGCAGGATGTACAGGTGTTGGGAATACCTGAGGGTGATGTGATCATAAACGATTGTATAACCATGACGCTTCCATTCCGAGGGAGTGATGAAACAAGTTTGAATTTTAGTGACTCCTATCAGTAGAGAAGTGACCTAATCTTAGTCCATGTACTGGAATTTGATTTGAATAAGATTCGGACACAATGAGAAGATTAGGTTTACGGTCTTGATTTAATCAAGAATCTATGGGAGGTCCCTGAGATCTGGATTTGAGATGTGATCTCAATATCCAAGTCACTACACGTGGAACAATACAATCACCCTGTCCTTATCTCCAAGTATCTGAGGAGAAATCGCATTATTCTTGAAAGGGTTCAAGAATAATTCCATAGATCTAAGCATTAAGAAATTGTCAATTAAATGTGATTTAATTATCTTGATGTGTATGGAAATTATCCAATATAATTAAATGTGATTTAATTATTGCGGATAAGAATACTGTGGATATCAATATCCAAATATTCATAATATATTATAAATGTGATTTATAATGTATTAGAGAGAGCTAATTATAATTTATATTTGTTAATTAATTATTGATGTGTATTGGATAGACATTATGTAATTAATTGAAAATGTAAATTATATTTTGCTTTGGGTTGTGAATGCGATTCACAAATTTCCAATGGCAAGATTGCAATATTCTCAAAATTAATTATGAATTATTTTTGAAGAATAAATCACAACAAAAGTTGTTGGAATAAATAAAGGAGATTTCCATGGAGATATGCAATCTCATGAAATCTCATGAGATTGCTCCCACTTGCAATCAAGTGGACGACCACCATAACCAATATGGAAATTGGTGGCCGTTCACCATGATCCTTTGGGATGCAATCTCCATGTTGGTAATCTCCCTTTATTTGATTAGTTTAATTTAGAAGTGATTTATATTTGATTTGTCAAATATATTTGATCTAAATTAAATTATTAGTTGTTGGATTTACCAACAACAATCTTGACCATTAGATTTAACATAAATCAATCTCATCCATTGATTTTATGTGTCCCATGGATTGAGATCCATGGATCCCAAAACCCTATAAATAGAGAGGCATACCATGCTCTCTAAGGCTATGATTTTTAAGAAAATCTCTCATTCTCTCTTCTCTCCCACACGTCAACTCTTTCTCCCTCTCTCCTTGGTGGATGTCCACCAAACCCTAGAGGAGGAAGCCGCCGACGCCCTCGCCACCGCGAAGCTGCTTCGACGTTCTTTGGTTCTCTGTCTTCTTGGAGTGCTACACTCATGAAGAAGACATTCGATCTCGTACTACGATATCAGGAGTTCACAGTGCTTGGATCAACTCGTTGGATTACGAGGATCATGCGACTCATCCCCGCGCTCGCAAGCTTCTTCTCCGACGATCGGACTTGAGACTGGAGGTCTCTTTTCGTAAAGACTCGATCAACCATGCTTCAAGAGTATTTCTTTATACTTTTTGTGGTTCTAGATGAAACGATCCTAGAATCGTTTTTGGATCATGTGGTTTCACCGCATGAATTTTTTTTAAATTCCGCTTTTTTTTAAATTCCGCTGCATAGAACAACTAGTTCGACTAGTCGTTCTTCATCGTATTCGATACGACGCTCACGCTTCCGTGATGCGCTTGAGGATTAAACCATATCTTAGAAGTGGTATCAGAGCCTTAGGTCGAAGGTTTTGGATATGATCCGCAAACCTAGGACGACTTGGGTTCGTTGAGGTCGCGAACGTTTTTGTCGCATTTGATTTTCGCACTTCTGTTTAGTGAATAAATTAGGCCCTGTTTAAAATGTTTAAACAGGCATTAATCACTTGGATTTTGTTCCCAATTAAATAAGGAAATCATAGGATCTGAGTTTACGTGCTCGAGATATGATTGTTTTAATGAACATGTATTCACTGTTGCGGGAACTGCGAATCTTAACATGATTAATGAGTTAATTACTGTTTTGATCTGCCTCAAAATGCGTGAAATATCATTAAGGTCTATCTTAAATCAAATTATCAATCTTTGAAAATTGATTTTGTCTAATTTGGATTTAAATTGATTGAGATATGTTAATTTTAGTAAGTAGGGGTCATTGCTGAAATTACAGTCCTAATCAAGAACCATGTGATTGTCGATTAGTGAAATTAATTGTTAATTTCATGAAATAATTATGGAAAATATTTTAGAAATATTTAATGATGATCATTTTCATAATTCACTTGGCCTCAACCAATAAATTGATTAGATTTGATCTAGATCATAATTGGAAATACAATCATCAAACTCCTTGCTTGAATAGGATTGGGAATTTGTCTAGCAAATTTCCTTATAATCAAAAATATTTTGATTATTACTATATGGTACAATTTCGATTGAAGAAGCGATGATCATCTCAAGTACAAAGTGATTGACTCGGCATTATTTTTTCCCGAGGCGGATATGGTGTCTAGTCGGGGATCGATGGGTAGCGGGTCGCACCGGTTGCGGTGCATCCCACTCCCGCCGGTACTGGCCATGACAGCGGATAAGGAACGAATGATGCCTGAGAGATCATGATGTATTTTTTTCTAATTATTAAATTCATATTAATATGTATTTCAAGATAATACCATATATTCAAGTAAAATCAAAATTTGTTGATTAAATTGGATTGAAAATTAATTTAATATGGTTAAGTTAATTATATTTAATTAAAAACACTCTATTACGAATAGATATTTCTCTTTGAATAATTAATTATGTGAGTATGATTCATGATAATTAATTAAAATTTGAATATGAGATGGAGGATCACATAAGTGACATCCATGGTCTCCCGTCAAGGAGAAGGGTTCCGGCGCCAGATATTATAAGTGGGAGACGCATGTCCGAAGTGACAGCTCCTGCATACGATCCATTTGGATCGGGCTCGTCGCTTCTCGAAAGAGTAAGGACGTATGCGTAGTGACCCCAATATCGGGTCCTCATATTATTGGGGCAATATTGGATTGTGCATAGCGAGTTGTATTCATGTTGACGGTTGGTTCAATTAACGACGGGTCAACATCACCTTAGGGATAGTAGGCCCGGGTATTAAAGACAGAATTGGGAAATGCAAGTTGGACTTGTAAGGCAGAATGTATTCTCGCTTCTCTTTATTGGAGTCATAGGTTCTCATATTATTGGGATATGACAAAGATAAAGAGGAGATCCCTGTTCTTGCTTGAGATATAGTGGTAAGTATATCTCTTACTTTGAAAAGTGATTAAGGGAATAAACTTTCAAAGTTGACAGAGCAGGGATAATTTGATTTATAATGCCTAAATCAAATATCATAAATATGAATGTATGATTATATGTTCTAATATAGTGCATTCTTAATTTCAGAAAATGAAGTACATGAACCCACTTAGCAGGCTTCTGAAGGTCAACCAGTTGACCAGACCAAATTACTCGGATTGGATCCGTAATTTGGAGCTTGTTCTCTCGGCTGAGCGCATAAGTTATGTGCTCTCAAAAGACAAGCATGAAAGCCCTAAAACGAAGGAAGAAAAGGCATACAATGACAAGTATGATGAAGATCATGTCTTGGCTAGATGCTATATCCTGGGTTCTCTCTCCAATGTTCTTCAGAAACAACATGTGGAGATGAGCACATGCCAGGAAATAATACAGAATCTGAAAGATATGTTTGGTGACATTAACCGCACCCAGCGATACAACGTTATGAAAGAACTCGTTCGCTGCAAGATGCAGGAAGGAACATCAGTCCGTGAACATGTACTCAAAATGTTTGGGTACTTATCGGAGCTGGAAACTCTTCGGGCAAACATGGATGCAGACATGCAATCTGATTTCATTCTGCTGTCTTTGCCCAAGTCTTTCAATAACTTTGTGGTTTCATTCCACATGAACAAGATGAAATTGACAAACACTAGACTTCTTGTTGCATTAAAGTCTGCAGAAGACGTAAGGAAGAAAGATGGTCCCGCTGGTAGTGCAATGGTTGCACAGGTCAGAGGGAAGCGCGGTCGAAAGCAAGGTTCTCGGAAGGACCCAGCCTAGAAGAGAAAAAAGAAGAGTCAAGGCGTTGGCTCATCTTCCAATGCATCCACACTTATAGCATCGAAGAAAACCGATGTTTGTCACCATTGCAAGAAGCCGGGGCACTGTAGGCGTAACTGCCCGAAATACATGAAGTCGGTCGACAAAGGTAAAGCCCCGGCAGGTATGAAATCCACTTTTATCATTGAAACTAGTTTTCTCGTTGGATGAGAAGGAAGTTGGGTTGTTGATTCTGGTGCTTCTGTTCATGTATACAATTTGTTGCATTTGTTTCAGGAAACTAGAAATCTGGAAGAAGGGGAGATAGTCATCCAGATGGGATCTGATGCAAGTGTTGCAGCAGTCGCCATCGGGACCTGTCGACTATCATTATCTAGTGGTAGAGTCCTAGTACTTAAAGAGTGTCTTTATGTACCTGAAGTTAGAAGGAACTTGATATCTGTATCTAAGCTAGTTAGAAGTGGATATTCATTCCTTTTCTGTAATAAATTAATCATAAATCATTATGATAAATATATTGCAGATGGTATTTTGACTTCTGGTGGACTCTATGAATTGTGCATTAATGAACATGTCATGAACGTTACAACCACTAATAAAAACCCTAAAAGATCCAGGGAGAATAAAAATCATTCAAATATGATTTGGCATCAAAGGCTTGGTCATTTATCTGTTGATAGGATCAATAGATTGATAAAGGACGGACCTTTGAATTTTCTACAGGTTCAATCTTTACCTACTTGTGAACATTGTATTCGAGGTAAAATGACTAGGATGCCTTTCCGTAACAAGGTTACAAGATGCGAAGGTATTATTGACCTAATACATACCGATGTATGCGGTCCCTTCACTACCGCGACTCGAAATGGATATCGATATTATCTGACATTTATTGATGACCATTTGCGATACGGGTTTATCTTCCTATTACGTCATAAATCTGAAACCTTTGAAAAGTTCAAAGAATTCAAGGCTTTGGTTGAGAACCAAACCGATAGGAAGATTAAACAGATTCGATCTGATTGAGGTGATGAGTACCTCTCAGATGAATTCAAGGAATACCTTAAAGAGAATGGAATTGTCTCCAATCTCACTCCTCCTGGAACTCCCCAACTTAATGATGTTGCTGAAAGACGCAACAGGACCATCATGGATATGGTCCGTTCAATGATGAGCAAAGTACATTTACCACTTAGTTTCTGGGGATATGCAGTAGAGACTGTAATATATATCCTGAATAAGATTCCTAGTAAATCTGTACCTAATACTCCTCATGAGCTCTAGTATGGAACCAAACCTAGTGTTAATCACTTGAGGGTTTGGGGTTGCTTGGTTCATGCAAAGAACGTGGACGCAAGTAATCTAGCATCTCACACTCGTGGGTGTTACTTCATTGGGTATGTTAAAGATGGTATTGGATACCAGCTCTATGACCATGAGACCCAAAAGGTTTTTGTATCTAGAGATGTAAAATTTTTGGAGGATGATTTCCTTAAAGGTCAAGACAAAAATAAAGTAGAGGAACTCATTGAATCCCCTGAGGATTCTGAGCTTCCTAGACCAGAAACTGAAGAGATAAATAAAGATGAAATACCTATACCTCTTCGAAGGAGTTCGAGGGTGGTTGCACCACCTGAAAGGTATGGATTCCATGTGTCAAGTGAGACTGACAATGATCCTACTTCATTTGATGAAGCACTCACGGATCATGACATGGATAGATGGATGCTAGCAATGAAGCCAGAAATTGACTCCATGCATAAGAATGATGTATGGACCCTAGAGGATCCACCTAAAGGGGTAAAACCCATTGGGTATAAATGAATCTTCAAGATAAAGAGGGGACCTGATGGGAAAGTAGAGACTTTCAAGGCACGGCTCGTAGCCAAGGGCTACACACAGAGAGAAGGCATCGACTAACGATGAGACATTCTCTCCTGTGGCTATGGTTAAATCCATCAGGACACTGCTAGCTATAGCTGCATATCTTGACTACGACATCTGGCAGATGGACGTCAAGACGGCTTTCCTCAATGGATACCTCAGGGAGGATATCTATATGGAGCAGCCCCAAGGCTTCATAACTGAGGATGGCAAAGTATGCAAGCTGAAGAAATCCATCTATGGGCTCAAGCAAGCTTCTCGTAGCTGGAACACCAGATTCGACCAAACCATAAAGAGTTATGATTTTGTGTAGAATCCTGATGAACCTTGTGTGTACAAGAAGCTTAGTGGGAGAGCCATTGTGTTCATCATGCTTTACGTAGATGACATCCTTATCATTGGGAATGATACAGGGATGATGACCAGTCTAAAGATTTGGCTATCCCATACCTTTGAGATGAAAGATCTTGGAGAATCCTCTTACATCTTGGGTCTGAAGTTATTCAGAAACCGATAGAAGAGTATATTGGGATTGTCACAACATGGGTACATTAAGAAGATTCTTGAACGATTCCGTATGGATAGTTCCAAGAAAGGATTCCTACCCTTAAGACATGGTATCCACCTGTCTAAAGGGATGGCTCCCCAAACTGTTGAGGAAAAAAAGCCATGGCTGGATGTCCTTATGCATCAGCTATAGGAAGCTTAATGTATACCATGATGCGTATTAGGCCAGATATCTGCCATGCAGTGGGAGTGGTAAGTCGTTACCAATCCTGCTATGGAGAGCAACACTGGAATGCATTAAAGAACATATTCAAATATCTAAGGCGGGCGCAAGATTACATCTTAGTCTATGGAGATGGTGATCTTCAAGTCTTGGGTATACAGATTCTGACTTCCAGTCGGATATTGATGATCGAAAGTCAACATCAGGGTTTTTATTCCTGTTGAATGGTGGTGCTGTGAGTTGGAGAAGCAAGAAGCAGGACACTGTAGCAGATTCAACAACACAAGCCGAGTACATTGCCGCATCGGATGCTACAAAGGAGGCGGTGTGGTTGCGCAAGTTCATCCTGGAGCTTGGCGTAGTTTCCTCTGATACTCCCATCCCATTACTCTGTGATAACACGGGAGCCATTGCCCAGGCGAAGGAACCCAGATGGCATCAAAAGAGCAAGCACGTGGAAAGGAAATACCACATCATTCGGGAGATTCAAAAGCGTGGTGATATCATCATCACCAAGGTGGCCTCTGCTGACAATGTTACTGATCCTCTTACCAAACCTCTGACATAGAAGGTTTTCGACCAACATGTAATGACTATGGGTTTAAGGATTGTTCCCAAATGGTTCTGAGGGCTAGTGGGAGATTGTTAGCAATGTGAGCCTGAGGCGAACCATTGCTGCAATAAATGTTATTGTAATAAATGATTTATCAATAAAAGTTATTGATTGTTTTTCACTCCCTTTCTGAGATTGAATGAATGAATGCACTATAAGGTCCCTCTGTACAATAAGGGTTATGTACCATGGCCAACTTGTTAATCATACAGTTGTTGATTCATTGATTGAATCATAGAGGCTGATGCTTGGTTGAATATCTAAGGAGTTAGATTGGGGACTCATCAAGCATCATCAAATGATTGTCAAGTGATGATCTCCAGCCTGAGTAGGAAATGGCAATCCTTTCTCATTAGGATGATGTCTGATCGATCTCTTGATGCAGGTCCTTTACATGGGAATAGTGATTCAGAGGTATTAGATTAGTTGAGTCAATGGGTTGACTAAACAAGATCGAGATAACTAGAGACCTATGTTGAATACTGTCACAGCAAAGGCACACATCCTCTGACCAGAGACAGATGTGTTACTGTATGTCTGAGTATGTACATTTGGCAGTCCAATAGGTTGATGACCTAACCAAGGTCTCTATACACCGGCGAGCTGGTGTGCATGTAAGGACATATGAGTAATACGATCTCTCAAAGGGATCATACAGGTTCACTTGTGAACCGGGAGACATGAGCTCACTCATGAGGTATTGGGACTGATCAAATTTCATGCATGGTCGTCATGCTTTGGAAGCATGACATGAATTTGAAGGTAAGATATATGCTTTGTGAAAGCATATGATCTATACCAAATCCCAAAAGACCAAGATTAAGAAACTTAGTGATCCAAACCCTGAAGATGACAATATAAAAGTGATCTATATCTTCAGGATGATCATAGGTCTTCCAGTATGCAGGATGTACAGGTGTTGGTAATACTTGAGGGTGATGTGATCATAAATAACCATGATGCTTGCATTCCGAGGGAGTGATGAAACAGGTTTGGATTTTAGTGACTCCTCTCAGTAGAGAAGTGACCTAATCTTACTCCATGTACTGGACATTGATCTGAATAAGATTCAGACACAATGAGAAGATTAGGCTCACGGTCTTGATTTAATAAAGCATCTATGGGAGGTCCCTAAGATCTGGATTTGAGATGTGATCTCAATATCTAAGTCACTATACGTGGAACAATACAATCGACATGTCCTTATCTCCAAGTATCTGAGGATAAATTGTATTATTATTGAAAGGGTTCAAGAATAATTCCATAGATATAAGCATTAAGAAATTGATATTTAAATGTGATTTAATTATCTTGATGTGTGTGGAAATTATCCAATATAAATAAATGTGATTTAATTATTGTGGATAATAATGTGGATAGTAATATCCAATTATTCATAATATATTATAAATGTGATTTAAAATGTATTAGAGAGATCTAATTACAATTTATATTTGGTAATTAATTATTGATGTGTATTGGATACACATTGTGTAATTAATTGAAAATGTAAATTATATTTTGTTTTGGGTTGTGAATGTGATTCACAAATTTCCAATGGCAAGATTGCAATATTCTCAATAATAATTATGAATTATTTTTGAAGAATAAATCACAACAAAAGTTGTTGGATTAAATAAAGGAGATTTCCATGGAGATATGCAATCTCATGAAATCTCATGAGATTGCTCCCACTTGCAATCAAGTGGACGACCACCATAACCAATATGGAAATTGGTGGTCGTCCACCATGATCCTTGGGGATGCAATGTCCATGTTGGTAATCTCCCATTATTTGATTAGTTTAATTTAGGATTGATTTATATTTGAGTTGTCAAATATATTTGATCTAAATTAAATTATTAGTTGTTGGCTTTTACCAACAACAATCTTGACCATTGGATTTAACATAAATCAATCTCATCCATTGATTTTATGTGTCCCATGGATTGAGATCCCATGGATCCCGAAATCCAATAAATAGAGAGGCATACCATGCTCTTTAAGGCTATGCTTTTGAAGCACATCTCTCATTCTCTCTTCTCTCCCACACGTCAACTCTTTCTCCCTCTCTCCTTGGTGGTCATCCACCAAACCCTAGAGGAGGAGGCCGTCGACACCCTCGCCACCGCAAAGCTGCTTCGACGTTCTTCGGTTCTTTGTCTTCTTGGAGTGCTACGCTTGCGAAGAAGACATTCAATCTCGTACGACAAGATCAGGAGTTCACCGTGCTTGGATCAACTCGTTGGATTGCGAGGATCACGCGACTCATCCCCGCTCTCGCAAGCTTCTTCTCCAATGATCGGATTTGAGACAAGAGGTCTCTTTTCGTAGAGACTCGATCAACCACGCTTCAAGAGGTATTCCTTTATACTTGTTGTGGTTCTTGATGAAACGATCCGAGAATCATTCTTGGATCATGTGGTTTCATCGCATGAAAATTTTTTTAAATTCCGTTGCATAGAGCAACTAGTTCGACTAGTCGTTCTTCGTCGTATTCGATACGACGCTCATGCTTCCGTGATGCGCTTGAGGATTAAACCATATCCTTCAAAAACACCATTAGGAACCTCCCCATTCAGGATGGTATTTGGGAAGCTGTGCCATTTACCCATAGAGTTAGTGCATAAATCAGAATGGGCAATTAAGAAGGCCAATTGGAACATACATCTAAGGTAAAAGCATATAGAGATGAAACTGAATGAACTTGTGAAAATCAAAAACCAAGAATATGACAACAGTTTAATATACAAGGACAAGGTAAAGCGTTGGCACGATAGATTTATTAGACAAAAGATCTTTGTTCCTGGACAAAAGGTATGTTTGTTTAATGCGAGTATAAAGGTTTTCCAAGGAAGCTCAAATCCAAGTGGGCGGGTCCGTTTATAGTCTATGATGTGCATGACAATGGTTGTGTAGAGATCTCAGATCTTACAGATGGAGCACAAACATCCCTAGTGAATGGACAACCGCTGAAACACTTTGTCGAACCAAATGAATAGTTAGTCCGTGTTGAGGTGATTGTTTCATGCACAAGGAAGATTCAACAGACACACATAGAGCCACGCATGAAGCCTTACAAACATTGATCTATAGACATCAACAACATCAAAAACATTCAGACTGCGATCTCTTTATATATTCTCTCGATCCCATTACTTCTCATACACATTCATGTCATATACATAGGCTGATTAGATCCTAGGTATAGGGGACCGATACTCGCTCTGTGTGTGTATTCATACAATTCTCTTCTTGACCTTGATCGCCCCATTTTTTTCCCTTCTTCTATACTTAGGTTGACCAGAGGCTAAGTATAAGGGGCGTATCGACTTCTATATTGATCATTCTTTTCAATCTTTTAATCTTAGCATGAGCTATGTCTTTCCCTCACTTCTTATGCTCTGAGGACATAGCACACACTAAGTATAGGGGCCATGTATATATTACATATATACTTGCCGACATGCCAAGCGACTAGGGTTAAGCATGCAAATAAACACTGGTCATTGTGACCCAAATCACTCAGTGAAATCAATCGAGAAAAATAACCACTAAAGAGAATCAAGCAAAGAAAATGTAATCGATTTGCTATTTTAATTTACGGTATAGCGACTAGGGGCGAACACAAGGGGCACGATTTAAAACTAAATAGTCAAATCTCTAAGAAAAACATTTTTGGTGGTTTTTTATTTTTCAAATTTTTAAGTTTTGAGTAAAAGGCAAGCGAGCTCAAAATAAAAGCACACACACAACATTCTTTTTGTATTTTTCAAAATAGTAAAAAATGCTCAGATACTTACAGAGAAAATGTTTTTGGGCTTGTACATTTCAAAATATTTTTGGTAATTTTTGTATATTTTTCATGTCTTTGTGATTTTATTAAAAAAACAAATAGTGCTCAAAATACAAAATAGTGCAAAGCTAGGACCAAATTGCAAATTAAAAATATTTAAGTGTCATAAGGTTCTGGATGGCAGTTTTATGATAAACTAGAAATAAAAAGCTACAAACAGGAACTAAAAACACATTTTGGATTTTCCCCCCTTGATTTTATATGATATTTATAATATTTTCAATGTTTTATAATTTTTAGAGTTTTTATATGGCATCTTCAAGCCAAATTGATACTGAAGGTAAAGCACAAGAAAGGTAAATACATGAATTTTTGTGGAATTTTTAACACAATTTTTGAATTTTTATAATTTTTATAAGGCAAACAAGGCTCTTTTTAGTGGTTTTTGAATTTTTAATAAAATAAAACAAGACTAATTTATCAAACTAAAACTACCTTGTAAATAGCAAGCAAGCAGGAGCTAACATGTATTTTTGTAGAATTTTTAGAGCCAATATGCCATTTATTATGCTAAAGAAAAAAAAGTAATTTAAAATAATTTACATGGACCTTGATTTGAAGAAAATAAGATCTAGGGGGCCAATTGGTAACATTCAAGAAAATCCTCAAGGGCCAAGCACCCATTTTTTCCACCCAAAACGTGCACTACACATGATATAGGTACACATGGGTATATATGCAAATAATGAAAACTTCACATTCATTTAATAAACAATAGAGAGTTCAGGGCACAAGATGCAATATCCCAAAACAACACGTGAGTACGCACGTTATCCTTACTTGACTGGACTAAAGTACGAATATATAAAACTACAATGTCTAAACTGTAAATGTTTTTAACTACATAGTAATTTTTATTGGACTAGAGCATCAAGATCAAAAAGCAGGGGATAAAGGTGCAAATTGCCCCTTTATCGCGCGTTAATCAACGATTGGGGGCGCTCTACTTATGATGGACGGTCAGGACCTGGGGATACCCCTTCGGCGATGGACGGAGCTGGCGGGCCTTCAGATAAATCCAACAATCCGGACACCTCGATGGTTGGACGGTGGAGATTAGACTTGGACGGTAATCGGATCCATGGTGGAAATGATGTTTGGATGAACTGATAAAAAACTCACCCCCGACGAGTTTCGATCGGTGAATATGCACCGGTCCGACGTCTCCAGAGGCTGCTCTAAAGGGCGAAAGGTTGCTGATGGCAATCCGCAGTGGTGTTGGTTCTCAGAAGGTCCAAGACCACGGAAGGGGTCCTGGAGAGGTATGCCGAGTAGGAGCATATTGTATGGGTTGCAGGTATGAAGATATCCTCCTGACAGGAGGTTCTGTGCGCTGGTCCTACAACAATAAACGCTGGCTCGGAGATAGAGCTCCGACGAAGGGTTATGGTGTGGAATTAGTGTAAGTAGGGGAGATGGATGGGTCAGGTCCGATGAAGGGCAATGGAGTCGACCTGATATTCGATTCCAACCCGATGGTTGGATCGATGAACAAGATGCGAAGCTCGATCTAGAAGCGTACACGAGTCATGTGATGTGTGCATCGAGCGGAGTGAAGTAATGGAATGCGGTGAAGATCGATGCTGGATATGTAATGGAGCTTGCGATCAAAACGCGAATGAAATGAAGCTAAGGATGTTACCTACAGATGTATGCTAACGTCTTGGTTGGATAAGAAAATCCTCCGAGTTGATGGCATCAATGGACGGTGCGGCCAGAGGATGGGGGCTCCTTACGGAGGAGCTGGACGAAAGTGTCACCGGACCTAGGGCACTCCACTCCGAATGCAGCCCACAACTGCTCCCCCTCTCGACTGTCACTCTGAAAAATGGACGCTGGGCATAATAGAATGGTGGAGCAGCCAAAGATACCTAAAAAGGAGGAGGGTGCAGGGATTTCATAGACTCCCAGGTTCGAGAAGAATCAAATGAAAATGCACGAACCGAGGCAGGGATCTTAGAAATGAAGATCTAGCATGGATTAGGGACATGTGCCCTCTAATCGGAGCTTTTAATTGAAGGGGAACGCGGTCGGATCGGGACAGGAAAAGTAGGTGAAGATCGTAGCAAACCCGATCCGAGAAAGAGAAGCAAGGGGAACCAGTTGACCTTGGTCAACAAAACCAAGGTGGAGGCTAGGAAGCAGACAAAATAGGCTAGAAGACAAAATGTGGAGAGAAATAGGAAATAATTATAAATAAATTAATAATTGATTTAAAAAAGGAATAAAATAGAATATGTTTATTTTTTCAAACTATTTTCTATGAATGTTAACTATTTTTAGAAAAAATACAAATAGGTTATATAAAATATAATGTATTATATACATGTATATTATACCTATGTACTATGTACAAGTATTTTTATTTTATTTTATTTACAAAAACTCTTTTTTATTTTATATTTTATTTATTTACAAAATAATTTAAGGGATATAAAATGATTTTTATTTGATTTTTATAAATTAATTAGGGTTGTACAATAAATAGGTATTGTATGTACAAGTGTCTTTTTGTACAATGAATTGTTTATTTTTATTTTTATATTTCTGATTTTTATTTTATTTTTATATTATTATTATGTCTTTATACAAGTGTAAAATAAATAATGTGATATGCACAACAAATAAAATAAATATAAATAATTATATTTACAAGTATAGGTGATATGTACAATACATAGTGTACCCCTATCTCTCTCTACTTATTTTGCGATCAGGTCAAGACTTGACCTTCTATTGGGGTTTGGATCACTCTGTATTTATTCTAAATACCTCTTTCTTTTTCTTTCTCTTTTGTTCTTTATTTTTGTGTTTAAATAAGTATTAGTTATGCAATATTAATAACGTTATGTACAATTGTAAGTTATTGTATTTACATGTATTTACAGTTAGTTTTGCTAAAAGATAGAGCTAAAATAAAAGAACAAAGAATGAGAATCGTAGATTCATCAATACCTTTACCCATAGCTCGTACTTTTGCCTATTTTCGTGTATTTTTGTATATATTATGTAATAATTCCAGGATGGGTAAAAATTGGTAAATATATATAATAAAATTTCTGTAAAATAACATGTATACTTGTATATATGTATTTGTATATAAGTTAAATAAGTAAAATGTGTATAAAAAACTTTCATAGAAAACTAAGGATTCTTATTTACTATGCATATCATCCTTGTATTCATAAAAAACTTGTCTTGTACCTCATTCACATACATTGCATAACATCTGCATTACATTTGCATATCTAGCATATGAAAAGTGAAAAGTTAGTGGATTTTGAACCAAGTTGTGAATAGAAGTCGAGGATGGATTCGATTTGATCTTAATCTACCTAATTTCAGAGGAACCTTATAGGAAATGGGGTTAAGATTTTTCAGGTCGAGTGACTTAATCCTTTGAGTCCGCAAGTCTATGTTCACATGTCATCTTGATTGGTCTAAGTAGAATATTTCATATACACGCATGATTCTTTTAGACAGTGACCTAACTTGGACAAGCACCATACACGTAGCTTTTCATTGATGAGGTGGGGAGGAGGTAGAATCCTTTGGCTAGGAGTAGCACATGGGTGGAAACATCCATCCTCCTCTAGGGAGGGTAGTGCATCTCAACCTAGTCTAGTGGTGTCGACGTCTAACGACGGGAATAAAACTTCAAAAGAGGGATAGTCTACTGGTTCAAGAAGAAAAAACTTCTTATGTACATGTTGCACATGTTTGAAAAAAAAAGAAAAAAATAGAAACTCTCTAAAAAAGTTAGATGGCCAAAAAAAATCTCCCTGGAGAAAAATGTGAATAAGCAAGGCATATGCTTCAAAGTCTCATATCAATGAAGCATGCAACTGGAAACTTGTCTACACTAGTCAATCTCCAAGGATATGTGGCTACACTGGTCACAATCCATTCTCTTCTCTACCCCCTCTTCTTGAGCTGGTTGCACTCGAACATATAAGGGAATACCCCGCTCCTCGAGGAAAGAGTTGCTAGACTGGAGAATTAGAGTTACCTTATTAGAGGAGGTTGTATCTTTGCTATTTTTGATGTGGAGAGATATATTTCACTTACACAGTACAAGTAAGATTCATAGTTATTAGAATTCACATATGAGGATTTGTTCTGACCTGACTATTGAGGCGACTTGAATAGAAGACTTGTGTAACTTAAAGGCTATTAGGTCTTAAATTCAATTCCCAATAAGGTTATGCCACACTAATAATCCAAAGTTGAGTCGAGCTCTGTTTTTACCTTTTGTTCATGACCTTGGTATAGAATCCAAAATCATTTCAATTTTACATTTCATTTTAGTTGCTCGGTGACAAGCAAGGTTTAAGTATAGGAGGTTGATGAATATGTGATTCATCACTCTAAAATTTCAAAATAGAGATCCGTTCCTGAGTAATTACTGCAATTTCCTACTTATTCTGCATTATTAGCAATCATGCACTTGTAGATAATATTCATATTTTATAATCATATTTGCATTAAATAAGAAGCCAAATTCACTTGTACATATTCACCTGTAAATCAGCTAACTTCATTTATTTATATCTATTTTATACTAATTCTAAATCCAATAAAATCAACTCTATTGTGTACATATTACTAACAAGTATATAAAAAATTACTAACTTAAAATAATGACAAATAGACCCAAAACCTAATTACAGATTAGACGGACATAAACGTTCATATCTTCTTCATACAGTACCAAATTTCAGTCTACTCAATTTTAAAGTGATATATATTCAAAGATCTTCAAAACAAGACCAATTTCATAAAAATTGGAGTTCGTATGTGAAACTTGAGTTTTGGGCCCATATCCTATATTGTACATATGTCCCTCTGTATTTTATTCATTTTATCTTTTTATTTTCTTAGTTATTAAAAAACCAAAAAATAAATTAAGTTATAAATATTCCTTTCATATTTTCTTTAATTTTATTTTGATTTTTTTTATCATATTTAAAAAGATAAAGAAATTGCAAAACACAAAAAAATTATGGTGTTTTGTATCTATAAGATACCAATCAAAAATACTTTTTGTATAGACGACTTCTTTTTTTGGATCCTTCAGGAAGTTGTAGATCTTGTCGAGGCGAGAAACTTTCATGTTGACCACTTTTTTATTTGACCTCTTTTGTTTTGTTTTGTTCTTGAAATTTAATTTTTGATTTTTTCTTGGAGCAACACGTGGCAGCTTCTGAAGTCACCATGTGTCACCCCATTTTATATTATTTCATAATTCCATTTATTTTATTTTATTTATTTATCTTTATTTTATTTATTTAATATTTATTTTCTTATTTATATTATTTATTTATTTATTATTTTCTTTATAATTATATATTTATAATTGTTATTTTTATTTTATTCAATTATTTAATTTAATTTAATTTAGTTTAGTTTTTATTTTAATTTTATTTACTCCCTACCATGTGGCCTCCCTTGCGCACACCACATGGTACCTTCCTCCTTCCTAACCATGCCCGCCTCCTACGGCCCCCAACTTTGACGCCCGCCTCCTGCGGTGGTTGCAATCTCACTCCCACCTCATGCGGCCGCTCGCGACCTCTCCATCTCCTGCAGTAGTCGTGCCTCTCTCTCTCTCTCTCTCTCTCTCTCTCCTGATCTCCTCTCTCCAAATACCCTCCGCGGGGACCCGTTCTCCACCACCTCTGCATCCTTCTCCAACCACCCATAAAAACCCCACACTACCGGCCATTGCAACCTATCCACCATCTTTGGTGAGGAGAGGAAAGAGCCCCCCTTCCTCTTTGGTGACAGCTACGCGTACAATGGTCGAGACCCGACCTCCACGTCCTCTGGCGAGATCCGGTAAGGCTCCAACCTTCGCTGCTGCAAGCTTCACACAAGGCCTTCTCGAGCTCCGCTTGCCACACGTTGAGTGATGAACGGAGAAGTTTCTCTCCTCCTCCACCAGGAACCGCAACCACCCCCAGGTGGACTTTTTATCCCTTTCTTCTTCCTCCTCCTTCCTTTGCTTCTTCCTATATTCTTCCTTCCTCTATGGTTCCTCTATTACTTTCCTTCAAGACCACTAACACCCTCTAGTCTTCCACCATATTCCTCGCTCCGCACTGACCGCCCTCGCCTTCACCATACTCGGCCCGTGCTCCTAGCCTCAACCTCAACGGAGAAGGAGTGGACCTACAACCAACCTCCCCCCTGCCTCAACGCTCCATCTCCTCATCGCAGCCAGCGACCACGTGCTACAGCCGCGCCTCCTTCACACCTGGAGCTCCTTTTTCGAGCAGCACCTCCGCTTCCTCAACACCGTAGCTGCGTCCACAGCCACCTGCGGCCTCCACCACATCTCTTCCACCTTCGGTCGAAGGTCTCGACGACCAATGCACTGAACCGCATCGCCATCGACACACAACCTTGCCGACTCCAGGAGCATCATTTATCGCCTACACCGATTTCAAGTTCTAGGGCCACATGTGATTCACATCTGCTTGGGGGGTCGGTTAATTGCATAGAACCCATCCCTAGTTCCTCCGTAGCACAGAACGGCCCAAGGGTCACGTGCTAGGAACATGACCGCTTGGAAAAATTTACAAGAAGGCCCAGGGAATCCACAGAATTTTAAAGCTATCTAGAGGGCACATGCGAGGCACGTGCCTCAATCGAACATTAGCAACAAAGCCCCTAATTGTATCGATAATTGCATTCGCTATTTCCTTTCATTTATTTATTTCTAAAATTGCATTCATATCCCTGTATTTGCACCTTAATTTGGACATTCACTTAGCATCATTTTATCATTCTAAAAATTGCTCACTGTAGAACAACTTTTACTTTATCATGTGGATATTCATTTGCAATTTCATGTGCAGAGTTTGATTTAATAAATTGATTTGTTGAAATATTGCATATTTTACCCAATGTTTATTCTGAAATTGATATTAAATTATACGTGCTCTAGCAATTGTGAAGAAAAATCAGAGTAGCTAGAGTTTAGTGCTTTCTACATTGTGCTCAAATTTCATGTCATTAGCATGCATATAGAGGTCGGAATAAAATATTTGATGATTTGAGTTATTGATTTTTAATTTTTCATGAATCAATTATCTATGATCTAATAATTTTCCTAGATTCCTTTAACATAGATTCATCTAGGATAATTTTATTTCTGTGAAATAAATTTGTTTTGTATTTATTAAAATAAGTTGCTCAAAATCACCATGCATTCAAATTTAATTCATAATTAAAGCATCTTGCATCCAAAAATTCCAATTGCATCCAAAAATTCCAAAAACATTACAGTAGCTTAATTTCAGTATATTTCACAATCTGGCTAAGTTTGATGATTTTTGGACTTATTTGATTGAAAATTGCATTTTAGCCCCGAACTTCGTCAAAAATTGCATGTCATTTTTCATTGCATAAAAATAGCAAAAAATGCCTCTCTGAAAACTTAACCTCCAGATCGACTATAAATAAACCTAAGGAGACAGTTGCCTCCTTAAGTTCGACCTTGGGCTTGTCCAAGTAAAAAAAATGACCGCTTGCTTTAATTGAATAAATATTTAATTTAGCCGTTTTTGATAGATCCAAAATTTCCCGACTGTGATGAACAAATTTAAATGTTAATTCCTAATAATTAGCGATGGCTATTAACGGGTTCTTCAGGGAGTAATATGCAGAGGTGTCATTGTCAGAGTTGTCCTGAGGGTGTACAAAGTTTGCGGGTTTCTGAGTGTTCTCTTGGTTTTCAGCTTGAGATCCAATCTTTTCATCTTACATTTTTATCCATGATCTAGGCGGAAATTCTCTCAACATATCCCATCTCTGTCTTAACTTGTCATCCTCTAAAAACTTTTCACAGTTAATCATTGGTTGAGTCTGCTTTATGGGAGGATTCTGCAAAAATCTGAAGGTCCCATACTGATGAATCTCCATTCATCATTCTTTATTCTATCATTTTGGCCTTAAAAGTCCTAGCTAATGCATGTAAATAGCATTAATTTGTGCATAATAGAATTCTTTATTTATTGTATAATTTGTATATAATATACTATTTTTAATGCCAAAATTATAGAATAAAGAGAAGTAAGAAAAAGAATAAAATATCGAAGATATTTATGACCCTAACTCCGAGACCAAGTCAAGAATTGGCTTGGTTGATAAAGAATAAAGTAGGGGAGATAAGGGCCAAGAAAAACAATAAATATTCCATTTATTCATTGCATTATTTATTCATTTTGACACTATTTTCTATCTAATTATTTATTCATCAAATAAAGAAATTTTGAACATAAAAGTTGTAGATAATAATGTAAATAAAAATACAAAAGTGAGTTTGTAAAAAAAATGTACATTGTACATTTTATACACAAAATAAAAAGCCAAAATCATAACTTCACAAACCCATATCTTGCAAATAAAAGCTCAAAATTTATTAAACTCACTTTAATTACATATAACTTTTCAAGAGCTATTTAATGGAGGTAGTTTCATATTTTTGGAGTTAATCAGTGGAAGTTAGATTTTTGGCACTTATTGTACACAAACCCGATTAAAATATTCATTATATTCATTATTCATTATTTTTACAAAATTATATTTTTATAATTTTTGTAAAAATTATATATAACACATGTACATATTAAAATTAGAATAAAATATTAAGAAAACCTCAAATAAAATAAGTCTATGTAATTACATAAACAAAATACCTATAATTATACTATATATAAATAAAAAGGAAAATATTCTTCCATTATTTATTATTTTGATATTTTTAAAAATAATTACTTTTGAATAGTAAATTATTTTATTTAGTATACCTATATAATTAATTTACCTATTTATTTAAGTATATAAATAACATCATAAAAAGAAATAAAAATATATTTATGTACCTTAAAATAAGTTATAAATATATAAAATAAAAGAATAAAATAAAATATATAAAATAAAAATAAAATACATAAAATACATGTAAATATAGCTATAATTATACCCTTAATAATTAACTTGTAATAAAATACATCAAAAAATAAAAATCATATTAAAATACTAGATAAAATAATAAACATGTTTTATTTATATACAAAAATTAATAAAATCATTTACTATTTTTCAAATAATTATTTTTGAATAAGTAGGTTGTTTTGTCGTGTTGCGTCCTACGTGGCCCAATCAGAGGCCGGGGATTGTTGACCTCCGGTCAACTCCCCCCTACGCCTCTGACTTGTGTCAGAACTATCTTTTCCCCAGTTTTGCGCTCAATTTCTCGCTCGATCTATCATTCAATCGAGGTTGCTTACTTCAGCAAAAATAATCATCCTTCATTGTACATTTACGCTACCCTATTAGATCACTTGTAAATTTGTTTGATTCTTCACCATCGCCTGGTCAAATAAGGGTGCTGCTATGTCTATAAATAACTCACCTCCGACCTCCTTGCTCTTTTTGTCATCTTCAACCCCTAAAACCCAGTGTCTCAACCAAAGTAGAGCACCCTCGTAGCATGAGGGGATCCCCTGAGCTCGCTGCGGTCAAAGGCGGGCGGCGATGCACCCACGACCACCAACTCCGACGGCCCTTCTCCCCTTTCCACCTGGGAAGGTATAAGAGCTGATTTTTCTTGCATTTCGAGGTAGCTTACAATTCTAGCATTTTATTCATGTCTTCAGTTTAGTGATTAGGACTTAGCTTTAGTGTAAATTAGTTGATTCGTACTTCACTGGAGTTCCACTCCGGCGAACCCATCCACTGTGCCCAGTTGTTCTTCGACCCCGCTATCGCCACCATTTTCTTCCCCTCTCATTTCCCTATGTCGTGCTCCATTTCTCTCAACCAGATCCCTAGTGGATCTGGAGATCAGGTACCCCACTCCGTCGCTCGTCGGAGGTACCTCTGCCTGACTCACCTCGCCCCAATCCACCACCAAATAAAGGCCAAGACCCTGCCCGCTTTCCCGCGTGTTTTTCTAACCCTTTGCAGGTATTAAAGAGGGCATCTGAGCCCTACGAGGATAAGAACATGAGCTCCAGGTCCGGGCCTTGTCCGAGCAATTGGATGGGTCTCCGGCCATTTTGTGGAGCTCCACAGAAGCGGAGGACGTCTAGGAATGTAGAGCACCACTCGACAGCGAAGGAGGAGGCCGGAGGAGCCTGCTACGACTGATCAAAGCTCGCCCCAGGTGAGCTTCTTCCCAGTTCTTCTAGCCTAGCCCGGAGTCGTCCGATGAAGAAGATGCCTCCAGATCGCAGCAGAACCATTGGATCACGCCAAGCCATCACCGTCCGATTAGCCTGTCTGATCTAATCTCGGGCATCGATCCACGAAGCATCATCGACCGCTGGATGAGCGACACGTGGCAAGTGAGAAGACCATCGTCGTTTGATGGCACGCATTAAGGGGTAATTTTCACACTTAGCCCTGCCATTTTTTGTATTTATTATTTAATGTTGTAAATAAAATGTAGCGTGTAAATAAACTTGGGACATATTGTACTGAGGCCCATGAATTTAATGATAATTACATTTAGGTCGTCCCCAGGTTGAATCACATGTAGTCCCACGTGATGTGTGGAAAAATTTGTACTTTATCCCTGACGGTTTTTGTATATTATAAATTAGACTTAAAATTTAAATAAATGTTTTATTACGTTGGCATATTTGCACTGTGGACCCTGATGTTTATTTTATTTGCATTTATGCCCCTGCTAGGATATGATATTTTGTATGTTTTATCTAATTATTTAAAATACCTAATGTGCTCCTAAAATTCCACAAAAATAGGGATAGATGCATCTTGATATGTAGATTCGTGTTATGCCCCTTATTTAGCATTTTTTTAGCATTTAACCCATTTATTAAAAATGAATAGGAGCCTATATTCCCTGTTTAAAGTATAAAATACTAAAAAAATACAAAAACTTTTTGAAAAAAAATCCAAAAAAAATTTATATATAGTATATTTATATATTTATTGAGTCCAGAAAAGCAAAAAACCTAAAAATCAGAAAAATGAAAATTAAAAAAAATTAGAAATCTCCAAAATCCAACAAAAAATATAAAAATTCTACAAAAATAAAAAAATGTTTTCCTATTTTATAATCATGTATATTATATACATATTAAAATTGATTTGGGTAATTTTTAGACTTATTTAATATTTTAAAACCCAATTCAATTTCGGATTATATATTTTATCCCATATTAGGGATATTTTTGACATTAAAAATACATATAAATGAGCAACAAAATCCGGAAAAATAACAAAAATATATAAAAATATATAAAAGCACAAAAACATTGTATTTAATATATTTTGGCCATTTATACATATCTATATATGCATATTTTATATCTCTCTCTTATAATGTATATATACCTATATATTTTTTAATAAACATAACAAGAAAATAAAAATATATATACCAAAAACAATAATAAATAATAAATAATAAAATTAAAAACCCACAAAAACAATAAAGACATGGACATAAACATAGAATTGAATAACTGTGCATTAATTTCACACACCAAACCATTCGCCTCCCTGTGTTGGACCTCTATACATACTTACGCCTATACATATTTTGTTGTAGAGTTATAATAAATTTAACTCCATATTTTTTAGATTTAATTGCTTATATTTAATTATGGGTTATCTGTTGATTAATTGGGATTTTGTCTGAGGTCACCTCAATGACTGTTGATCCGCCTTGTGGAGAGACACGACCTCGGCAATTTATCAGTTTATCACATACTCAGCATACTGTGACTCAGGCATGCAATGCTAGGTTGAGTAGAGTCCATTTCCAGGGTCGTGATTGGTCGATCCTCATACGGTGGAATCATACAGGGTTCATGTGTGTCGATATCATCAGTCCAGTCCTCTGTATGTGCAGGTTGTCTGAAGGAGTGGTCTATGGGTTGGTGAATAGGGATTTGGTCATTAGGGTCAATCCAGTACAATTGATCATCAAGTGCGGGCCACTCCAACCGGTTTGGTCGGGTCACCATGTTATTTCTGAAGGTCCAGGAAAGATGTGGATTTGTGAAGTGTTGACCTATCCCAACAAAATGGTGATGAGAAAATGAAGTTGGTTGGGTTTGGTGTCTCTGATAGTCGTTTGTCTCAATAGTATATTGCTCTTCAAATGGTTCATGACTTCCGGTGAAAAATCGGAAATAAGATGGGTTAGCTAAGGATGGAAGTTGATCATGATTCTGGATCTTGGCACTATCCTAAGTGTACGTCTGTCACTCACTTAAAACAATAAATGATTCCAAGGACAGGGTTATTCTCCCACCAAAATTCTCAAATATTATGGGTTAAGTAAAGTCGGCCTTATTTATCAGTCCCAATTTTACTTAGGTGATCACTGAAAAATTAAGTGAGCACAAATGCATGTCTACCATCCAGCCCCACTTTTCTTTAAATCTTAAGTGACAAAACATGAGGGAGAAAATTTGGGAAAAGCTGATGCACGCAAAAAACAATGATGAATGCTCAGTCAGAAGACTTAAAGTAATTCCTAGAAATCTCCATGTGGGATGCAATACAAGAATTGAAAGTTTAATCTATATGAAATGCAATCCAGCAAAACCGCACCTAGCAGAAAGTTCTATTATCCAAGGAAGAATTGATTTGAATTTTGACTAAATTGAACGAATCATGGTACGTCTCAATTAAAGTGCGGTGTAATCCTAGTTTCTACGAGCACAATCAAAAAATCCTAGAAGCTCTAATAGTCGTAGTGTAGGTCTAACCTACGAACCACTCAAGTTGGGCCCCACCCTCACCGGAGAGTGAAACTGGTCTGACACACCACAGATAAAGAGTTCAAGTCTTGTTTACACACGCGAGAATCCAAATAGAAATCGTTGTAAATGAGCAATTAATTACAAATAATAAAAAAATAAAAATTCTGAAAATAGATCCTAGACTCTACGCTCTCTCACGACTCAACTTGATCTTAATTTTATGCAGCTTTTCGGTAGGCTATCGAGATGCGTCGATTTCTGGAAAACTGCTCCAAGTACATCGGGTACCTTGCACAAAAATAAGAGAGAAAATGTAAGAGAGTTGACACAAAAATAAATCAAAAATAAAGACAAGAAAATAAATGCTGAAAAATAAATGGAAAATTTATAGTGGCAAGATTTGGGGTCAGACTACCCGAATGTGTATATTAAATTTTCTAGACAAAAACCTGAGCCGCTTGCCTCCCCAGCAACGGTGCCATCTGTTTTATCTGCTAAAACCTTTTGTAAATTTGTCAATTTTATGTTATAGTTGGGTAATATGGATCAATCAAGAAAAAAACCACAATCAATTAATTCAGTTAATGCGAGGTGGTTTCTATGTTTATTTAACATGGGTAAGTCACAAGGTCGAACTCAAGGAGGCAAAGGAACAACCTTGATTTAAGTCTATCAAATTTAATGACTAGTTTCTGACGCAGAATTTTTTGGTATTTTTATGTAATTTTTAAATGTAGATGCAAATGTAGGCCAAATTTTAAGAACAATAAAATTATTGTCAATCAAACGATGTCTAGAAACTAGAAAACGACCGAGATGTTATTTATGATGTAATGAATGATCTATAATTTTTTTTGGAATTTTCCGATGCGATATAAATATTTTATGAATTAATGAATGTCAACGAGATGAATCTCAATAATTAGTTATAATAAATATTAAACCTACTTATTTCTAGGGAATAAAATTTTCTGAGATATATTACTAAGTGATCATCTCAAAACAAATCCTAAACTCTACAAAAGTAAATTTTAAGGCCTGTTAAAAAATAATTACTGAAATGCACAAAAAATTACTAAACAAATGATGCGTATAAATGTAACTCTTCTGGGCACAATGTAAAAAATACAACTAATTCTAAGATACATGATTTTTTGGCAATTTTTTGAGCATTGGTTAATTTTATATGAATTTCAGAGCACGAAATGGGTAAAATATGCAATTTACTGTCAAAATATTAGTAATTAATAAGCCACAGATGTTAAAATTATGGAGCACATGCCCTAATGTAAAGAGATAGTTGATGAACAAAGTGCACTTTTTTAATATAAAAGGATGCAAGAATATTTTTCAAATAATAGAGGAAAACTAGGGTTCTTTTTGCAAATTAAAATAAAAATGCAGTTCAAGGGCTGAAATTAAATTACAGACCCCTAGAGGGGTGCGATTGCAAAATTTGGGTTGCAGTGCGAATTGATTGATCACGAGAGTGGCTTTTGCAATTTTTCCCTCAAGGCAACTGTTGTGCATGTGATGTCTCCTTGAGACTCGTGCCCGGTGGTGCGAAGGCAACGAGGGGACTTGGATGGGCGGTGTTCAAACCCTCGGTTATCTGGCGGGGGGGTTCAGGAGGTGGAGTACCTTCACCGTTGAAAGTGAAAGCTCGGGCGTGGTCTTGGAACCATGGAAGTCGGCCGAAGTCGATGCAGGTCTCTAGAGAGGGTCCTCCAATGGGAGGCATGAAGGAGATCTGTCTTGGAGGCACGACTGTTGGTGAAGATCCTCGCAGGCGGAACGGAGTAGCAGGCTTGCAGAGTTCCGACTCCTCTGTTGTTGATGAAGAGAGAGGGACCTAGAGTCGAAGCAGATGGCTAGCATTGTGCTTCGAGGTCTGGAGCTTTAACCTGCGACAGAGGAGTCAATGATGTTGCTCTAGGCAGACCGGCATTAACGTATAGGCTGTCAAGAGCTGAGCCGGGTGGGTGATGGTGAATGTAGGCCTGGAGATGTGGGGCGGAGTTGTTGACGATACTCGATATAAGGAAGATGGAGTGCACGGAAAACACTGAGGCAGATGTGTGGTGGAGAGAGTCGGTGATGGATAAGGTTGGAAGATGAAGGTGTAAGGGAGTAACTGTATCGAAGGTGTTTGTTGGCTCGATGGATCGATGTCAAAGCAAGAGCAGCAACGGGGAATGCGCGATGCTGTGATGAGGATGAAGCACCTCGGATCTAGTCGAGGTTGAGGGTGGATGTCGGAGCTGTCACCTCTGGTTCCCTCTCCTTCTATTGTATTAATGGCGGATGCTTTGGCACCAAAGGATGCGCTGGAGTTAAATAGGGGAGGAGCGAGTAGCTGAGAAGGAAGGTGGAGGTGATGGAGATCTGACCGGATCTAATAGAGATTGTGGGATGATTGGGTGGTGGCTCGATGGAATAGGTAAGGGAGGCGAAACGGGGATGAGAGATGGAAATAGGAGATCGAAGATTGGCGAGATTGAAGGAGGCAACACGGCTCCAGATCAGGAAAGGGGGTTGACGAGGGTGAGTGGGCGGCGTTGGAGCCAAATGGGGAAGGCGGCAGTTGAAGCTTAATGGAGGGAGGAGATCGATGATTGATTAAGGAGATCGGGGATGGGCTGGCGGTGCTGGCTGATTGGAAGAGATGAGGAGCAGTGGCCGTCTGATCGGTCGAGATCAGATGGCCACGATCGTGCCACATGGTATTTATTATTTTTTATTTTTATTTATCATATTTTTTAGTTTTAATTTTTTTAATAAATGAAATATTTAATTTTAAAAAGCCAAAAAATGGGTGGCATGTGGCGGCTCCAGTAGCTGCCACATGTCACTCCCAGAAAAATAAAAAAAATAAAATACAAAAAAATAAAAAAGAAATAGCAAACAACCTCGGATCGAAAGATTTTCTTCATGAAAGTTGCTTGTCTTGATGATATCTGGAAATTTCATGAAGAGACCAAAACCAAAATAAGTCATTTGCATAAAGTGATATTTTTGGTGGCACTCTATGTACATAGAATACCTGAATTTTTGGGGTTTGTATTTTTTGTCATTTTTAAATAAGATAAAAATCTAGAAGAAAATAAGATAATTTAAAAACAAATATTTACACATTAATTTAATTTTTAGGATTTTTAATAATTACAAAAATAAGAAAAATAAAATGCATAGGACTTATTATACAAATTGTCAGTGAAGACTCAGATTCAATTAGTTTCTTTGAGTATGGTTTTTTTTGGATTTAGATTTTTACGTATTTTGATAAAACTTTTCTCAAAGAAAATAAATGAAAAATAAAAATAAAAAGAGTTAAATATATACATAAAATAATAGGTTAAAATCAGGTAAAATACACAATGTACAAAAGAGGCCGAAAACCCAACTTTCACATATGAGCTCAGATTCACTTGAACTTAGTCTTGTTTTAAAGGTAATTGAATGTACATTAGTTAAAAACTGAGTAGGATCAAATTGGACATTGTATGAGAGAGATGCCAGTGTTTTACCTGACATGTCTGAAATTAGAGTTTTGATCTGTAAGCCACTTATTTATGTTAGTGATTTTTTGTATTTTACATTTATTCTTGTTAATAATATGTACACGATTGAGGTGGTTTTAGGTCATTTCGAGTTAGCATGAATTAACTAAAAATCGGGGAAGTTAGATTATTATACAGGTCAATTGGCTAGGATTTTTATTTTCTTATTTTATGTAACATGCATGACAAAATGCAATTATTATTTATACATGTATGAATATTAATAAAGTAATTTAAATGATGGAATGCCAATGAATTTTGGGAAATCGAGCTTAATTAATCTCTTTTTGAGTAATCAATCACAGATTTATCAGAGCCTAAACCATCCTGGGAGTTAGAGAACTGCAAAATTGATCTAGAACATGATCATCGGCATCGAAGGCTAACTTAGAGGTAACTGTTGAAGTTGGCAATGCTAGTAAATCATGCGCCATTGTAGATAAGACGTGAAATCTATAAGAATTTCCCCTCCACCAAACCAACACCTCAAAGACCTTGCTATTGCATTCCTCGCAATCTTCTCCCAAATACTTGTCCAATTCATTTTTACTATCCATTCCTCTTTGACTGTTATGTTGATCATATACATTGTCATAAATTGTTCGATATATTGTGCATCATCAATTTCTTCACTCACTTCACGCACCATGGTAGAAAATTGCACATTTGAGAAAGGCAGAACGAGGCATATATTTCATACTTTGAAGACATCGTAATTTGTACCTTTTCCATCAAGATTGTAGCCTTCTCACAATCATATGATCAGTCAATTATATAGTTCACATAGGCCAATTTATACTGAGGATCCACAGTAATGGAAAGAAATAGCATAATTTTTATGTTTTCAACATTTCCCTAATATTTATCATATTTTCCCTTCATTTGAGAAGCCATCAAATGAGTGTGTACGCCGCTACTTCTACATCTTCTCGAAATCATTATGTATACCCATTACATACTTAGTACCGTATAGTTTCAGTGTGGCATCATAAAAGATTTAAAAAATGGTAATAAAGTGCGAGTGCGTTCCCAATCTTATATTCCCGGCAAACTTTTATTTTTAGAAGACGCAAAATCATTGTTGAACAGAGCTTATTCAGGTTTTATTTAACGGAATTATGCATAAAATGAAACGTGATCGTCGCAACCAAAGGAAGCCTCAAACAAAATTTTATTTTTAATTCTCAAGCCAAAAATCAATCAAGCAATGTAAGCAAGAGAAATGTGCTATTTATTTACATGTATGTTATTTAATCAAAGAGAAAATCAATGAATAAAAAGGGTTGTTTTATTATGCAATGGTCTTTTATGGGATTTTTATCTTTTAATTTTTTTTATGGATTTTTAATTTTTATATTTTTTATAGTTTTCTGATTTGAATTTTCTAATGATTTTTAATTTTGTAAATATTTTTATATTTTTTATTTTTCAAAAAAACAAATAAAATGAAGAAAAAGGAAATAAAGAAGTAAAGAACAAATCTTGTTTGTATTATTAAAATAAGGTAAAAAATGTAGAAAAATCAAATAAATTCTTTTTGTGTTTTTGATATTTTATATTATTTTTGAATTTTTAAAGATTTTTAGAATTTTTAGGGTTTTAAAAACAATTAAAAACATGAAAATAACAAATAGAAAAAAAAGAGGTGTTTTTTGGTTTTTAAAATAGGAAAAAAATAAAAAACTATAGGAATTATGTATAGACAGAAAGATAAGTTTTTGAAGATTTTCAAAGAGGCATTTTATGAACTTTTTGGTATTTTCAATGATTTTATTTGATTGTTAATGTTTTTTGTTTTACTTTTTTTTGGTTTTTATAAAGAATTTAAAAAAATCATATAAAAGTTTAAGCAAACAAAAACAATCAACTAGGAATTTTTGTGGAATTTTTCAAAATATTTTATATTTTTTATTGAATTGGTACTACAAACAGGGAATCTAAAATATATTTTTTTAATTATTAAAAATAATAAAACAAAATAAAATGCAAACCCAAAACTATTGAAAATAAAGGGGATTAATAGAAACTAATATGAATTATTAAGGGATTTTTGAAAGTGATGAATGAATTATTAAAAACAATTAACAACTAAATAAACAATCTGATTAACATGGACCAATTTGCAAGACAAACTTATTTAGTAGACTAAACAAATAACCAAAAGATAAAATGTAGGGGTGAAGGTGTAAATATCCCACTAAAAGCGTGCGCCAGCGTACGTGAGTCGCATCGGCACGGGCTTAAACGTGATTATTTTATTTATAGGGCATAAACAATAACACAAAATCAAAAGGACTTTATTGTAAACAAATCCAAAATGTCATGTGTTGCGCACGTACTGCAGTTCAAATAGAACCAGATAGCAAATACCACAAACAACAAGGGAACTTATGAAATTTCTACACCACAGTTCACTGACGCGTATCCTAGTGGAAACTTATTTACAAAACGAAATAAACAAAGGTGTATAAGGGAAATATTCACTGAAGCAGTTGAAATTCACGTGCGGATCTGACGGCTCGGCTTTGATCCGGAGGCCCTAGATCAACAGTCTGGAATTGGGGCAAATTGGATGATGGTGATTAGATCTGGGCAGATCTGTTCTTGATCCAACGGACGCTTAAGGCTTAGGAAAAAATGAGTAAGAACGTCGACTCCGGTGAGGTTCAATTGAGTGGATCTTGGTCAATCCTCCTTCGGAGCTCCTTCTAAAGGTTTGTACACGTTCCTGCGACTCTTAGTTGTCATCCGGATGGTCCAACGAAGCTCGATGATGGCCCGATTGAGATCTGGTGGTCCAAGTCTGATAAAGGTCCAAGTTTGCTCTCCAAATGAAGATCTAAGCCCCAGAAGTGGTCTGAAGACCTGCAAACGAGTTTATTGCTCGGAGGTAAACTCTGATCGAGTTATTAGATGAAAATGAAATCGAAATGGGAAAATGGATGTCTCCGACGAGGGGGTAATCGGATGGGAGACTAATTCCTAGATCCTAATAGGATCATGTTGATCAGAAATGGGAGGAATGAATGAAGAAGGGTTGACAAATGTGAAGCGATGATCAGAATGGATAAATCGATGATCGGAGGACCTCTGGTCACAAGGATCGGAGGGAGATGGATGATGAACAGAATTTAACCTACAAATAGAATTAAACTACAAAAATTAGATATGAAATTGAGAGAAAAGTACCTACGTTACCTACGATGGAAAGAGGATGGTAAGATCCTCGATTCGATGCGTCAGTTGAAGAATCTTAGAGGACCTCTGGCGATCTCCATCATCGTATGGATCTCACTTCCCAAGGTGATTCACGCTCTCTCTCCTGGCTGTGGAGAAGAAGCGTTGTCACCGCAGCTTCATCTAGGGATCAACCTTGAGCGCAAAAGGCAATCAAAAATAGATCATCCAAGGTAGGCAGGAAAGAATGGGTCAATGATAGGGAATTAAAGTTTGTTTATGGGGCTAACAAATTGGAGATTGTTTATGGGGCTAACAAATTGGAGAAGAAATCGGGGGCAGTTGGTGACAAGATCGCTTAGGAAAAATCGGCAAAGAAATTCGACAAGCTAGTTCATATAGGTAGACTTTGAAAAAGCCCAAAATTCGCCTTCTTAATTCGACCGAATTAATGATTAAATTTAATGATGTCGTTGGAGTCGGGCAAAACTCAGATTTTATCAAAAACCACTTCTTAATTAATGTAACAATTAAATACGATCAGTTGTATGTATTTTTTATACTTGGTCGTAATTTCAAGGTCGAACTCAGGGAGTCAGCTTGCTCCTTAGATTAATTTAAAGTCGATCTAGATATTTAGGTTTTCAGGAGAATTTTTTTATGGTTTTTTTATGCAAATCAAAATGCAATGCAATTTAGACCAAGTTCGAGGGTTAAAATATAAAATGCCATAAAATTAAGTACAAAAATTATAAAACTTGGCTAGAACGCTAAATGTAATGAAATGAGGTTATTGTGATTTTTGTGAATTTTTCGACTTTAAATGAAATAACTACGAATTAAATATGAATACGTGGTGATTTTCGCAATTTTAATTTTAATAAATAACTAACGTCAATATTGTTCAGAAACTAAATGATCCTAGATAGGTCTATGTGAGATATATCTAGAACAATTTTTAATTCCTAAAATACTAAGTGAGGAATTAATTAAAAATGAATTACACAAATTACCAATTAATTTATTACGACCTAGATATATATGCAGATGATCTAATTTCTAGGCACAAAGTAGAATTCTCAAACTAGAGATCTATTGTGAATTTTTGGTAATTTTTAGAGCAATGATGAATTTAATAATCAATTAACAAGGATAGTGCACAAAATATGCTAATTTCCACCAAAATAATTATATTAAATAAAATATTTCTTCTAAAAATATATCAAACATTCACAAAGTTAAAGTATGAGTTGCACTACAATACGCAACTTTTAGAATGATAAAATGATGCCAAATGAATTTCTAAAATGATATGCAAAGACAGGGTGCAAAATGCAATACAGAATTAAAATTGAATAAGAAAATATGCTAACATGGCTTAGATGGGATTACCTATACCCTCTAGGGTATTTGTGAAATTTTCTAGGAGGTTACATGCGCCACACGTGACTTCAGACTAGCGAGGGCGTAAGTGTAATTTCCAGGAGCTTCAGGGGCTTCAGAATAAAATTTTCTCTGTTGCATGTGCTGCTCATGTGACTTAGTTGATCGGTCTGACTTGTTATTCCTGGAAGTGTAGGGGGTGTACGCATAAAATCCCCAAGAGGTGGTTCCCTTCACATGAAGTTTGCATGCAATGTTCCTGGCAGCTACGCGAGGTGGTTGTCTAGATGGTGTGGCTTCGAGAGGCTCACGGCGATCGGCCTGGAGCGAAGCACTTGGTGGCGGGGCGGGGCTACTTGCAGTCGGTGGTGTCATGCGAGACGGATCCACACCGTGAGCGGAGTGTCGCGCAAGGTGGGTGCTTGTTGGCAGAAAATCGAAGCTGGGCGGTACAGCTTGGTAGATGAGGTCGAGACGGAGCATCCCGAGGGCGGTCAACTTTCACCCGCAGCTCGGACAACAGTGGGGCTGCTGGACGAGGTGCACAGCGACGTGGCTTCGATCGGCATATGACCTCGTGCGCGGGAGGAGATGGCTGGGTAGCGGGCACACACGGTGGTGTGCCTTCTATCCCCTCCATCAAGACGCAGTGGGTGCACCTACTGGAGGAGATGGAAGGCGCAGACTGGAGTGTTGTAGCCGCGCTGGAAGTCGACGGCGAAGAGGTCTGGCCAGGAGGCGGAGGGCTGAGTGGTGCGGGTGGAACTGCTGCAAGCGGGACTAGCTGGAGCTCGAGGTGTACAGGGTGGCCGGCGATCGCAAAGGAGGCAGACGTGGAGGCTGGTGATCATTGGAAGTAACTCCGATGGCTGACACATGGCCAAGGGTCGTCGGAGCAGCTCCTTGCGATGATATCGAAGGCGGTGGACTGGAGCTGGAGCGTGCGAGGCGGTCGAGGGGCTGGTGCAAGGAGAATGCGTGTAGGGGCGGTGCTGGAGTCAAGGGCGAACACAATGGCGCATGGTGGAGAGGTGGCTAGAGGAGCGGGAATCGATGGGGAGGTGGCTACGCGCGCAGGGGCGCATGCTGGGGTGCAGAAGAAGGAGATGGAAACATGGGAACTTCCCCTGTTAACAGGGGAACTCTTGGAGTTTGTTGAGGCCTGAAGAATTTTGAATGAATGGATTCACAAAATATCACCAATAAATAAATAAAATTCATATTCTTGGTGAGAAGACATGATATATCCGTGGAAATGCAATCGTTTTCGCATTTTGATGGAGGGAAGATGGTTAATCGGAGAGAGAGAATGGGTGTAGAATAGGAAGAAGAAGGAGTTAGATGAGAAAGAGGAAGATAGAGATGAAAGACGCTACTTGGAGGTGTGGACGGTGATTTGCCTATGGAAGGAGAAGTTGAGGCTTCTCCTGTCATCGCTCAAGAGTCAACCAAGCTCGAGCTCAGCAGCTCGTGAAGATCAGAGTTGCAGCAGAAGGATCAAACCTTTTGGATCTCGCCAAGGATAGCTGCTTGTCGTCGCTCTACCAGTAGGCCACGATTGCCGTCACCAATGCGGGTGGGAGCTGGGCTCTATCTCTGAGGAATATGGCGTATGATCGAAGCATGTGGGCGGAGGGCCTTGTTTTAAAGGTGGTTGGAGCAAGAGGTCCAGGAGGAGAGATCATGGAGAGAGTTGGGAATGAGGTGAGGGTGAGTTTGCCAAATATGGGAAAAGAGGGAGAGAATGATGGAGGGGATGGGGAACGCGCATGAGAGAACAAGAAGATGTGCGTGGGATTGCCAATTATGGGGAAGAGAGAGAGAGAGAGAGAAAGGAGGGAAAGGTCACGTGCCAGGCACTTGACCTGTAGGAGAGAGGAGGTGGTGCAACGTGGTGTGCTGGAATGCGGCCATGTGGTGCTTATTTAATTATTTAAAATAATAATATATAAAATACCGTATTTTTATCTTTTGTATTTTTTATCATTTTTAATTAAGAGAAAAATCAAAATAAAAATAGAGAAAATATGAAGGGAATATTTACAATTTAATCTATTTTTTGGGTTTTTTAATAATTAAGAAAATAAAAATATAAAATACAAGGGTGAAAATGTCAATAAGTACAACATACAATAGGGGCCCAAAACCCAAGTTTTGTATACGATCTCCGATTTTAATGGAATTGGTCTTGTTTTTAAGGTCTTTAAATGTATATTACTTTAAAAGTTAGTAGACCTAAATCGGATACTGTATGAGAGAGATGTGCGCATTTTAAAGCTCCTAGTTTCAAACTTGGATCTGGGTTTTATTGGTCAATTTTACAAGTTAATATTTTTTTGATATTTTTCCTTTATAAGTACTAGTAATATATACACTATAAAGTTGATTTTATTGGATTTGGAGTTTGTATAAAATATATAAAAATATGTGATTTTACAAGTGAATATTTACAAGTGAATTGGGCTTCTTATTTAATGCAAATATGAATGCTTAAATGCAGATATTATTTATGCATGCATGAATGCTAATTATTCAATGTAAGTGAAATATGCAGCTAATTACTCAGGGATAAAGCTCTATTTTCGACTTTTAGAGTGATGAATCACAGATTCATTAGCCCCCTATATTTAAATCTTGCTCGTCCCTGAGCAACTAAAATGAAATGCAAAAGTGAAATGATTTTGGGTTCCATACCAAGGTCATGAACAAAAGTTGAAAATGTAGCTTGACTCGACCTTTGGATTAATAGTGTGGCAGAACCTTATTGGGAATTGAATTTAAGACCTAGCAGCCTTTATGTTCCACAAGTCTTCTATTCAAGACCCCTCAATAGCCAGGTCAGAACATATCCGCATACGCAAATTCTGATGACCGTGAATCTTACTTGTACTGAGTAAGTGAAATATAGTCCTCCACATCAGAAATGGCAGGGAAACAACCTCCTCTAACAAGGTAACTATAATTCTCCTGTCCAGTAACTCTTTCCTCGAGGAGCGGGGTATTCCCTTCTAAGTTCAAGTGCAACCGGCTTAATAAGAGGGGGGTGGAGAGAAGAATGGACGGTAGCCAGTGTAGCTACCTATCCTAGGATGCATCACCAGTGTAGTCAAGTCATCCAGCTGCAAGCTTTGAAGCTCTTCTTATTTTTCTAGACTTGTATATACACTCCGGCAGGCATTTTACTTTTCAATCAGGCCTGTCCACTTTTGGAGATTCTGCATTTTTTTGACATATATACAAGGTGCAACATGTACATGAGGAGTTTTTCTCCTTTAGCCAGTAGACTATCCCTCTTTTGAAGCTTTATTGCAACCCACGGCATCTAGTCGTTAGACGTCATCGCCGCTAGACTAAGTTGAGATACACTACCCTCCCTAGAGGAGGACGGATGTTTCCACCCGTGTGCTACTCCAAGCTAAAGGATTCTACCTCCTCACTATCTCATCAATGAAGAGCTACGTCCATGGTGCTTGTCCAAGTTAGGTCATTGTCTTAACTCCAGTTGCTATAAGGTTCCTCTAAAATTAGGTAGATTAAGGTCAAACCAAACCCATCCTTGACATCTATTCAGACTTGGTCCAGAACCCACTAACTTTTCACTTTGCATATGCAATATATGCAGATGAGATGTAGATGACATGCTACGTAGATGAATGAAATGCAAATTTTTTTAATGCAAGGATGATATACAAGAGTAAATAAGAAGCCTAATAATAATTATTATTTTTTTACAACAAATTTTACAAGAATTTTATTTACAAAGATTTTTACAAATTATACAAGTATTATATAGTATATGCGTATATAAGTATACAAGTATTTTACAAAAAAGTTTTTTTTTCAGAATTTTACCCATCTGGTAATTATTGCATAATATATACAAAAATATGCGAAAGTACGAGCTATGGGTAAAGTATATATGTAATATATACATGCCCCCCCATACTTAGCGTGTACTATGTCCTCAGAGCATAAAAAGCGAGGAAGAAGACATAGCTTGTGCTAAGCGTAGGAGCTAAAATAACAAAACATACATAAGTCGTTCCGCCCCCCTATACTTAGGCTCTGGTAGCCAAAGTGTAGAAGAAGATCAAAACATGTAGCAGGCGAGGTTAAGAGGAGAAATGGATGAGTATTATACATGATGGGCATCGGTCCCCCTATACTTAGGTTCTGGTCAGCCTAAGTCTAGGACAAAAGTGAGTGTTAGAACCGATGAGATCTGGAGGATGTACAATGAATGGTGAATAGACTCGGGTCACTCGCCCCCTATACTTAGGATATGATCATCCTAAGTATAGTCATGAAATGATGTGAAGCCGGGGCTAGTGATTCGAATCACGGGGGAGGGAGGGAACGGAAATATATACAAGGAGGAGGTGAGTATATACAAGGATCAAGATCTGAATCTTTTTGATGTTGTTGATGGAGAGAGCTTAATGTTACAAGGCCTCATGCATGACTATATATGTGTCTTCTAATTCTGCTTCATGCCTGAAAACAATCTCCTTAACATGGACTAACTGTTTATTAGGTTCGACACAGTGTTTCAGTAGTTGTCCATTAACTAGGAATGTATGTGCCCCATCTGTAAGATCTGAGATCTCTATACATCCACTGTCATGCACAGCTCGAACAATGAATGGACCCGTCCACTTGGATTTTAGTTTCCCTTGGAAAACCTTCAGCCTTGCATTGAACAACCATACCTTCTGCCTAGGAACAAAGGTCTTTCGTCTGATAAATCTATCGTGCCAACGCTTTACCTTGTCCTTGTACACCACACTGTTGTCATATGCTCGGTTTCTTATTTCCACAAGTTCATTCAGATTCATCTCTCTCTATTTCTGCCTTAAGTGTGTGTTCCAAATGACCTTCTTGATTGCCCATTCGGATTTGTGCACTAATTCTGCGGGCAAATGGCACGACTTGCCATATACAATCATGAATGGGGAGGTTCCTAATGGAGTCTTGTAAGCCATCCTGTAAGCCCAAAGGACTTGGTCCAAGATCTGAGACCAGTCCTTCCTGTCTGGGTAGACAAGCTTCTGCAATATGGTCTTAACCTCCCTATTCGACACCTCTGCCATGTCATTGGTCTGTGGGTGGTAAGACTAGCGACACGGTGCTCGATGTCGTAATCCTTTACAAGTTTCTTCACATCTCTGTTTACAAAATGGCTACACCTATAGGATATCAACACTTTAGGGATCTCAAACCTAGAGATGATATGATCTCTATTAAATTTACAGACAGTCCTACTGTCTGCGGCTCGGGTTGGGATAGCCTCCACCTACCTTGACAGGTAATCCATCGCAAGAAGAATATATTCAAACCCATGGCTGACCGGGAATGGGCCCATGAAGTCGATGCCCCAGGCGTCAAAGACATCACAAATGATAATAGGTTGCATCAGCATCTCATCCTTGGAACCAACGGTTCCTCCAATTCTTTGGCATACTGGCACGACTTCACAAAGGTGAGAGCATCACGAAACAAAGTCAGCTAGTAGAGGCCAGCCTCTTCCCGGAGTGGTGTCCTCCTGCCTCCAGACTATGGCAGTAAGTAAGGACACTCTGGTATTCCTCCTGAGGAATACACCTCCTCTAGGCACAGTCCCGTCCTTCAAAGAAAAGGATCGGATCCTCCCAATGGTAATGTCTCGATTCCGACTTGAGTCGGTCTATGCTGCTCTTGGGCCAATCTTCGGGAACTTTCTTGGAGACAAGATTTTTCACTATATTGGCATACCATGGGAGGGAGTCGATAACAAAAACAACTCGTCAAGAAAGGAGTCTCGAATAGGTGTACCATCAGAAGCATCAAGGATTTCGAGATAGGAGAGGTGATCAACCACTACGTTCTTCTTTCCAGGTTTATCTCTAATATCCAAATCAAACTTCTGGATAAGCAAAATCCACCTAAGAAGGCGTGCCTTCACGTCCTTCTTTTCCATGAGGTATTGTAGGGTTGTATGATCAGTGAACACAATCATCTTGGATCCAATGAGATGAGACCTGAACATATCCAAGGTGAACACTACTGCAAGCATCTCCTTTTCGGTAACTGTATAGTTACGCTGAGCGGAATCGAGTACTTTGCTTGCATAGTGTATGGTTAACGGGACACTATCCCTCCTTTGGCCTAACACAGCCCCAACAGCAAAGTTTGAGGCATCCGTCATGATCTCCAAAGGAGGAGACCAATCTGGGGCTTGTAGGATCGGGGCATCTATGATCATCCCTTGAAGTTGCTTAAAGGCATCAAGACATTTGTGATCAACAATAATCTCCACATCTTTGCCTAGAAGCTCTGTTAGCGGTCGGGCAATCTTCGAAAAATCTTTGATAAATCTCCTGTAAAATCCAACAAGCCCGAGGATTGACCGCAACTGATTAATGTTGGTTGGTGTCTGGAGTCGTCTGATCACATCCGCCTTGGCAGGGTCAACCTCCATTCCTCTCTTGGAGATGATATGCCCCAACACAATGCCCTCCATCACCATGAAGTGACTTTTCTCCCATGAGAGCACCAGATTGACCTCACAACATCTTTTAAGGACTCAGACAGATTTCGAAAGCCATGAATCAAAGGAATCACCATGGACCGAGAAGTCATCCATGAAGACTTCTAGGAATTCACCGACCATCTCGGCGAATACTACAATCATGCACATTTGGAGTGTACTGGGAGCATTGCATAACCCAAAGGCATGCGCCTGAAAGCATAGGTACCAAAGGGACATGTGAATGTGGTTTTCTTCTGGTCCTCAAGAGCGATAGCTACTTGGTTGTAGACCGAGAACCCATCTAAGAAGCAGAAGAATTCTTTTCCCGCTAATCTCTCTAAGATTTGATCGATAAAGGGTAAGGGAAAATGATCCTTCTTCATCGCGTCATTCAAGCGTCTGTAATCCACACAAACATGCCATGATGTGGGTACTCATGTCACGATCTCCTCTCCGTCTTCATTGGTGGTCGTCTGAATTCCCGACTTCTTCGGGACAACAAGAATAGGTTCCACCCACATGGAATCGGAGATAGGATAAACAAAACCCGCATCGCACCATTTCTCTATTTATTTCTTCACGGCCTCTCGTAGATTTGGATTCAGCCTACGCTGGAATTCACGAGAGGGTATAGCTTCATTCTCAAGGTAGATATAGTGCGAACACAGAGCGGGATTTATCTCGTGGAGATCGAAGATGCTCCAGCCTATTGCCTTACGGTTTCTCTCCAGGGCCTCTAGAAAGCGAGATTCCTGCTTCTCAGTTAATCGTGCACTGATGATGACCGGAAATTTCTTCTCTTGACCCGCAAGGAAGGCGTATTTAAGGGTTGTGGGTAATAGTTTGAGCTCATGTAAGGTGTGATCATTGAGAAAATCTGGCTCAATCACTTCTGGCTATGTGTTGGTAGTGGCTGGATCTGTTTGTGAAGTAACTGCCACCAACTGACTCAGCTCTGGAGTCGGATCATCAAAAGTATCCAAGCAATCGGCGAAAGCCACGTCCGACTCATCATCCTCATCTTCTGATTGTCCCAAAGAGGGAAGGACTGACAGGCCCATCTGGGCCTCTATGTCATCGAAGATGTAGGGAGATGCATTCTCTTCATTATTTGCACTTTGTTCATTCCTAAGGACCTCGCAAACTGTCGCATGTACAAGATTTTCTCCAACTGAGATAGACTCATCAGTGCTAGTTGGGTTTTGTCTCCATGGCCCAATAGTGTCTTCATGAACATAGTATGCATCTGACGAAGTGTACACGGTGCTAGATTCAGAATTTGGTCTCTACTACCTTGTCTGCTTAATCTCAAGTTCCTCATCTCTGCCTGGAGATTGGAACTGAATTTTCCCGATCTTATAATCAAATAGGGCCCTTGTTGTTCTAAGGAAGGGCCTTCGAAGAATGATCTGGGAACCTCTCCAATTTCAAGGTGTCTCCATATCAAGGACTGTAAAGTCCACCATGTAATCTTGACCCTCGACTTTGATTATAATGTTCCTTAATTCTCCCTTGGACCTCTTGGTTGATTTATCTACGAATTGGGGTAAGGCTCTAGATTTCCTAAGAGGTCCTAGATTTAGCCGTTTATAGAGGGTTGTGGGCATCAGGTTAATTGAGGATCCATTGTCCAGGAAAGTGCGTGCAAACGCAATGTCATCGACATGACTCACCATATAATCAGCACCCATGTCCCTTCGCTTCCTTGAAAACGCGTTCTTGATGATGTATGTAGTGGCTAATGACAAAACGTGCTTCTCAACATGGCTTCTGGTTCTCCTGCTGACCTTGATATACTTGTTGCATAACTCAGCCATCTCAGGGTCATCTTTTTGGATTTTTTTATTTTTTTTCTTTCCACCCTTAAGGGCACGGGGGAAAGGGATTATTGATGATAATCAGATTTCGAAACTGAAATATTCTCATTCAAACGGGAAGCTGAGTTATGTACAGGACTACGACTCTAACACTGACTCTGATACATACTTGGTCTGGAAAGAAATTCTTGAAACGAAACCGATGGTGCATCCATTGCTACTCGGGTACGTCCTCCTCAGATGGAGGTGCGGGCTCATCATTTGTCATACTTGATTCATTGGTGCTTCTCTCCTTCTTTTTGTTCTTTTTGCCTTGGTGTTTTGAGGAGTTGGAAATCCTCTTATTCCGCTGCGAATGGTGATGATGGTGGTGATGCTGCTCCTTTGCCTCCAAGTTCTCCTCAGGTAGAGACTCGAGGGTGTCCTCCTCATGTTCCCATGCCCGATCAAGTATTGTCGCGGTCCTTCCGCTCCTGAGGGACATATGATTAACATTATCGTACGAAAGGATCTCGTGTTCGGATAAAGAGTAATCTGAATAATATACACGATCTCGTGGTCGAGGCCGACTCTGATTCAGGATATTGGGGTTAGCCCGAACCTGGGTGGGAAGTGGAGTCCTTGGTGCCATCTGTTGATCCTGGTGGCAAGAAACACGGTTCAGATCTATTCTCATATCATGATAATCATTCTGCATCTGTTGAACCCTATCGGTCAAAGTTTGGATGGCTAAGGTGAGGGATTCCAATTCACTAGCGAGCGGGGTCTGCTGCTGCTGACTAGAGGATGAGTGACCCTGCTGTCTATACTGGCCCTGCTGGCCCTGCCGATACGGCTGTGGGTGGGATTGTGAGGTGTAGGGTGGTGGGAGGTCCTGCTGGCCCGAGTGGAATGTGTGCTGCTGCTGGTGCTGCTGAGGCAGGTATCCGTGTCCTGGCCGAGACTGTACAAAGCGCGGTGTGGGGACGGAGCTGGTTTCCTGATAAGCTAGGGAAGGTCGATGTTGCTGACCATTCCCTATCCCTGACTGCATGTCGATGAAATCATGGCTGTACCACAGCCCGTTGATCTCAAACACCTGCGGAGGCTCCTCGTAGACTAATTTTACATGTAGGGGTGCGTGTTGCTTCTGCTGAGTGTATTGTTGCTCCTCAACTCAGCTGCTTTGAGGCCCCCGTACTTGCTCCTGTATGAGGTGAACTCGATGTACAGGCGCATGTGGTGCATAAGGGGCAGGTAATCGTATTTTGGCTAACTTCTCAGTTAATTCCTACACTTGTTTCGGCAATCGTGAAAGTGCCTCAAGATCTGCGACCCTCTTGTGGATCTGCTCTACCATGGTAAGCTTGTCAGCTATTATCCCCATACTAGGGATGAGGTCATCTGTCAGATTTGCTACAGTCCTCCTAGATGTCTCATGAGATAGATATGAGGGAGACACCTGATAGGCCCAGTTGGCCTGAGATCTGCCTGTTTCTGCCATCTGCTCTAGGATTTTCCATACGACATCTTCGTCCTTGTTCAGATAGCTGCCTCTACAAGTTGCACTCACTAACCCCTACATTTCAGGGGTCATGCCACAAAACAAGGTTTGGACTAAGATCGCCTTGGTAATGCTGTGGCATGGGCATTTCTGTATCAAGTCATTGAATCTATCCTATGCTTCATGGAATGGATCTTGGGAGCCCTGGGAAAAACTAGTTATCTTTGTCCTCATCTGGTTAGTCCTACTGAGTGGGTAGAACTTCTTCAGAAATAGGTCCTTGAATTGCATCCAGGTAGTACATCTAACCTCTAGATTCTTCAACCAATGGGCGGCAGTATCTCCTAAGGCAAATGGGGTAGACTTCAGCCTGATGTAATCTTGCCCAACCCTAGGATGGATAAGGTTGTTGTATACCAACTCAAAGTCTCTCAGGAAAGCATAGGGTTCTTCGGTGGCATTTCCATTAAACTTCGGTAGCAGCCCAAGGAAATGGGGCTTCAGCTCGAATGTCTCTTGTGGTACCGCATGTATGAGCCGACTATGTATCTCATTTTCAGCTGGATTGTAGGCATCTACCATCAGTTTGTCAATTCCACCTACCTCAATTACCTGTCCCATCCTAGCCATTAGATATGCATTCAACTTCTCAGCTCTAGCTAATCGGGCAAGGACTTGGTGCATAGGGTCTTCTCTATTCTCTTCATCCTCCGAGTTCCTTTTAGGAGGCATCTTACTGTATGGATTGTCTTCTTCACCTGGATCAACAATGGGGTCTATATTAGAATAAGATATAGGAATGAAGATTTTTTCACTGAGGCGAAGGTCTTTCCTGGTGAGATGAGCGGAGGAAAATGGAATGGTTTGAGGGTAACCATCCCAAGAGTGAGAGAGCCCGAACTCACGAGGGGTATGAGTCCGGGGTAGTTCGAGTTGCGCTCGAACCGTAGAAGATGTACTTCTTGAGGGGTTCAAAGAGAGATTAGCGAAGCTGGAGTAGATATCCCCCCAGTCAGTCATCTTCAATGGAAGAAAGAAGAATTGGGAGCATAAGTAAGTAAAGATAGGATTTGACTCCCACCTAAAGCAAGAAAATGAATCACAAACCCTGAGTTCACACTCAACACAGTGAAGGACCCGAGGCCGAGTCCAATTAATCTTGTTGATTTTAAGTGTGCTTTTTCAAGCAAATAGCAAGGATTACACGGCCTATAGGGAAGTTGGCTCAAAGCCGGATGTGTCTCCCATGTTTAACCTGTCGCCTAAGATACCAACGCCCTTCCTTTCTTTGCTCCTATCACCAGCCGATAAGTTCAAGGACTTGCCCCTATCTACCTACCGAAGTAGACAAAGGCTAACAAGGCTTATAACTTCACCTCAGAGGGTTACTAGCAACTTTTCGCGGTGCACTGCTTATTCGCCCCTATCTACCTACCGAAGCAGGCGGAGGCTACTTGGTGCTGGTCAGTTGAACCTCGAATAGTTCAGCCCTATGATATTTTCTAGGATCGGGGTGTGTGATATGGAAGGCAGGGATTTTGGCTCTACCTTAGGGTGTGCACACACACTCTTGTACCCTCACTTAGCCTGAAATCAAGGTCGGGGTTATTCTCCCGCAAACAGAATTTCTGATTTTATGTTGAGTTTTTGGTCAATTTGTCTAACAGTCTTGATTTTAAGTTAAATGACCACTTGATTAGTCCAACACACAAGGCACACCTATTGTCCAGTCCCAATTTCCTTTAATCCTGAGTTATAAAACCAAGAGGAAAGGAGTCGAGAAAAGCCGATGCACGATAAAACAATGATGTATGCCAAGTTTAGAAGACTTACAGCGATCCTCGCGCTCTACATGTGGGATGCAAAACAGAATTGAAATTTTTACACTAAATGAATGCAAGCGATGAAAAGCTGCTCCTAGACAGGAAGTTCTATTAGCGAGTGAAGAAAAAATTAAATTTGGCTAGATTCTGTGGTCTAAGTACGTCTTTTAGTGGTGAAGTGTGGTCCTACAAATTACGAGGCATTAAGGACGAGGAAGGTCACGTGCTTGTTACTCAGAAGGATATAGAGACTAGATGGGAGCAGTACTTCCATAAACTTTTCCTTGGGGAAGGAAATAGAGAGATCACTTTGGGTGATCTAGCTAGTAGTGAAAGTTACTTGAATCGTGCAAGCTATAGACGGATACAAAGAAAGGAAGTAGAGGAGGCTTTGAAGGTTATGAGACCTGGGAAAGGTGTAGGACCGGATGACATCCCTGTGGAAGTATGGAAAGTTTTAGGTGAGCGTGGTTTGACTTGGCTTACGAATCTATTCAATGTTATTTGGCGAAGCAAGAAAATGCCTGAAGATTGGAGGAGGAGTATCGTGGTGCCTCTTTATAAGAATAAAGGAGACATTCAAAATTGTTCAAATTATAGAGATATCAAGCTGATGAGTCACACTATGAAAATTTGGGAGCGTGTGATCGAGAGAAGGTTGAGGCAAGTTTCCAATTTTAAAGAAAACCAATTCGGATTCATGCCAGGTTGCTCAACTATTGAAGCCATTCATTTGTTGAGGAGAATAATGGAGATTTAAGAGCTAAAAGGAAGAACCTCCATATGATCTTTATTGATTTGGAGAAGGCTAATGATTCTGTCCCACGAGAGATATTGTGGAGAGTTTTGGAGAAGAGACAAGTGCATGTCCTAAACATTAACCTCATAAAGGACACGTATGATAGGGCTTTATCTTGTGTAAGGACCCCGTCTGGGAAGACTGGCTATTTTGACATCAAAATTGGTTTACATCAAGGTTCAGCTTTGAGTCCATTTCTTTATACTTTGATTATGGACGAGTTGACAAGTCATATTCAGGATGAGTTACAGTGGTGTATGTTATTTGCTGATGACATTGTGTTGATTGACGAGACTAGAGATGGAGTAAATGAGAAGCTTGAGGTCTGGAGACATGAGTTGGAGAGTAAAGGGTTACGTATAAGCAGGGCTAAGACAAAATATATGGAGTGCACCTTTGATGGAAGCAATGGTGAAGGAATTGAGGTGAAGATTGGTGATGATAACATTCGGAAGAGAGATTCTTTTAGATATCTGGGATCTATTTTGCAACATGATGGAGAAATTGATGGAGATGTTACTAATAGAATAAATCCAGGTTGGCTAAAGTGGAGAGGAGCCTCTGCTGCTCTCTATGATAAGAAAATTCCTTTAAAAATTAAAGGAAAGTTTTACAAAGCAGCTGTGAGACCTGCTAAGCTCTATGAATCTGAATGTTGGCCTGTGAACCATAGACATGTGCAGAGAATGGTTGTAGCAGAAATGAAAATGCTAAGGTGGATGTGTGGACACACACGTAAAGATCGGATTCGGAATGATGCAATCAGAAAAAAAGTTGGTGTTGCTCCGATCGAGGATAAGATGCTAGAAAACCGCTTAAGATGGTTTGGTCATTTGCAAAGAAGATCAGTTGATGCACCAGTTAGGAGATGCGAGTGTTGGGATGTTGATCCAGCTAAGAGAGGGCGGGGATGGCCCAAGAAGTGTTGGAAAGAGACCATACGAAGGGATCTTTGTTTTGCGGATATAAACCCGGGATTGACCCAAGATAGATCTGAATGGAGGCGAAAAATCCATGTAGCCGACCCTACTTAATTCTGGGAAAAGGCTTTGTTGTTGTTGTTGTACACGTATGAGAATCCAACGGGAACTGCTGTACATGCAAACTTTTTTTACAAATTCTCTCAAAAATCCTGGGTTCAAATCGATGCAGGTTCTTCAGCTCGCCTGGTGAATCGCCTTCGATGCCGAGTGTTCCTCGCACAAAAATAAACGATGGTCAGAGAGAGAACAACACAAAATAAACAAATAAACTGAGAAATATTCACAAGAAAAATCGAGAATAAGGCTACCCGGGGATGGAAAACCTAAAATCTAAATGATCCAAAAATTAATCTAAGGCGTGCCTCCCCGGCAACGACACCATTTGAAAAAGCCCGGAATTCGCCCTCTTACTTCAGCTGAAGTAATGTTTAAATTTAATGATGTCATTGCAGTCGGGCAAAAATTAGATTTTATCAAAAACCACTTCTTAATTAATGTAACAATTAAATGCGAGTAGTTGTATGTATTTTTTTACTTGGTGGTATTTCCAAGGTCAAACTCAGGGAGGCATCTTGCTCCTTAGATTAATTTAAAATCGATCTAGATATTTAGGTTTTCAGGAGAATATTTTTATGGTTTTTTATGCAAATCAAAATGTAATGCAATTTAGACCAAGTTCGAGGGTTAAAATACAAAATGTCGTCAAACTATGTTCAAAAATTATAAAACTTGGCCAAAATGCTAAATGCAATAAAATGAGGTTACTGCAATGTTTTTGGAATTTTTCAACTTTATATGAATTAACTACGAATTAAATATGAATGCAGGTGATTTTTATAATTTTAATTTTAATAAATACCAAACGTCGATATTTTTCAGAAACTAAATTATCCTAGATAGGTCTATATGAGAGATATCCTGAACAATTTTTAAATTTCTAAAAATACTAAGTAAGGAATTAATTAAAAATAAATTACACAAATCACCAATTAATTTATTGCAGCCTAGATATGCGTGCAGATGATGTGATTTTTAGGCACAAAGTAGAATTACTCAAATTGTGAATTTTTCGTAATTTTTGGAGCATTAATGAATTTAATATTCAATTAACGTGGATAATGGGAAAATATGCTAATTTTCACCAAAATAATTATATTAAATAAATATTGATTCAAAAAATATATCAAACATTCACAAAGTTAAAGCATGAGTTGCACTACAATACGAAATTTTTAGAATGATAAAATGATGTCAAATGAAAATCTAAAATGATATGCAAAGACAGGGTGCAAAATGCAATAAAGAATTAAAATTGAATAAGAAAATATGCTGACAGGGCTTAGATGGGATTACCTATACCCGCTAAGGTATTTGTGCAATTTCCCAGGAGGTTACATGCGCCACACGTGACTTTAGACTGGCGAGGGCGTAATTGTAATTTCTAGGAGCTCTAAGGGCTTCAGAATAAAATTTCCTCTGCTGTACGTGCTCCTCACGTGACTTAGCTGACCGGGTCTGACTTGCTATCCTGGAAGTGTAGGGGGTGTGTGCGTAAAATCCCCAAGAGGTGGTTCCTTTCACGTGAATTTTGCATGCAATGTTCCTGGCAGCTACGCGCGGGTGGTCGTCGAGATGGCGCGGCATCGAGAGGCTCACGACGATCGGCCTGGAGTGAGGCGCTTGGTGGCGGGGCGGGGCTACTTGCAGTCGGTGGTGTCACCCGGGACGAATCCGCGCCGCGAGCGGAGCGCTACGCGAGGTGGGGGCTGGTTGGCCACAAATCCAAGCTGGGCGGTGCAGCTTGGTAGATGAGGCCGAGGCGGAGCGTCCCGAGGGCGGTTGGCGCTCGCCCGCGGCTCGGACGGCAGTGGGGCTGCTGGAGCAATTACGAATCACATATCTAGAGAAGCTGGGCGGTTGTACTCAATTACGAATCGAGTAAAAGAGTAAATAGAGATGATGGTGGAAATCACATATCTAGAGCAGTATCTGCTTCTTCAACAGAGCATAATACACTCAATGACCGGTCATTAGCATCGGCCTCCATCATGGAAATAAAAGAACAGAAGAAACAAGAAACTAAAACACAGAGAAAAGATGAGAATTCATCCATAAATTTCAGAAATTCATGAGTCTAGCATGTTCTTAGTACTTAAGTCTTAAGTCTTAACATGGATTTGAGTAACCTGGAAAGAAAGGATAAAAATCCATTCACACACACAAGAACATCCCTGAAAGGAAATAGTGTTTCTTTTTTCTATGCAGGGCAAGACCAATTGTATTATCCTTAGTAGAGAACCCCTTCGCAATCCCGATCTTAAAAGTCTTTTAAAGTAAATATTTTAGCAAACCAATGCACTATAATGTGTAAGTTTCTACATAAATAGAGAACAAAACTGAAGTTACATCTAATAGATCTAAGGCTAGTGGGAGACCTCTTACCGTAATTGATGGAGGTCTTAAAATTCGACCATGGCGCAATTTCTATTGATTTGGAGGAGATTTAATAGTGTTGTCAGAAGATTATTATGTACAAATTTGGAAAAAGAGATTAGTGGCTATTGTATAATCAACCTGACAACAAAAACATTCTTAACTGGATAAACGAAAGAGCATATCTATCAAAGACCGAGCAATTTCAAAAGGGAACGAAATGAACCACCAACCGGCATTCAGTAATAATATCCTGCAAGCTCTCTAATGCGTTCGGTTGATAACAAAACCAATTTAAACCTTATGTTTAGCGAAGATCATATAAAGAACAGTCTGTTATTCAGGTGCTATCCTAGCACAATGCTGTCGTTATTTATTCATACTGAATGATGTTATCATGTAAACAATGATGCACTATTACATAAGCCATTATTCCATAACATAATATGCTAGATACTAATTTAAGCTCAAAGCAAGCAAATCACCTAAATGGAAACACTATTCGGAATACCCTTTCCAGTCAACCCGCCAATGCCCGAGCGATCTGATGTATTCGGATAGAGCAAGGTATAAGGGACCTTCACAGGGCCATTCCTGTTCTTCAAGCTCGGATCTTGGTTCATCGTCACAATCTTCTTCTCGATCTCCACCAATTTCTCTCCGAACTTGTTAAATGCCAGAATCGCCCTCTCATCTGACGTCCACTCTGCTGTGCCTTTTTGCCCGAGGTAAATCTCATCCGATGAGTGCATAGATAGTGCCTCCAATATGGAAACACCGATGATGCTCTGGAGCTGGGCTGTGATGGTCTTGATGAATGCTTTCTCAGGATTCATCTTAAGCTCCTCGTACTCGGGCGTGCCAGGCTCTGGCATGAATCTCCGGCTAATAGTTGGCCTGTTGGGGACGAAACCCGCATAGGAATACTGCCCAAAGTTCACCGCAGCATGTAGAGCCGAAGCAACCCAGATTATGGTGGTACAAGTCTTGGTGAGATCTAAAATGCTCTCCATCTTCAGCCACCATGTTTCGTTCTTCTTGTCACCGTGGCCAACCTCACGGATCTCCTTCCACCAGGCTTGAAGCTCACTGTCCGTCCGAATGTCACTGTCGGTAGTATAATAGATTGAACAGTACTCAACTACCCAATTCTCGATTGCATGCCATATCTCCAGCCCATCAACAGCATAGGGGTAGTCCTCAATCAGAAGGCGGATTTTACTTGGAGTGCTAGCATCCTCAACAGCAACTCCTCTGAAGAAAACAAACTTTCACTATTAGCAACTAATCAGTTACAATTGATAGACATGACTAACAAACAAATGTAACAAAAAGAAACCTTTTAAGGAGATCAGTCGGGAGTGCTTGGTCAGTGAGTTTCCAGTTCTTGTAAATAGTGGATGATAGTTCCATTGCATACTTGGCAGGAAACACGGTGTATTCAAGAACACCACCAGCATTAATGAGGATCTGTCTAGCTACGGCATTGATGTACATCGTGTCACGATAGTGAGAATGCAGGAGCTTATAAATTGGGTGCATAACACTAAGTTGTCTGTTTGTAGCGATCACAAATGGTTCAATGGTTGCATGCGTATTTAACCTGCCAGATGTGCAGCACCATAACAAACTAAGGATACCCAGATAAATGGATGCAGATAAAGTGCATAATAATCGGGCTCTCTAACTGCAATACTCTGAATCAAATAAATTTGACATTTGGATAACTTAAAAACTATGACAGGATATAAATATGGCACCCTTTGGAGTTAACGAGGAATCCAGCTGCTGCTACCTAACAGATTCTAGTCAAAGTTCACGAATTTAGAAGCACAAAATGCAAGTTCATGTGAAGTCCGAATTAATGCAACAATTATAAACTGGCTTAACCTCGTAAGGGTTCCAGAGTGAGAAGCAATCATGTGACATATTTGCATGGTACGTATTGTCATAAGAAAATGCTAGTAGCAATTTTAACACTTCATATTCATATTAATCTGTCGCATTTGAAGAACCATGCTTGTTTATGAAGAATATACCAGTGACTGATGAGCTGATGAATACCAGAGTCAGCAACAGCAACATAGGCTTTGGCTAACTGCCATACTGTTTCCTCAACCCCATGGTTAGAAGGGGTGAAAACCTTGCTGAAGGAGCCATGATTCTCACCATCTGGGTTAGGCAAGCTTAACTCGATCGCTAAAGGCTTCAAGGTCCCATCATCCTTGACGAATAAGATAGTTCTTGAAGCATATATCTTGTTCCCCGTAGAGTTTATACGGTTCAAGTAGGGAATCAAGGAATCATGGTAATCCAAAATGAAAAGTTTATTTTCAGCAAGAGCCTACAATATAATAATAAATGTTAACAAATTGTTCTTTTTGCCAATTGAGGGAAGTAGGAGATAGTAGGGGAATTATACCTGCTCAATTTTTAGCCCACCCATATTCTTCTCAATGTCCTCAGCAGTTATTTGACTATTCTGATTACCATATTTGCTAGGATCAAGTTTGCTCTCCGGCGGGAAAGACTGGAATCATACACAAAAAATCCTCATTATTTAGATACAACAATAAATCCTAGCAACTTACAGATAAAGCTGATGTTTTCATCAAAATACCATGAGACGGCTAATGACCACCGGATTCATACCAGCTAGCATTTCTCGTCCAAATTCCTCATCTGTCCTCCATGCCGTCTTATCAGCTGCTTAACCAAGGAACAATATACCAATATAAATCTACTTTACAAGTTACTAATGTAGGAACAAGTTCTAATCTCTTTGGCAAAATGGATGTGCATATTTTCATTTATAATAGAATAAGGAGTGGAATTGTTGACAGCCATCTGGATGTTGATTGGTGACTCCAATTTATGGCTTTTTCCACAAGGGTTCAAATAAATGTTCATCAATCTACATCCCAATTCTCGATCCTTGATATATACAAAATATGCCAATCGAGTGTCCAGTTAAGGATCTGAATGGGTTTTTACTGAATCCAATCCATCCAAACAGGGAGCTTATTAAATGGAAGCTGAACATTGTTGGTCTATGAGCACTTAATATATTTATGAAAATTATGTTAACTTGTGTTGTTCATGGGTCATGGGGGTGACAATACATCATGTGAGACTGTTGTATCTGTAAATCAGCTCCCTTGTTTCTTTGACTAAGAAAGTGATGGCAATCCTAGCCGCCTATAAGCAATCTGATTTACTCTCCCATGGTTCCCTTGCGTTGAGAAGGATTTTTCCACGTAAATTATCATGTTTTATGGTTTGTGTTCATTTTCGACACGGTCTCAGGGCCTAGCCGAATGATGACAAGGTTTTTTGTGGATGCTCTATGTGCATACAATACTCATTGAGGGATATCATGGTCTCTGTTTGTGGTTTGAGACTTCCATCTTTGGATCGAGATCTTCCATAAACGGATGTGCTTTCTTCCTATTGGGGAACTCAATACAGAGTCCGTAGTCCATCAGATGACCTCGCAGTTGTTTTGAGGTCATCCAAGTAGTCGTCATCATCGCCCGTGATCAATTAGTAGCCACAACTTGATTGATAATGTTTACACACTTGTCCCCTTCTTTGGCATTTTGATTAATCACTCCTCTAAATGATTGAATGATCAATGGTTGACTTCAGAGAGACAGATGGAGACCGATCAGCATCCAATCATCGATCGATCGCATGGTGCTATTTCTTAAGAGTGATCGATCCCTCTCTCCTGAGTAATCGATTGCCTTATTATTCTATCTAGGGTGTGATCGATTATATCCCCTCTTTTGATCAACCATCATCGTCGGACGATGGCACCCTGATCAATCATCTTTCGGCTTGTGATTGGTCATATATGTTATCTAATCGTGATCACGGACGTAAATGAAGATAGAGAGCTAATGTAAATTTCATCCTTGAAGTTGACCAATTACAACTATCTTGGTTGTGGTTGTAGTTAATCAGATGGCCATTGCATGGCATGGGAGACGAGGCCCATTAAGGGAAGCAAGTTCATATCCAGTGAAAACAATCCCTCTTATTTTCTAGGGTTATAGAAATCCTAGATGTTCTGAAACTCGATGGAATCACATGGAGTCCGCTCTAATCGTCGTTGGTTGCAGCTTGAATTAGTGATTCATCAGAAACCCTAGAATTTTCTTGAGCTTGAACAAATCAACAAATCATGAACATAAAAAATCTTCAAGAATAAATCTAGAATTGAACTCCCGTTGATACCATGTAGAAAACAATAATGCTGAAGTGTAATAAGAGATAAAGAATATAAAGAACATGAAGAACACCAGGATTTTACATGGAATCTCACTTCATAAGGAGCGGTATGAAACCATGAGAGAAGGTTGCTAAGGGCTGGATATTCGGTTATTGCTTTCTGTAAAGAATACAGGTGGTGTAGGGCTTCTTATATAGCCCCACCAGTAAGACCAAGTCCCACTCATAGATGATGTAAGACTAAACCTATGGATGTGGTAATTGAACCGTGGAGAGATCCAATTACCCATCTATAGACGCATACTCTAACAGTTATCTATAACTATATATTTACATCTCTAATTGTGATTAACGGTTACATGGTGTTTGATCCAAGTTGCAGGCTTTCAGCAACTTTAATGTGCGATCCAATGTTGTGGAAAGCCTTTGACGTGTGATCCAAATTACTTGTAAAAATAGTTCAGTTATATGTAATAAATAACTCGGTGTAGTAATTAATCAATTAACTCAGTTAATAGAAAATTGTAAATCATGAGATTTGAGTCGTAATTTTTACCTAGTTGGGTTTCCACATTAACATCTTTATATAATTGATTGTTTGTCCTGGTGTATCTCATATTTATGTTCTTATCAGTTTGAGATACTTTTATGTGGGCATTATTTCAGATAACCATTATTCACCACCTCTCCCTCTAATAGTCTAGTAATCCCACATGTATTCTCATCCGGTATCCGAACGAAGGTTCACGTACGGGGGATGCAAAGGAGGGAGACAAACAAGATCCTACTTTCTGGATTTTTAGGATTAAAGATGGGATTCTGTGAACTTGATCTTGCTATTTGTGCCCTAATATTAATCTCATGTTAGGATTCTACCTCAAAAGGGATTGATTGATTCCAAGCCAAAAAACGAAGATAAACTGCAATTATGTTCTTCACATTTTTTGTATTTCGGGATCGAAACTGAGATTCTGATGAGATCACACATTTCTGGATTTTGTGAATTGGATCTCGCTACGCGTGTCATAATCTGATCTCCTACTAGGGTTCTAACTCAAACAGATTGATTCTGAGCAAAGAAATAAACAAAGAAACAAACATAAATTGCAATTTATGTTCTGTTTTTTTGCAGAAAACAATGAAGGCGAGGGGCTGGAAGGTGATGGCGGTCAGAGAGGAGGGGCCGGAAGGGGAGGGGTGGTCGGATGAGGATGGGATGGTCGGAGGAGGAGGGCAGGAAGAGGAGGTCAGTCAAAGTAGGAGGAGGGGCCGGAAGGGGAGGTGAAGGGATTGGACGATAATTCACCTCTTAATCGCATCATGGTTTGAAAAAACCATGGTTAAGCTCAAGTCATTGACGGCTAAAGTAACGGAAGGGCGCAGATGATAGAACAAGAAGACGACGGCACAACTGATATTCCAAAAAAGAGGGGCGTAACTGATACTGCAACATCTCGGAAGGGCACAACTGATAGAAACCCTTTTATTTTATCATTAAATATGGTTAAAATTAAATTTTATAAAAAATATAAATTAGAAACATTAATAATCATTTGTTTCTTTTTATAAAATTTAACAAAATTACGCAAAACCCCATGTACCCGCAAATGCCCCCTCATATCGATTATGCACTATACGGTTACATATTGCATTCATGAACCTTGATATAAAAATATTTACATTAAAGAAAGAAAGAGTGTTTGCATTTCATATGCATTAAGAGCCCTAAATTCTTCCACAACCCATTCTATTGTTCTGTTCAAGCCGGTATCATCGGTCATAATATGTTTTTCTAAACATGATGGAGATACACTTCAATATGCTATTCAACTTTGTTTGTGATCGATGCTCAATAATTCATCTCGATTGTCACTAGTTTGGATATTCTCTGCTTCTATTTCCATTGCATTCTTTGTCAATGCATACTGCATAGCATATAGATTCTATGGGCTTGGCTAAAAAGTAATCTATAACTACTTCTTTACTTCTCTAACTATTGTAAAGGTTTCTTAGTGTAATCCAAGTTGCAGGAACTTCGGTGTGTGATCTAAAGTTGTGGAAAGCCTTTGGTGTGTAATCTAAAGCAGTGTACTCTAATACAAAACTTTGGCATGTAGCTAAAAGTTGTAGAAAACCTTTGATATGTGATTCAAAGTGATTGTAAAAACAGTTGAGTTATCTGTAGTAAATAACTCGATATCGTGATTGGTTGATTTTGACTAGCTCAATCAAAAATCCCAAGGCAAGAGACGTGTCAAGGTTTTTACTTAGTTGGATTTCTATGTTAACATCTCTATGCAAGTGATCATTTCAAAAAAATATCTTTGCAAGTGCTTGTTTGTCTTCGTATATTCGATATTTTGTGTGTATGTTAATATTATTTTATCTAGATATTAGTTTCAAAACAACTACTATTCACCCCTCAGTAGTATCGTGATCCTACATATATTTACAATCTTAGTTTACAACATAATCGTGGTATTGTATTGTATATTGTATCTTGGTGTAAAACCCCTAGCTAAGGATCAAGTGCATCATAAGAGGATCGAGTATATTGATAGCATATATAGCTTCGTTTTATCTTGAGAACAAAAGTGGTTCAGGTTGGCACACTCACTAATACGGTTGATAAACATAGCGCATCATGATAGGTGGCCAAACACTGCTTGAACATGTTCAATGTCTATAGTTGGTAGTAGTCTCAAGGAGAAACATGTGGCGGCAAAGTCCAATGATAGCTTTCTACTTCAAAGTATTCAATTCAAGTTGAAAATTATTAAGATGCCATGAATCTTAATTGTTACCTCGACATGATCATTGCAAGGCCCGAATTTGTGACCTCCCTATGCCATTGTCAGGCGCAGTCTGTTGTCTCAAAACAACATCCAATTTATGTTTTTTTATATTTGGTCTTATGGATTCACATACTCTTAGGGAATCCGTCTATAACGGGGTGTTATATAAACCTCGTATGTCTAGATTTTAGAATACACCATATATATTGTTGTTTTTTCATTGCCGCTACCTCCAACAATGTAGTCTAGTTATGGGCAATCTCGTATATGTGTGTTTGTCATATGATTTCTTTGCTTACTTACTCATTCCTTTGTTTTGCATTTAATTCCCACTATGCACAACATGACTCAAGATTCTATGGACTTAAATTGGGATGCATCGCAAGCTACCTATGATTATGTTGTGATGCCAAGGTCACAATAAATGCCTCAATGATTTTTGTTGTACATGATAGAACAAAGAATTTTGAGATTGATCGCCCATTTATTAAAGAAAGGATTGATTGTGCCTTATAAAAAAACTGAAAAGCATGTTGCTGATTTCTTCATCTATAAGCTTCAATGACTACTTTTAAGAAGAATGTAAAGCAACTGGGTATATTTAATCGTTGTTTCCAACTAGAAGTGGAGTATTCAAGTATTTTATATTATCAGGTTAACGAATCGTCGATGAGGATTCATTTAACTCAATATGTTTAGATATATAACTCACCCTGCCTTTTTCATTAAGATAAATAAGACAACCAACTCATGTGTGAGCGCTATGGCATTCCTTGCATGATTTATCTTTACCATTAAAAAAGGAATTTTCAGTAAACTTTTGCTCTTTGTGTGCTTAATTATATTTGTTTACAACCACCATGTAGAAATGAGCCAATAACATTTTACTAACGCCAACACCTTAACACTATCGTTGCCTTCGTTGACTTGGTACGAATCCAAAAATCATATACATGGTTAAATTGAACTGCATACTATTTAAAATATAAACCACGCCTTGCGAGATTAATCAAGTTGTTCGACCTTAGGTTAAACCTCTCTTTATTTGTTAAAAATACCATAAAAAGGGTCCCCATCTATACATTGATTCCCAATTGAAGTCCTCATTTTTAAAGCATAGCAGAGGGACTCAATCCCATTATTTGTCTCCAATGCAGCCTTCCTTAAGCTACAGGAACCCTTTTTTATAAACCTTAAGCCCTGAAGTTTAAGTCTGTCATTGTTACGTTTAAAATAAGAACCTTGGGACTAAGCGCATAAATGGAGACCCTTTGTTTGTAATTTACTCAATTACTTTAAACTGCATATTAGTTGAAAATATGAATGATGAGAACCTCATTTTAATAGTCTGCATTTGTATCATCGAGTATTGTTGATTATGCAGTTAATTCCTACAATTCATTTAGGATAGACTCGCTTTAATTGGATATTGGCCTATACACTCTGAATAGTTATGTCTGTTTACAGATTTAAATATACAACTGCTAGAGAAAGGCAAGAGACACAGTCACAGGTGATTCCAATAGAACATGTTCTCCTGGGATTTTGAAAGCATTAATCATCCTTCTACCTACTTCATCTGTATTTACCATAGATTTTTCGCTTCTACTTAGGAATGGTTCACCAGTTGCTTTGTGTATTTCTATGGTGTCCGATGATAACATGTATTACTATCATCGATACTTAAAAGAGAAACAACCTGACCAGTACATACCATGGCAAAAACCATTAGAACTCGATGTAATCACCAAAAAATGGAAAAAAGAATTGGTGAATTGGTTCAAGATTGCCTACCTTGGATAACTTGCGGCAAGGGACGTTTGAGCAATCGTTGTCCATCACTCCTGAACAGCTCCTTCAGTATCTCAAAAGGTACCAAATCCCTGATCTTCGTAAGTATTGCATTGTCGAGCTTCAGCCCTCCCTCGTAAAGGCTCATAATGTCCTCGAACGAATCGAATTCATAGGGGGAATCGTCTATCAAAGTGTTGAGAACAGGCAGCAATGCCTCGCCCAGCAATTTTATGTTATAGCCTAAGAAATCGGACAGCTTCACGGGACCGAAGATCTCATCGCGGGGGACATAGATATCAAGACTGTTCAGTAGTGGCACCCTTGACTCCGTTTTCGGATCTGTTCATCAACCAGAGAAGAGAAGCATGTAAGAATTTACTGAGGAATTCCATCACAGGACCGACCAGTGTGCACATAACACAAAGGGTAGCAGCATTTTTCACCAGATTTAGACGGGGGACGGCCGGTCCTTCCATGCCGGGGATATGGGTACTCCTCGGAACCTCCAAGAACATGGCGAGCATACTCCGGTCCCTTGTCGGGTTCGCCGAGATCGTTGTAATAAGCATAGTCGTATATTCTATGCCACTTCTTAAGCTCGCCGGCGAAGCCGTCCCCTCTGAGATGATTGAGCTCCTCCTGCCTGTATCTCTTCAAGGCATCCGGCGTTCTCTCGTACGAATACGTCTGCCAACAGCCAGACCCACTTAGCTCATATAAATGTCGCCCAAAATTACATCTTTTTTTGAAAATAGAGGTAGATATTTAAGAGGTGAGTTTACATCATTTAGGAAGAAGACGCGATCGTAGGAGTACTTGTCGACAGGATAGACCCAGGAGTTGCAGGCAAAGTGGAGGCGGCTCTTGGGACCAGGAACCCCTTCTAGCGTGATGGTCTTCAGGTAGAACTCGCTGTGGTGGTGGTTCTTCACGATCACGGCTCCCGGGCTCCCCAGATTCTTGTCCCACTCGAAGCTCAGCTTGAAGCTCATGTCGTCTGCTTTGGGTCGAAGCAGAGCGGAGCTCCATCCCTCCAAGTCGGCGGCTTTCCCCACCTTCCCCTTTCCACCTGAGTACACCACGAGAGAGAAACACTTTATTGGTCACACGTACGTAGTAACCCATCTTTGGAAGATCAAAGATTTGGTTGGTGTGATGATCACCTGCATCAACGACGGATGTGCTCACGAGCTGGAAGGAGACGCCCTGCCCGAAGGTCTCCTTGACGTGGTCGAGGACGGAGGCGCCGATGTCAGTGATGTCCAGCACAGATGCCTTGACGAGGATGACAGTGCCTTTGATGGGGACGATGGAGTCCATTGGAAAAGGAGGTTAGGAAGAGGGGGAGCTGTGTAATGGAGGGAAGAAACGACTGGATATAACATTGAGAAGCGTTCGAGAAGTTCAAATAGTACAAGTACTTTGAATTGGTCTAGCCGCTTTTACAATTATTGATGCCAACCTGAATTGAATAAATCACTTTTTTAGTTTTAAATACCTTTTTTTTTGTTTTGAATTGATCTAACCTTGATTGATGCCAATTATTGGTAACAGGGTTGGATTAGGATATCCCAACTGTTTGATTGTTGGGAGGGTTGGATTGATAAATGTTATGTGATGTGACATTGATTTATGTGTTGTATTAGCTTTTTTAATAATTATAATATATTTTTATGTTAAATTTTTTATTTGAATATTTTTTAAAAAAATATACCAATGAAATTGTATCATCCATACAAATAATCTCAACCTAGGAATGAAGCGGTGGAGCCGGGGGGTATGCCAGAATACCCCGAGGTACCCTCGCAACCAAACATGTCCTATGGATATTTTTCCGTTTAAGTCAGGGGATATTGATATTTAAGTTTTGCATCTAACGAAAAAACAAATACGAGCATGAATAACATTTTAGAATTTGATTCATTACAACAAATTTGACTTAAGTCAACGGATAATTCGATGGCATATCTTTCGTAGTTAAATATAAACAATGAGTATTATTCGTTTCTGAAGGATATGGGAAGATCCTTAAGCACATCACGGAAGCGTGAGGATCGCATCGTATGCGATCGGGAGCGACTAGTCGTACTAGTAGCTCGAGGCAGCAGAAGTTTAAAATTATCATGCGATGAAACCACATGATTCAAGAACACTTCTTGGATTGTTATATCTAACCACGTAATAGATATAGAAATACCTCTTGTAGCGTGGTTGCGATCAAGCCTCTAAGAGAAGAGACCTCTTGTCTCATGTCGGATCCGCCGGAGGAGACGCTTGCGAGCGCGGGGATGAGTTGCCTGCTTCCCGTAATCCAAGTCGATGATACAAGCAATGGATCTCCTGATCTCGTCTCACGAGATCAAATGCCTTCTTCACGAGCGAGACACACCAAAGAAGACAGAGACCCAAGAGTCGTCGAAACGGCGACACAATTGCGGAGCGACGATGAAGGCGACCTTCTCTCTATGAGTAGAGTAGACGGCCATTTCAAGGAGATAGAGAAGGATAGGCGTGGGAGAGAGAGAGAGATCGTAGAAAAGTTTCACTCGAAGAGCAAGGGGCGCCTCTTCTTATATAGGATTTTGAGAATTCATGAATCCCAATCCATGGACATCATACAATCAATGGGTAAGATTGATTGTGTTTATTTCAACGATCATGATGTTGTTGTAAAAGCACAATAACAAATAATTTAATTAAAATTAATTTATATCGATAAATCAGTATAATTAATTTCAAAATTAAATCATTTTAACTAGTCTTGAGATAATGAGAAGACTAACCTCATCTCCTAAAATGGGGGGATGGCCACTCTTCTCCTAATGGAGATTAGTGGTCGTCCACCCTCTTTGGATGGATTAGGTCCATCTCTTCAATTTCTCATGAGATCTCTTTATCTCATGATATCTCCAATATTTACAACAACTTTTGTTGTAAATAATTTCACAAAAGTAATCCATAATTATCTTGTGAATATTACAATCATGTTATTGGAATTATGTGAATCACATTCACACCCAAAACAAAATGTAAATTATATTCTCAATTAATCATCCAATGTGAATCCAATTCACATCAATAATTAATTAACAAATATAAATCACAATAATCTCTCTCTAATATAATATAAATCATGTTTATAATATATCTGATTAATATGGATAATATTATCCACATTATTCATATCCATGATAATTAAATCACATTTAATCATCTTGGATCTCTATTCTCATGTGCCCAAATAATCTGAATCTCATTCACATTATTCACATCTTTGATAATTAAATCATGTTTAATTATCTCAGATAACTCTCCTTATAATACGAATCAGATTCATATTATTCATGATAATTAAATCACATTTAACTATAAATTTTCTCAATGCTTAGATATAACTCAACTTTGGAACTATTTTTGATTTTTTTCAAGAATAATGCTCTTTCTCCATAAATACTTGGAAATAAGGACAGGGCGATTGTATTGTTCCACGTACAGTGACTTGGATATTGAGACTATATATCAAATCCAGATCCTGCGAACTTCCCATAGATGTTTATTTAAATCAAAACCGTAAATCTAATCTTCTCATTGCATCTGAAACACATTCAGATCAATGTCCAACATTTGGACCAAGATTAGATTACTTCTTTACTGAGAGGAGTCACTAAAATCCAAACTCATTTCGTCACTCCCTAGGAATGGAAGTGTCATGGTTATACAATTATTTATGATCACATCACCATCAGGTATTCCCAATACTTGTACATCATGTATACTGGAAGACCTATGATAAACCTGAAGATATAGATCAATGGTATACTGTCTTCTTCATGGTTTTATCATTAAGTTTGTCATTTGATCATTGGGAGTTGGTATTGATCATATGCTTTCCAAAAGCATATATCATATCTAGGTATTGAGCATATATTTTCCAAAAGCGTATATATATATATATATATATCAAACATACACATTCAGTCAAGCTTCCGAAGCGATACGACAGTGCACGAAATTTGATCCTTCCAAATATCTCATGAGTGAGCTCATGTCTTCCGGTTCAGTAATGAAACTGTGTGATCCCTTTGAGAGATCATTACTCATATGCCCTTGTATACACACCAGCTCTCCGGTGTAAAGACCTTGATTAGGCCATCAACCTATTGGTCTACAAAATGTACATACATAGACATATAGCAACACATCTGTCTCCGGTCAGAGGATGCATACCTATATCGTGACAGCATACGACATAGGTCTTTGGTTATCTCGATCTCGTTAAGTCAACCCTTTGATCTAACTTATCTAACACCTCCGAATTTATATTCCTATGCAGAGGACCTGCATCAAGAGGTCAGTTAGATATCAACTAATTTGAGAAAGGATTGTCATCTCCTACTCAGGATGGAGATCATCTCTTAACAATCATTTGACGGTGCTCGATGAGTCCTCAATCTAACTCTTTAGATATTCACCCAAGCACCAACTTCTATGATTCAATAATTGAATCAACAGCTGTATGATCATTAAAATGTCTATGGTACATAGCCCTAGTTGTACTAAGGGGCCTATTATGCAAATTAGTTATTCTTCATTTCAGATCAGGGAATGATATTTTCAATAACATTTATTGCATAATGGCTCGTCGTGGGCTCACATGTCCAACAATCTCGCATTAGCCCAAAGAATCATTAATGGACTAATCATTTAAACCCACACTCATGTGACAATCATATGCTATTTAGAAAAATAACTTGGTAAGATGATCAGTCACTCTGTTCCTGAGAGACTATGCCAAGTCCTTTTACGACACTTGCATATCCCTCAGTAACAGTGCTCGCATCCAATGTGAATGTTGCATCTTATGCAATCAATACTCAATTTTATCAGTTATAGTGTCTTTGACACTATAGCTTAATAATTATTATAACCATCATGCAATTTCTATTATCCTTATCAGAATACCCTTATTCCCAAAGATCCCTATCTCTTAAGGTATCTACAGTTAAGACCTTTTAGATCACTATCTACAAAGTCTTAAGTTCTTGAAGATAAGACTTAGATCACTATCTCGAAAGTGATGTCCTCTTTGAAGATATTGATATTACTGCAATCAAATGTTTTATCTCTACAGTAGGATTAGTAATAGTTTATTATTCCCACTGCGTGGTAGACATCTGCCTTTTGTACACATCAAACATACACCGAGCTTCCCAAAGTTAATACAGTAGGGCATATAGATTTGGTATTCACATCCTCAACTTCTTGAGGTGATATCCATTTAGATATGTCAGTACAATATCTTAAGGGATGGAAGCCTTTCTTGGAATTTTCCAGAAAATGGAATATATCCAAGGTGTACCACTAATGTGACGATCCCAATACCCTCTTTTGTTTGCTTCTGAACACCTTTAGAACTAAGATCCAAGAGATATTGTTTAACACGGAAATCAGTGATCTTAAGTTCCACACAAGGCGGGAACTCAGTCGCTGAATCGACCACGCGAAATTCGGATTAAAACAACAATTAACCCACGACAAATATATCAAGCAATGAAAGTAAATGTGCAGAGTTAAAATTTATTATAACTCTACAACAAGATGTGTATAGTGCAAGTATGTGTAGAGGTCGAACACAGGGAGCAGACAGGTAGAACGGGGCACAAGTGCACAAAAATGTGTGTGTATGTGATCAAGTGTCTACTTATGCTATTTTTGTGGGTTTTTAATTTTATATTTTTTATTTAATTTTTAATTTTATATTTTTGTATTTTGATTTTTAATTTACCGATTTTTATATTTTCTTTTTATATATTTTATATATTTTTATTTTCTTTTTTTAATATTGGAATATAAGGACAATAAAAGCAAGAAAGAGATATTTATAAAAATGGATAAAAATGTTCAAAAATAAGCAAATAAAGTCTTTTTGGTCTATTTATACTTTTTTACTGTTTTTGTGATTTTTGGGTAATTTTTAGAATGTTTTTGTATTTTTAATTAGCAAAATAAAGCAAAAGAGTGAATAAAATGCAAGGCTGAAACTAAAATGGGGAAATAAAATAGAGAACAGTAGCAAAAGTTCTCCACTTTAATTTTCACTTAAAGATGATAAAATAAGGAAAATTTAGGCACCAAGATTATATTTTTAGGGTTTTTGTAGGATTTTTAGGATTTTTATAAAGGTTTTTAGGGTTTTGTGATTTTTAGGAGATTGGTTTTATATTTTTTAATGATTTTTGGCTGGGAGTTAAAACAAACTAAAAGACACAAAATATATTTTTTTGGGATTTTTCTGAGGAGTTTCAATATTTTTTAGGGATTTTCTAAGCTAGACAGTGCACAAAATAGAGGTTTTTGCTTTTTAATAAATATTAAAATAAAATAAAATCAAAAACTAAATTGATGGCGTGGAAGCATAAGTGCACAGGAGCTTAAGTCCAAAATTTGAGAATTTTTGGGATTAAAACGAGGCTCCAAATAATTAGATCAAGCAAGCACAAAATAGGGGCCTGACAGGGGCACAAATGTAAATAGACAAAGCTATAGGGGCACGCCTGAAATTTTCACACAAAAATACTACTGGATTAAATATTCTCTGGACTAAAGATCAATAGCCAAAGAAGCAGAGGTGCCTTTGCAAAATCGCCAGACGCACGTGCCTTGCGCGCGCCCAGGCGGGGGCACAAATGTAAATAATATAAAAGTTAGGGGTCTGAATAAAGTTATTACAAAAGTTTTAAACATGCAGATGAAAGATTTAATACTATAACGCAAATGCAAAAAAAAACGGGGTTGATGTCTGCAAAATACCCCAGCTGCTGCGGGCGTCCACGGTTCAGATCAGCCACTTAAACACGTGTCAACACCACGTCGCGTGATACCTCTTCGCGTCCCAACGGCCTGGATTAGATGATAAGCTGGTGATCGAACGGCCGTTGGCGACCTGATCGAACGGATGTAGGCGTGTCGTCAAGAACAGGCGGCGATCGACGGCAGATGAAGGCGTTAGAAGAACAGGGGGCGCCGCCGGCCAGAGCGAGTTTCCTCCCGCCTAACCGCTTTCCTCCGTCGTTCCGTGAAGACCAAAGGTGCCACGCCTCTTCCTGGAGGGGTCCTGGGTCATCCAAGGGCACAAAAACGGGCGGAGGGGCACCGCAGCTCACCCGCGAGGGCGGAGGAGCAGCCGCGCCCAGATGCCTCCGAGCTGCCACCAAAAATTGCCCCCGGTGAGATGTGTGCGCAATCACCTGCAGGAACGAGGGGTGACGAGGAACACGGGAAAATTGCCGCGCTCCTCCAGGTAGTACCAAAAGGGTGGAGATCGTGGGGTGAGAACTCGCGGTGGTGGAAGTCGCCGGCGCGGGTCCGGCAATCGACGGGATATGGTTTTAATGCTAAGGAATCGTGATTGAAGTGAAACTAAATAACTAGAATTGAACCTATGAGCTAGTCTATGCTAAGAAATACAAGGAAAAACAAGGGAGAAAGACGACCTCGAGGGCGGAGAAGCCCAAGGTAGAGACCTCACGGCCACGGCCGGAGATGGGTGGTGGAGCGCCGCTCCGGCCTTCGCCTGGCCTCGCGCGAAGGAGCTGGAGGCTCCCCTGTCACAGGAGTCGATCCAGAGCTCTACAGCGAGGTCAAACTTGGGTAGAAGAGGGTTCACAATGGAATGGAGGTGTTGGGTTGGTTTTTGAAAGATGGTGAACGTGCCCCGCAAATCGAGGTGCCAGAGGTGCGTCATTGATCCATCGCCCAAGGTAAGATTGGGGCGAGCATCCTCGATCGTGGGGGAAGAAAAGTCAAGAAGACTTTGACATGAAACGAGGAGCAGAGAGCCCTCGAAAAAAGCGAGAAAATAGTCCAAAAACCATTCTGACACACAGCAGGGAGGAGGCAGGAGAGTTGACCAGCGGGTCAACTGTCCTAGCCACCTGGTTGGTCCATGTGGACCAACCAGGAAAATCCCTGGAAATAGTGCTTATAAAATCTATTAAAAATAGAAGATGATTTTATTGATTTTTACTTATAAAATGAAAAATGTTTATTTTTTTATAAATTATTTTATAGTAATTTTTATTTATTTTTATGAAACTTATTTTTACAAGTTTGCATTTATGCCCTTTATAGTATCTATATCTATATATTATAGTCTTTTATTTTTAATTTGTGTATCTAATTTTATTATTTTTATTTCTTATTTTATAAAATTATAAAATACTTTTATATACATAAATATATTTTTATTTTATTTTTCTGATATGTTTTGTATATTTAATAAAATACAAATATGTTTTGTATAGGTATATGTACAGGTTATGTATCTATGTATTTTATTTTTAAGTATTTTATTTTTGTTTTTATTTAGGTTTTTATTCTTATTTTAATGTACATTATTATTATAAGTACTATTTACAACATTAAAAAAATATAAGATTATAAAAATAATAAATAAATAATAAATTGAATATTTTATTCGGTACAAGTATACAATAGGGGTCCAAAAGTCAACTTTCAAACCGTAGCTCCGCCAAATGTGAAACCACCGCCACTAAATAGTTTATTTTCTTCTATATACAATTAAAGGTGAGTATGCTGCATTTGGAGTTTTCATTTGTGAGATACGGGTCTGGGAAGTTGAGATTCTGAAATTTTATTTAGACCATAACTGTTTATCTGTACATTATTTTTCAGTGAAATCAATTTTGTATTTTTCTTTATTAATTTATCTACAACTTTCATGTACAAAGTTTCTTTATTTGATGTATAAAAAGTGGAACCAAAAATAGGTCCCAAAATGAATAAAGAATGAATTAATAATTATAGGTATTTGGCCCTTATCTCCCCCTACTTTATTCCTTGTCGACCTATTCATCAGGATGCCTAGGTCTCGGGGTTTCGGGTCATAAAATATTTACAATATTTTATTCTTTTTCTTTTCTTTTCTTTATTCTATAATTTTGGCTTTAAAAATCGCATTTTATACAATATTTACATACATATACATGAATGCTAAAATGCATGAATTATGCCTATTTACACGCATTTACTAGGGTTTTTAAGGCCAAAATGATAGAATAAAGATGATGAAACGTGGATTCATCATCCCCCTATACTTGCCTTTGCTAGTCCCTAGCAAACACTTATGCAATAAGTGCAGAAAAAGAAAAATAAAGAAAAGAAAAAGAAGAAAGGTGGACTAAATTTAATTGTCAAACTTGTCTTCACAAAATCAAAGTTTGGAGCTTAAGTCGGACCTTTGGAATTTTTAGTGCGGGCGGAACCTTATTGAGAACCGAATTTGAAATCCAACAGTCTTCGAGAATCCCAAAACTCTGTCCAAGTCTCCTCAATAGCCAGGTCAGAAATATCTCAACTCATACGCAAACTCTTACGACTATGAATCTGACTTGTACAGTGTAAGTGATGGTGGCTCTCCCTAACTAGAATGGCAAAGAAACTGACTTCTCCAGTACGACAACCCAATGATTCCCCAATCCAGCAACTCCATCCTCGAGGAGCGGGGTATTCCCTTCTAAGTTCAAGTGGCAACCAGCTCAAGAGGAGGGGGTGAAGAGAAGAATGGACGGTAGCCAGTGTAGCTACCTATCCTTGGATGCAAGACCAGTGTAGTCAAGTCATCCTGCTGCAGGCTCACATGATATGACTTTGGAACTCAAGCTTGCTTATTGACTTTGTACATACTTACAGGCTTTTTATTTTTGTACATGCCTGAACTTTTTTTTTTTTGAAATACTATTCACAGCAGCATTTACATAAGGAGTTTTTCCTCTTGAGCTAGTAGACTATCCCTCTTTTGAAGCTTTATCGCAACCCACAGCCTCCTGTCTTTAGACTTCCTAATCACTGGACGGGTTGGGGTGCACTTCCCTCCCTAGAGGAGGACAAGTGTTTCCACTTGTGTGCGTCTCATACCGGCAAATCCAATCCCCTCACCACTCCAACTGAGTTGAGCCATGTGAAAGGTGCGGGTGTCCAAGTTAGGTCATTATCAACAAGAATCGTGCGTGTGCTCCGAAATACTCTACTTAGGCAGTCAAGAATCCATTGAACCAAGTCCCGTGATCCTCAAAGAATTAAGTCAACTAGACCTGAAGTACCTCAAACCCAGTTCCTATAAGGTTCCTGTTATTAGGTAGATTTTAAGATCCAATCAAGCTCCAATCTTCGGATTTTACTTAGACTTGTTCAACTATCAAACTCAATCCGAAAAATGCTCATGCTATGCAATGTGATGCAGAAAATATTTTTGTGAAGCAATTTTCAAAGATTTTGAACTTTTTATGGATTTTTGAAAATATGATGCATGCATATGCAGATGCATTTTTTTGTATTTTTCAAAAAGATTTTTCAAATGTTTTTGGATTTTAATTTTGCAAATGTTTTTGGGATTTTTTTGAAAACAAAAAGTTTTGGCTGAAAACTAGGTTAAAATATGTACACGGGAGTGCTTCTTATATATAGAAGAAGTGGATTTTAAGGATTTACAAGGGTAAGTGATCAATTTTATACATATATACAAAGTGGATTTTGGTATGATGTGTATATTCCTCAAACTTATTTGACACAAACTTTTTCAACCAATTTTTGAAAACTATAGTCCAAAATAGTTTTTACAAACATTTTACACACATTTGAAAATCATTTTGCAAAGGTTTTAAAAACAGTATATATAAGTTTTTCAAATCATTTTTGCAACCATTTTTCAAACCATTTGCAAATCATTTTTCAAACATTTTTATTTCACACAAAGAAAAGAAATTTTGCAAAACACACATTTTTACAAAGGTTGAAAACATGTAACAAAATATTTTCAAAATAGTTTTCAATAAATGTTCACAAAGATTTTCAAACTATTTTTCATACATTTTGCAAAAAACATTTTCACCTGATTTATTAATCAATAAATACAAAAAGAATTTGAGGAATAACCACATCTTTTTATTGAGAATTTTTAATGAATTTTAAAGAATTTTTACCCATTTTATTAAGAAAATACGAAAGTACGAGTTATGGCTAAAGTATATACACAGTATATACGACCCCCCTATACTTAGCTTGAGCTATGTCCTCATAGATCAGAGAGAAAAGAGAAGACATAACTCGTACTGAGTATAGGAAAATCGAAAGAATAAATAAGTAAAGGAATGGATGAACAAACGAATGAGAAGTTGACCGTCCCCCCTATACTTAGGATCAACTAATCCTAAGTATAGCAGACTGTACACAACGCAGGGAGGGTCAAGGGTGGGCATGGACAGATCGTACTCAGATTGTCTCCCCCTATACTTAGGGTAAGATATCCCTAAGTATAGACAAGAAGAGGAGACAATGGAGAGGATCAAAGAATAGAACAGCTCGGGGTGCACACCCCCCTATACTCAGGACAAGGTACGTCCTAAGTATAGAAGACTGTCTACAAGGGGCGGCACCTTTTTGATAGATGAAGAAGATAGAAAATGAAAAGAAGAAAAGAAGAAAAGAGATCTGAAGATAGAAGAATAGATCAGAGGATATACGCACCACTCCCCCTATACTTAGGGTAAAAGAAGCCCTAAGTATAGGCAACAACAGGAGTGATGACACGGAACGATGAAAGAACACTCGGCTCGTCCACCCCCCTATACTTAGGACAAAGTACGTCCTAAGCTAGGCAGACACGAGGAATGGGTGGACGAGCAGTACGGAAGATCGAACAGAGGCACAAAAGTGAATATACAACAGAGATGGATATACACATGATCAAGAAGGTTGAAAGTGAACCTTCTTGCGGGACCGCTGAGGAATGGATCTGGTGTGATGCAGGTCGACATCGGGGTCCACAATGGACGGAAGTCGATCAGGGTCGACAGAAAGTAGATCCTCAGGGGCCCTAGAAGTACGGCTAGGTCCGGCCTTGGGAGTCTCGCTGATATCAAAGTGGAATGGGACGAACTCATCATCATCGGAAGTAGTGTACTCGGAGTCGTCCTGCGAGGTGTCATCCAGGTCAAAATCAAAAGGCACGAAATCATCGGTGGAAGTAGTCGAGCTCTGTTCGTCCTCTATAATCTCAACCGGATCATCTTTCTCATCAAAAGGTCCGAATCTCTGAAGAAATGCAACTAAATCAAATTCGGCCTTAGGCTCATCAGTATCTACATGAACAGGAACGGACCCATCAGTGGAAGTAGTCAAAACATGGTCGTCCTGTATAGTCTCTAAGTCTGCCCTCCGCTCAATAGTGTCAATCGTGTAAATCCCACGGATGTCATCAACACATCGTCAATCACAGGAAGTAGAAACACCAAGATCTATGCTTTCCTAGCTTTCCTCCTTGGAGAGGAATTCTCGGGTCTCATCATCGGTCATGAAGAAGGTCTCTCTGATATCCTCATATAGATCATAGTCTTCGGGGTCAGCCAAGATAGGTGAAGTCACATCAGGTGCAGGTCTCTGGTCAGCAGTGGGTGCGGTGATCACTGCTTCACCCTCGTCAGCAGGACGGAAGCGAATCTCTCTTGATCCGTAATCGATAACGACCCTCGCAGAGGCGAGGAATGGTCGTCCCAGGATGATTGGAGATGACTCCCCTGTGGAGTTCTCCATGGGCAACACGACAAAATCAACATTGTGGCTCGTGCCCTAAATAGAAATGACGGCGTTTTCAAGAATACCCTTCGGCCTCTTTATTGATCCATCAGCAAACTGTACGATCATCCTGGTTTTCTTGAGAGGCCCTAAGTGAAGAGACTGTACCAGCGAGAAGGGTATGATGCTAGTCGAAGCACCGCCGTCTAGGAGAGTGTGATCACATGTGTGGTCAGAGATGGTGCAGCTAATGAAAGGTGTGGCAGTGTTCTTCTTCCGAGGAATGGGACGATGAGTGATGGCGTGGGCAGTGGCCATGGTCAAGATATGACGCTCAGATCTGCTCCTCCGCTTTCTCTTCTTGGGAAGAGGAGCCGATAAATCGGTCATGGCCTGCTGAAGTGGGGCACTGATGATCTCATGAATGGTGGCCACCACTTCGGGTTTAGTCAACATTTTTTTGAATTTTTGGACCTCCTCTATACAAGGGAGGAAGTCGGAATCATCATATACACGAGGCATGCCAAGAGCAGTCTGTACAGCGGCATCCTCGGGGTCAAAGGTGGGACCGGGTGTGAATGCATGTGTGGTCAAAAAGTCTGGCAAGTGGGCGCTCTCCTCACAGTCCGACTCGATCGTGTGTCTCCCGAAATCTTTTCGTGTTTTTAAAATTTTCTCATTTTTTTGTAATTTTGGTGATTGCAAGCTCTCATGGAAATCCTCGAGTGAACCCATATCATCAAATGGTGGAATATCATGGTCGCTCTTATTGGTACTAGTGGGGTGGTCAATCCTCTATCTCATATGATCCATCATCTGGGTCAAGTGCTCAAGGGTGGACTCCATGAAAGGTGACTCCAGCAGCTTAGTCTCGGGTGGATGTGAAGGTGGAGGAGGATAATATACAGGTGGAGGTGGGTGTGGGTAGAAATCCGAGGTCTGATACTGTGGCTAAGGCGGATATGTACAAAAGTCAGGAGCACAGTCCTCCTGGAAAAAAGGAGGTGGACCGGCTGGAGTGAACGAATAATCCGCAAAATCCGGATAAAATACGCTCCAGTCGGCCATCTCGAAAACAAAAGGAAAATGATCAGGAGAGCACGACGGTCAAGTCAAGAGAGTGGAGAAGAAGGGCGCAAGTGCGCAGGAGCGATCTAGGACACACAAAAAACAATCACAAGCAAAAATGAAAACAAGTCAAACACTCAATTCACCTACTCAACTCGGTGAAGACCACAAATGCGGTCTTTTTATCTTGTCTGTTTTAGAGTTAGGCGAGAAGTCCAAAATTGCACAAACACTTAGGGGGCTGAATATGGGATTTGGGCACTAACCTTAGTGTGTGCGTGAGCAAGTAAAACGAAGACAATGAGGGGATTACTCGCCCCAATACAAGATTTTCCTTTTTGATCGGTTTTAGGGTCAAGTAAAATTAGCAGTCCCAATTTTATGGATTATCACTTTTTTTTGGATTTTTAGTGAGTAATGCACGAGCCTAACGAGGAGTCAATTCCTTTAAGATCCTAGGTTGGCAAAATCAGAGGTAGAGTCGGAAAAGCAATGCAAGCGTCAAATTAATGATGCATGCTAAAGAGAAATGCTCACCTTGCCTCCAGCACTCTACATGCAAGGATGCTCAGCAGAATTGAAACCTATCTATATGCAAATGCAAAAGCCGATGAAATCGCCCTATGTTTCAAAATTTGCTATTAGCGGGAAGAACCACAAGTTGACCACCAATCCTCAACCCTAATGTCCGGTCTAGGCTCACCCCTCCTCTACTCAACACACTTGAGTTTAGGAGAAAGCGCTTTGCGGGTAGAGCTCGCGGCGCGTGGATCGAAAGCTAATGATCAACTGTTTAAGATTTTGACTAAGTCCAAACGAAACTATAGGTACATGCAATGTTGATTAAGGTGTTTGGACCTAATGCTACGCAAGCAATCCTAAAAGCTAAGGGCTCAATCACACAAAATAAATAAAATCGAAAAACAAAACAAAATAAAAGAATGCGAGAAAACCGTAAAAAGCCGTGATGAGCCCCCAAGTGAACAATCACTTGGAAATTAGGCTCGAATGTCCAAGTTCGGGGGTACCTGTATTAGTACAATTAATAGTCTCTCTCTCACTACAAATTACAAAAATAAATGCAGGAACTAAATTCTACGACTAAAGTGGAGCTCGGTCTTCAAAATTTCCTCTTCGTCTCCTCGGTGCTCGGCTGGCAGATGCCGGCTTCACGTGGGTGCGTAGGCGCCTAGGGTGGAGCGCCTCCCTCGATCCGCGGTTCCCCACACAAAGTCAACAAAAGAGAAGGTTTAGACCGATCAAGAGATATATCAAAAATAAAGAAAATAAAATAGCGAAAAATAAAAGCCGCGAAATAGACAATCAAATCACAATCACAAACAAGACCCGAACTACGCGCTGTTGCTCCCCGGCAACGGCACCATTTGTTTAACACGGAAATCGGTGATCTTAAGTTCCACACAAGGCGGGAACTCAGTCGCTGAATCGACCACGCGAAATTCGGATTAAAACAACAATTAACCCACGACAAATATATCAAGCAATGAAAGTAAATGTGCGGAGTTAAAATTTATTATAACTCTACAACAAGATGTGTATAGTGCAAGTATGTGTAGAGGTCGAACACAGGGAGCAGACAGGTAGAACGGGGCACAAGTGCACAAAAATGTGTGTGTATGTGATTGACGAGCCGCAAAATCGGCCCCTTAAGGGTGCGTTCTTAGCACCTCAACATGTCGAAGCAGTCAGGCCGATTTTGGTCGTTAAAGAGATCACCTCATTTAAAGATATGCGATAATCAATCAAAATGAGGTGATCGTGATTTATTTTACTTGGCAAGAAACCAAGGTCGAACTCAGGGACACGAGCCTCTCTCGTATTAATCGGATTTGAGTCTATTTAATTAAGGGATTGAATTAAAGCATATAGGTCAAAACATGCAGAGACACAACACATGACAATGCATTAAAAATAAACATGCATTTTTTTATCAATTTTTATAATGCACAAAAATGCCATGTAATGCAATTAAAATATGCCCAAAATCAGAATAAATATAATGAGCAGGTTAATGAGAGTCAAATTCAGATTTATTTGAAGTGTCAGAGCTAATCGACAAAGTGAGCCAAGCATGATTACATAATAAGAACCATAATATTTCATTAAAAATCAAGTCTCTAAGATGAAAGATTAACCATGCCATAAGAAAGTACATCGAACAAGCTCTCAAGCGAAACTGAAATCAACTAAAACAGAGGTTCGGTGCTCAAGATATGCAATATGGAAGACAAGGGCATAAATGAAAGAAAACTTGAAATAAACTAGCAGACAGGTCCCTGGCAGGGACGAAAATGTAATAAAAATAAAGTTCGAGACCTTCCCTATAAATGACCCACACGCACAGGGGCATTTTTGCAATTATTAAAACCCGCGAGGGCATAATTGCAAATTACCCACCGTGCGTGTGATCTGCACGTGACGCAGGACCATTCTGCAATTCTGGAGAAGATATGGGCGTCTCTGCAATTTACCCAGAGTAGCATGTGCGATGCACGTGCTGTCTAGGCTCGGACGAAGGGCAGGCTCGGTAGAGGTTCGAGGCAGCTTCGGCCAGGCTCAGAAGATTCGAAGCTCGGTGCAGGCTCGGTGGAGGCTCGGGAGCGTCCAAGCCTGGGGCTAGGTCGCTAGGCTCGGGGGAGCTCTGGATGAAGACACGTGGCTGAATGTCGGCCCTTGGATCGTGATGATCCAAGGGCTGCTGAAGGCGATGACGCGGTTCCATCTGGACCGTTGGATGGTCACCGGGGGTGGACCATCCAACGGTGGCTGCTCTTCTCCCTCGGCCGAAGGCTGGCGGCGTGTTCTGGGCTCCGGCGAAGGAGGCTCTCCTCCGCCGCTCCTTCTCCATCGGTGTGGTCTTCCCCGAAGCTCCCTAAGTGGTCGTCGAGGAAGCCCGGAGCTCGGGGAAGGTCCATAGGCAACTGGCGTCGCTCGTCGGAGCTCGGATGGCCACCACGAAGTCGATGAAGTTTGCTCCGACTGGGCTCCGGCCATTGACGCTCACGAAGACCTGCAGCGTTAGACACATAGCCGAAGCGACAAAGAAGTGCGTGCGTGCGACGTGAAGTGAGGTGGAAGCTCATCGGGGACGAAGAACGTGGGGAGCTTGAAGCTCCTCCGCCGCTAGAGCGGAGGAGGTGGTCGAAGGCTATGGGGGGTATGAAAGACGGGGAGCATGATCGGAGGAGAAGGCGTGAACGGGGAAGTGTTGGCGGAGCTATCGGAATGAACAATGGAGGGCGAAGTTGACTGTCGAAGCCTAATTTAACAAGTAAAAGACAAAAGAAAATGCAGAGAGAAAGAAGGGAAGCTTACCGGCGATAGGGGCGGAGCGGAGCTTGGGGGCGGACTCTAACGTGGAGCCCTGGTCGTCGCTGAACTCCGGCAGCAACTCGGAGCAGCTCGGGCAGTCGCGATGCGCCGCAACTCCGCCATAAGTGGTGGAGGGTCTCACCGGGGGAAAAGGGTCGTTCTCGCTCGATCCCCTCGCCCCTCTCTGTCACAGAGAGGCGGAGGAGGGCTGGGCCCCTCCCCGCGTAAAGATGGACAGTCTGAAATGGAGGGGGGACCGAAGTATTTGAAGATGGTCGATGACGGAGCTGATGAGTGGCGTCGTGGTTTGCGAGGGGGATGTGGGACGACTGGGAAGACGACGTGGATCGTGGAGGTATGCGCGGAGTAGAGGGAAGATGGGGGAAGACCAGGAGGTGGTTGACGAGCGGAGAAGAGGTCAGAGGTGTTGGCGAAAATGGGAAGGGTGGACGGGTTGCGCGAGGTGGAGGATGTGAGGAAGAGGAGGTTCTGGAGGTTGACGACGGTCTGTCGGCCGTTGGATCTTGAGATCCAACGGCTGACAATTAGGCGCTAAGTGACGGGCCAGATTAGATCGAGGCGATATGATCAGTGGCGGATGGAAGCGCCACGTGGCAGGATATGGTGTGCGCGCCGGCAGACGGTGATGATGGTGAGCGGGAAGTGATCGAACGGTAGAGGGAATAAGTGGGTTGAGCGGCATAGATGAGAGATCCGGGGCACAATCGAAGGCCGCACAGCGTGCCATGTGTCAAGCTGTGGGCGCGGCACTAAGGGATGGTGAGGATGAAGCGCGGGGGAGATCTGATGGCTAGGAGAAAGCGGGTCGTGGAGAAGGTCTGGTCGTTGGATCAGAGGGAGATCCAACAGTCTAGGAAGAGGGCGGATAAGACAAGAGAGGCGGGCCACGTGGCGCTCCCAGATTGGGCCACGTGGCCCAATCAGATTATTCCTTGGGTATTATTGACTTTTGAGGGCCAAGATGGCCGAATTTGAGAAAACTCAAAACATGAAAGTTGTAGATCTTGACGAGATCTACAAGTTTCATGTTGACCAAAACTGGAAATAAAATCAAACAAGGGCCCGAAATATTTTTGAAGGTATTTTTAAGTCTAAAAACACCACGAATTTTTGTTTTGTCATTTTTTGTGGTTTTTAATTTATTAAGGACTCTGTTAATTATAGGACATTAACAGGGATTTATTGACAAACTTTTAAGCAAGGGGGTTAATTATATGAAATAAAGATGATGAAACTGAGGTTCATCACCCCCTATACTTAAACTATGCTCGTCCTCGAGCATCAAAAAGAATGACTAAGTTGGATTAACCCCTTTGTGCATGTGAATACATGATCCAATCTGATCAAGTCGACTCGGCTTCAGAGATCCAAAATTTTAGAGTTCAACCCAGCCTTAATCAAGAGGCTTCCAATTCCTCTACTTCTCTAGACTCTCTCTGATGTACATATAAACTAAAGGATATGGGTTTAGTGTTGACTGCAATTTCGAGAGTAGAGTCAGGTCTTCACCCAAAATCTTGGTCTGAGAAAATCTCCTAAGGACCCAATCCTCAACACTAGGGAATCAATCAAATCTTGCATTCAGTCCACCGTCTCTTTAGTTGTCAGACTTAGAAAATGTAGATGGCAGGCCAGAAATGGAGGGCATGGGATTGTGTCAATTATTCACTCCCTCTCATTGGAACAAGGATTCTCTCTAGTGCCTTTTTACGCAACACATTTTTTTGGTGTTGATCAGTGCGTCCGTCAAGAGAAGTTGGAGCCGTCTGCACTTGTTTTCCTAGGAGTACACCGGGGTGTGTCTCTTTTGAGTACCTATCGTACCTTCGACACCCAGACTTGTAGCATTTACGATGCAGAGCCCTTTTTTGGTGCAAGGCCGACTCCTGGTCCTAATAGCGGTGGTCCAAGTGGACACTTTGAAAAGTTTGGGAGCGCTCGCCTTTGGTGGAAGCTCTTTGATATGTAACTTTGTGGAATGAGAGCTTTTCTTTGATTTTCATTGACTTGTATAATTGGTGGCTAGCTCCACTGCTTTTACCAAGAGTTGGCGCACACTGATCAACATTTTTTTATTTATTTTTCACACCCAGGCACTTAGGTCAATGTCAAGAGAATAGTATAAGAACCAAGTTCTCATACTGGCTAATATTGCTGACACTCAGGTTTCATGAAGCCTCCAAAGATTTTATCCCATCCTTGAGCATCATTAGATCAAATCCAAACTCGACTTCCTCATCCCAATCTCTCGAGTGAAAAATCAACTCATCTCATCAAAAACCGCAGTCGTGCATGTGATGTGCTGATCATGTTCTTTTGTCTGAGACTAAGCATGGAATATAGCATGCAAATCTAGAAACTTAGGGGAATGTGGATGATTAAGTCTAAGACCCTGATGGCTAAGGCTGGTTAACCTAAAATCTCAAAGACTTCTAAAAGCTAAGTCTCCTTGACCAATTCAGATCCTGGGTGAAAGTGTAAGTGTAGAGGACTAATCCAACTTCTTCATTCAAGACAAGGTTTTTTTCTTTTTTTTTCTTTTTTTTTGGACTTCAAGAGATATTACAACTGCCTAAACTCAATTAAGTAGCTACAATTCAGCCAGTATGGATGTAAGTACAGGCCGAAGCCCGTTGCTTGAGGACGGGGCCTTACGCGATGTCCTCTAAACCATCCAATCTGCTAAGGGCGAACCCTCACTGAACGCGGCTTTCCTAATTGGGCTTAGTAGTCACTAATAGCTCCTAAAGGTTTTTAGGGTTTTTCTCATTTTTATGGATTTTAATAAAGTTAATACACAAGTTAAACTCGACTTTCCTTGAAAAGAGAAGGCAAATCTTTTCGAAACCATGTCACACAAGAATATTCAAAACATTTTCAAAAAATCATTTTCGAAAATATTTCTATAAAATAGTGTAACATAATATCGAAAAACCGCGAAATCCTTTGAATTCTCTTAGTCCAATGATTTTTACCTTAGCCAAAAAGTTTTTAATTTTTCAAAATTTTTCAGATTATAGCTAAAGTAAATATACGGTATATACGGTATACCCCCCTATACTTAAACTTTGCTATGTCCTCATAGCACTAGATGTTACAAGTACATAGGTCTATTTAAATATAGAAGAATATATGGGAGATAAGAGGGGCTCCCCCCTATACTTAGGTTAGAAATAACCTAAGTATAAAGGCAAGAAAAGAGGAGTAGAGAAAATCACGGGGACTTGGGTCCCCCCTATACTTAGGCTGAGATTAGCCTAAGTATAAAGATGAGGATTGATGTTGGAAGGAACCCAAGGTGAACGAAGAAGAGGAATGAATTTACAAGTGAGCGGTTGAATCTTAAGAGATGAAATGGAGGGACTAAGGTTCTAGGGTGTGTGTCGCAACAAAGGCTCAATTCAAGCATGCAAACCCTTAGTTTCACCAACTCACACATGAAACCAACCAAGGTTGGTTGATTATCTTGTCGGTTTTATTGGTGATAAAGCATTTGATAGTTACGCGGAGAAAATATGAAATGTAAATCAAGGCGTATGCGCGGGTGTTGCTCTCCCAAAACCGAATTTTACTCCATTTTTGGTTGACTTGCAATTAACAGTCCCAATTTTATTTTGAATTATCACTGAATTAAGGTTAGCACATCAATCAGAAAATCATCGTCTACCGTTCATTCCATTTTCCATTAATCCTAGGTGATCAATCTAGGAGATGAAAGCCGACAAAAACATGTATTCGATGAAGAAAAACACGATCTAGGCTAAGCGAGGAATCATGCAGTGATTTGACAAAAACACGTGAAAAACTGGGGCGGTTTTGAAAACCAAAATCTATGTATGCAAGTCGAATAAAACCGCACCTAATCATGCATCTATTAGCGGGGATGATATCCATTTAAGTTTGGCTAAGTGAAGCGAGATTACGTGCGTCTATCTTTGAGTGTGTCCTACCTACGATCAAGCACGTAAAAATAAAGTGAGTTCGGAGAGCCGCGTGCCTATCCTAGGTCGACACTCAAGTGGGGACGATCCCCACACAACCACGATCGTTCGATTACACCCGCGAGTCTTCGATCGAAGACCGCTGTAAAAGACGAATTATTAAAAATGCAACAAAAAATGCGAGACATTTTTTTTCTTTTCTTCCTCATTTGCTCCAAGCATGCTCCTGCGGCTCCTCGCAGCGGGGAACGTCCTGCTCCTCGCCTCCTTGATCCATCAAGGGCCTATGCCACAGAAACGATAGTTAGATATCAAATAAGAAAGAAAAAATTTTATATGCAAAATATGTGGTTAATTGACCTATAAAAAGGAACACTAAATTAAACACACAAAAATCCAAAAAATAAAAGAAATGAGCCGTGTCCCCGGCAACGGCACCATTTGACGAGCCGCAAAATCGGCCCCTTAAGGGTGCGTTCTTAGCACCTCAACATGTCGAAGCAGTCAGGCCGATTTGGGTCGTCAAAGAGATCACCTCATTTAAAGATACGCGATAATCAATCAAAATGAGGTGATCGTGATTTATTTTACTTGGCAAGAAACCAAGGTCGAACTCAGGGACACGAGCCTCTCTCGTATTAATCGGATTTGAGTCTATTTAATTAAGGGATTGAATTAAAGCATATAGGTCAAAACATGCAGAGACACAACACATGATAATGCATTAAAAATAAACATGCATTTTTTTTATCAATTTTTATAATGCACAAAAATGCCATGTAATGCAATTAAAATATGCCCAAAATCAGAATAAATATAATGAGCAGGTTAATGAGAGTCAAATTCAGATTTATTTGAAGTGTCAGAGCTAATCGACAAAGTGAGCCAGGCATGAGTACATAATAAGAACCATAATATTTCATTAAAAATCAAGTCTCTAAGATGAAAGATTAACCAGGCCATAAGAAAGTACATCGAACAAGCTCTCAAACGAAACTGAAATCAACTAAAACAGAGGTTCGGTGCTCAAGATATGCAATATGGAAGACAAGGGCATAAATGAAAGAAAACTTGAAATAAACTAGCAGACAGGTCCCTAGGAGGGACGAAAATGTAATAAAAATAAAGTTCGGGACCTTCCCTGTAAATGACCCACACGCACAGGGGCATTTTTGCAATTATTAAAACCCGTGAGGGCATAATTGCAAATTACCCACCGTGCGTGTGATCTGCACGTGACGCAGGACCATTCTACAATTCTGGAGAAGATATGGGCGTCTCTACAATTTACCCAGAGTAGCACGTGCGATGCACGTGCTGTCTAGGCTCGGACGAAGGGCAGGCTCGGCAGAGGTTCGAGGCAGCTACGGCCAGGCTCGGAAGATTCAAAGCTCGGTGCAGGCTCGGTGGAGGCTCGGGAGCGTCCAAGCCTGGGGCTAGGTCGCTAGGCTCGGGGGAGCTCTGGATGAAGACACGTGGCTGAATGTCGGCCCTTGGATCGTGATGATCCAAGGGCTGCTGAAGGCGATGACGCGGTTCCATCTGGACCGTTGGATGGTCACCGGGGGTGGACCATCCAACGGTGGCTGCTCTTCTCCCTCGGCCGAAGGCTGGCGGCGTGTTCTGGGCTCCGACGAAGGAGGCTCTCCTCCGCCGCTCCTTCTCCAACGGTGTGGTCTTCCCCGAAGCTCCCTAAGTGGTCGTCGAGGAAGCCCGGAGCTCGGGGAAGGTCCATAGGCAACTGGCGTCGCTCGTCGGAGCTCGGATGGCCACCGCGAAGTCGATGAAGTCTGCTCCGACTGGGCTCCGGCCATTGACGCTCACGAAGACCTGCAGCGTTAGACACATAGCCGAAGCGACAAAGAAGTGCGTGCGTGCGGCGTGAAGTGAGGTGGAAGCTCATCGGGGACGAAGAACGTGGGGAGCTTGAAGCTCCTCCGCCGCTAGAGCGGAGGAGGTGGTCGGAGGCTATGGGGGGTATGAAAGACGGGGAGCATGATCGGAGGAGAAGGCGTGAACGGGGAAGTGTTGGCGGAGCTATCGGAATGAACAATGGAGGGCGAAGTTGACTGTCGAAGCCTAATTTAACAAGTAAAAGACAAAAGAAAATGCATAGAGAAAGAAGGGAAGCTTACCGGCGATAGGGGCGGAGCGGAGCTTGGGGGCGGACTCTAACGTGGAGCCCTTGTCGTCGCTGAACTCCGGCAGCAACTCGGAGCAGCTCGGGCGGTCGCGATGCACCGCAACTCCGCCATAAGTGGTGGAGGGTCTCACCGGGGGAAAAGGGTCGTTCTCGCTCGATCCCCTCGCCCCTCTCTGTCACAGAGAGGCGGAGGAGGGCTGGGCCCCTCCCCGCGTAAAGATGGACAGTCTGAAATGGAGGGGGGACCGGAGTATTTGAAGATGGTTGATGACGGAGCCGATGAGTGGCGTCGTGGTTTGCGAGGGGGATGTGGGACGGCTGGGAAGACGACGTGGATCGTGGAGGTATGCGCGGAGTAGAGGGAAGATGGGGGAAGACCAGGAGGTGGTTGACGAGCGGAGAAGAGGTCAGAGGTGTTGGCGAAAATGGGAAGGGTGGACGGGTTGCGCGAGGTGGAGGACATGGGGAAGAGGAGGTTCTGGAGGTTGACGATGGTCTGTCGGCCGTTGGATCTTGAGATCTAACGGCTGACAATTAGGCGCTAAGTGACGGGCCAGATTAGATCGAGGCTATATGATCAGTGGCGGATGGAAGCGCCACGTGGCAGGCTATGGTGTGCGCGCCGGTGGACGGTGATGATGGTGAGCGGGAGGTGATCGAACGGTAGAGGGAATAAGTGGGTTGAGCGGCATAGATGAGAGATCCGGGGCACAATCGAAGGCCGCACAACGCGCCACGTGTCAAGCTGTGGGCGCGGCGCTAAGGGATGGTGAGGATGAAGCGCAGGGGAGATCTAATGGCTAGGAGAAAGCGGGTCGTGGAGAAGGTCTGGCCGTTGGATCAGAGGGAGATCCAACGGTCTAGGAAGAGGGCGGATAAGACAAGAGAGGCGGGCCACGTGGCGCTCCCAGATTGGGCCACGTGGCCCAATCAGATTATTCCTTGGGTATTATTGACTTTTGAGGGCCAAGATGGCCGAATTTGAGAAAACTCAAAACATGAAAGTTGTAGATCTTGACGAGATCTACAAGTTTCATGTTGACCAAAACTGGAAATAAAATCAAACAAGGGCCCGAAACATTTTTGAAGTTATTTTTAAGTCTAAAAACACCACGAATTTTTGTTTTGTCATTTTTTTGTGGTTTTTAATTTATTAAGGACTCTGTTAATTATAGGACATTAACAGGGATTTATTGACAAACTTTTAAGCAAGGGGGTTAATTATAGGAAATAAAGATGATGAAACTGAGGTTCATCAGTGATCAAGTGTCTACTTATGCTATTTTTTAGTGGATTTTTAATTTTATATTTTTTATTTAATTTTTAATTTTATATTTTTGTATTTTGATTTTTAATTTACCGATTTTTATATTTTCTTTTTATATATTTTATATTTTTTATTTTCTTTTTTTAATATTGGAATATAAGGACAATAAAAGCAAGAAAGAGATATTTATAAAAATGGATAAAAATGTTCAAAAATAAGCAAATAAAGTCTTTTGGTCTTTTTATACTTTTTTACTGATTTTATGATTTTTGGGTAATTTTTAGAATGTTTTTGTATTTTTAATTAGCAAAATAAAGCAAAACAGTGAATAAAATGCAAGGCTGAAACTAAAATGGGGAAATAAAATAGAGAACAACAGCAAAAATTCTCCACTTTAATTTTCACTTAAAGATGATAAAATAAGGAAAATTTAGGCACCAAGATTATATTTTTAGGGTTTTTTTAGGATTTTTAGGATTTTTATAAAGGTTTTTAGGGTTTTGTGATTTTTAGGGGATTGGTTTTATATTTTTTAATGATTTTTGGCTGGGAGTTAAAACAAACTAAAATACACAAAATATATTTTTTTGGGATTTTTCTGAGGAGTTTCAATATTTTTTAGGGATTTTCTAAGCTAGACAGTGCACAAAATAGAGGTTTTTGCTTTTTAATAAATATTAAAATAAAATAAAATCAAAAACTAAATTGATGGCGTGGAAGCATAAGTGCACAGGGAGCTTAAGTCCAAAATTTGAGAATTTTTGGGATTAAAACGAGGCTCCAAATAATTAGATCAAGCAAGCACAAAATAGGGGCCTGGCAGGGGCACAAATGTAAATAGACAAAGCTATAGGGGCACGCCTGAAATTTTCACACAAAAATACTACTGGATTAAATATTCTCAGGACTAAAGATCAATAGCCAAAGAAGCAGAGGTGCCTTTGCAAAATCGCCAGACGCACGTGCCTTGCGCGCGCCCAGGCGGGGGCACAAATGTAAATAATATAAAAGTTAGGGGCCTGAATAAAGTTATTACAAAAGTTTTAAACATGCAGATGAAAGATTTAATACTATAACGCAAATGCAAAAAAAACGGGGGTGATGTCTGCAAAATACCCCAGCTGCTGCGGGCGTCGACGGTTCAGATCAGCCACTTAAACACGTGTCAACACCACGTCGCGCGATACCTCTTCGCGTCCCAACGGCCTGGATTAGATGATAAGCTGGTGATCGAACGGCCGTTGGCGACCTGATCGAACGGATGTAGGCGTGTCGTCAAGAACAGGCGGCGATCGACGGCGGATGAAGGCGTTAGAAGAACAGGGGGGCGCCGCCGGCCAGAGCGAGCTTCCTCCCGCCTAACCGCTTTCCTCCGTCGTTCCGTGAAGACCAAAGGTGCCGCGCCTCTTCCTGGAGGGGTCCTGGGTCGTCCAAGGGCGCAAAAACGGGCGGAGGGGCACCGCAGCTCACCCGCAAGGGCGGAGGAGCAGCCGCGCCCAGATGCCTCCGAGCTGCCACCAAAAATTGTCCCCGGCGAGATGTGTGCGCAATCACCTGCAGGAACGAGGGGTGACGAGGAACACGGGCAAATTGCCGCGCTCCTCCAGGTAGTACCAAAAGGGTGGAGATCGTGGGGTGAGAACTCGCGGTGGTGGAAGTCGCCGGCGCGGGTCCGGCAATCGACGAGATATGGTTTTAATGCTAAGGAATCGTGATTGAAGTGAAACTAAATAACTAGAATTGAACCTATGAGCTAGTCTATGCTAAGAAATACAAGGAAAAACAAGGGATAAAGACGACCTCGAGGGCGGAGAAGCCCAAGGTAGAGACCTCACGGCCACGGCCGGAGATGGGTGGTGGAGCGCCGCTCCGGCCTTCGCCTGGCCTCGCGCGAAGGAGCTGGAGGCTCCCCTGTCACAGGAGTCGATCCAGAGCTCTACAGCGAGGTCAAACTTGGGTAGAAGAGGGTTCACAATGGAATGGAGGTGTTGGGTTGGTTTTTGAAAGATGGTGAACGTGCCCCGCAAATCGAGGTGCCAGAGGTGCGTCATTGATCCATCGCCCAAGGTAAGATTAGGGCGAGCATCCTCGATCGTGGGGGAAGAAAAGTCAAGAAGACTTTGACATGAAACGAGGAGCGGAGAGCCCTCGAAAAAAGTGAGAAAATAGTCCAAAAACCATTCTGACACACAGCAGGGAGGAGGCAGGAGAGTTGACCAGCGGGTCAACTGTCCTAGCCACCTGGTTGGTCCATGTGGACCAACCAGGAAAATCCCTGGAAATAGTGCTTATAAAATCTATTAAAAATAGAAGATGATTTTATTGATTTTTACTTATAAAATGAAAAATGTTTATTATTTTATAAATTATTTTATAGTAATTTTTATTTATTTTTATGAAACTTATTTTTACAAGTTTGCATTTATGCCCTTTATAGTATCTGTATCTATATATTATAGTCTTTTATTTTTAATTTGTGTATCTAATTTTATTATTTTTATTTCTTATTTTATAAAATTATAAAATACTTTTATATACATAAATATATTTTTATTTTATTTTTCTGATATGTTTTGTATATTTAATAAAATACAAATATGTTTTGTATAGGTATATGTACAGGTTATGTATCTATGTATTCTATTTTTAAGTATTTTATTTTTGTTTTTATTTAGGTTTTTATTCTTATTTTAATGTACATTATTATTATAAGTACTATTTACAACATTAAAAAATATAAGATTATAAAAATAATAAATAAATAATAAATTGAATATTTTATTCGGTACAAGTATACAATAGGGGTCCAAAAGTCAACTTTCAAACCGTAGCTCCGCCAAATGCGAAACCACCGCCATTAAATAGCTTATTTTCTTCTATATACAATTAAAGGTGAGTATGCTGCATTTGGAGTTTTCATTTGTGAGATACGGGTCTGGGAAGTTGAGATTCTGAAATTTTATTCAGACCATAACTGTTTATCTGTACATTATTTTTCAGTGAAATCAATTTTGTATTTTTCTTTATTAATTTATCTACAACTTTCATGTACAAAGTTTCTTTATTTGATGTATAAAATGTGGAACCAAAAATAGGTCCCAAAATGAATAAAGAATGAATTAATAATTATAGGTATTTGGCCCTTATCTCCCCCTACTTTATTCCTTGTCGACCTATTCATCAGGATGCCTAGGTCTCGGGGTTTCGGGTCATAAAATATTTACAATATTTTATTCTTCTTCTTTTCTTTTCTTTATTCTATAATCTTGGCTTTAAAAACCGCATTTTATACAATATTTACATACATATACATGAATGCTAAAATGCATGAATTATGCCTATTTACACGCATTTACTAGGGTTTTTTAAGGCCAAAATGATAGAATAAAGATGATGAAACGTGGATTCATCATCCCCCTATACTTGCCTTTGCTAGTCCCTAGCAAACACTTATGCAATAAGTGCAGAAAAAGAAAAATAAAGAAAAGAAAAAGAAGAAAGGTGGACTAAATTTAATTGTCAAACTTGTCTTCACAAAATCAAAGTTTGGAGCTTAAGTCGGACCTTTGGAATTTTTAGTGCGGGCGGAACCTTATTGAGAACCGAATTTGAAATCCAACAGTCTTCGAGAATCCCAAAACTCTGTCCAAGTCTCCTCAATAGCCAGGTCAGAAATATCTCAACTCATACGCAAACTCTTACGACTATGAATCTGACTTGTACAGTGTAAGTGATGGTGGCTCTCCCTAACTAGAATGGCAAAGAAACTGACTTCTCCAGTACGACAACCCAATGATTCCCCAATCCAGCAACTCCATCCTCGAGGAGCGGGGTATTCCCTTCTAAGTTCAAGTGGCAACCAGCTCAAGAGGAGGGGGTGAAGAGAAGAATGGACGGTAGCCAGTGTAGCTACCTATCCTTGGATGCAAGACCAGTGTAGTCAAGTCATCCTGCTGCAGGCTCACATGATATGACTTTGGAACTCAAGCTTGCTTATTGACTTTGTACATACTTGCAGGCTTTTTATTTTTGTACATGCCTGAACTTTTTTTTTTTGAAATACTATTCACAGCAGCATTTACATAAGGAGTTTTTCCTCTTGAGCTAGTAGACTATCCCTCTTTTGAAGCTTTATCGCAACCCACAGCCTCCTGTCTTTAGACTTCCTAATCACTGGACGGGTTGGGGTGCACTTCCCTCCCTAGAGGAGGACAAGTGTTTCCACTTGTGTGCGTCTCATACCGGCAAATCCAATCCCCTCACCACTCCAACTGAGTTGAGCCATGTGAAAGGTGCGGGTGTCCAAGTTAGGTCATTATCAACAAGAATCGTGCGTGTGCTCCGAAATACTCTACTTAGGCAGTCAAGAATCCATTGAACCAAGTCCCGTGATCCTCAAAGAATTAAGTCAACTAGACCTGAAGTACCTCAAACCCAGTTCCTATAAGGTTCCTGTTATTAGGTAGATTTTAAGATCCAATCAAGCTCCAATCTTCGGATTTTACTTAGACTTGTTCAACTATCAAACTCAATCCGAAAAATGCTCATGCTATGCAATGTGATGCAGAAAATATTTTTGTGAAGCAATTTTCAAAGATTTTGAACTTTTTATGGATTTTTGAAAATATGATGCATGCATATGCAGATGCATTTTTTTGTATTTTTCAAAAAGATTTTTCAAATGTTTTTGGATTTTAATTTTGCAAATGTTTTTGGGATTTTTTTGAAAACAAAAAGTTTTGGCTGAAAACTAGGTTAAAATATGTACACGGGAGTGCTTCTTATATATAGAAGAAGTGGATTTTAAGGATTTACAAGGGTAAGTGATCAATTTTATACATATATACAAAGTGGATTTTGGTATGATGTGTATATTCCTCAAACTTATTTGACACAAACTTTTTCAACCAATTTTTGAAAACTATAGTCCAAAATAGTTTTTACAAACATTTTACACACATTTGAAAATCATTTTGCAAAGGTTTTAAAAACAGTATATATAAGTTTTTCAAATCATTTTTGCAACCATTTTTCAAACCATTTGCAAATCATTTTTCAAACATTTTTATTTCACACAAAGAAAAGAAATTTTGCAAAACACACATTTTTACAAAGGTTGAAAACATGTAACAAAATATTTTCAAAATAGTTTTCAATAAATGTTCACAAAGATTTTCAAACTATTTTTCATACATTTTGCAAAAAACATTTTCACCTGATTTATTAATCAATAAATACAAAAAGAATTTGAGGAATAACCACATCTTTTTATTGAGAATTTTTAATGAATTTTAAAGAATTTTTACCCATTTTATTAAGAAAATACGAAAGTACGAGTTATGGCTAAAGTATATACACAGTATATACGACCCCCCTATACTTAGCTTGAGCTATGTCCTCATAGATCAGAGAGAAAAGAGAAGACATAACTCGTACTGAGTATAGGAAAATCGAAAGAATAAATAAGTAAAGGAATGGATGAACAAACGAATGAGAAGTTGACCGTCCCCCCTATACTTAGGATCAACTAATCCTAAGTATAGCAGACTGTACACAACGCAGGGAGGGTCAAGGGTGGGCATGGACAGATCGTACTCAGATTGTCTCCCCCTATACTTAGGGTAAGATATCCCTAAGTATAGACAAGAAGAGGAGACAATGGAGAGGATCAAAGAATAGAACAGCTCGGGGTGCACACCCCCCTATACTCAGGACAAGGTACGTCCTAAGTATAGAAGACTGTCTACAAGGGGCGGCACCTTTTTGATAGATGAAGAAGATAGAAAATGAAAAGAAGAAAAGAAGAAAAGAGATCTGAAGATAGAAGAATAGATCAGAGGATATACGCACCACTCCCCCTATACTTAGGGTAAAAGAAGCCCTAAGTATAGGCAACAACAGGAGTGATGACACGGAACGATGAAAGAACACTCGGCTCGTCCACCCCCCTATACTTAGGACAAAGTACGTCCTAAGCTAGGCAGACACGAGGAATGGGTGGACGAGCAGTACGGAAGATCGAACAGAGGCACACAAGTGAATATACAACAGAGATGGATATACACATGATCAAGAAGGTTGAAAGAGAACCTTCTTGCGGGACCGCTGAGGAATGGATCTGGTGTGATGTAGGTCGACATCGGGGTCCACAATGGACGGAAGTCGATCAGGGTCGACAGAAAGTAGATCCTCAGGGGCCCTAGGGTGTGAAGGCACAGACGAGGTAGTGGAAGAAGTACGGCTAGGTCCGGCCTTGGGAGTCTCGCTGATATCAAAGTGGAATGGGACGAACTCATCATCATCGGAAGTAGTGTACTCGGAGTCGTCCTGCGAGGTGTCATCCAGGTCAAAATCAAATGGCACGAAATCATCGGTGGAAGTAGTCGAGCTCTGTTCGTCCTCTATAATCTCAACCGGATCATCTTTCTCATCAAAAGGTCCGAATCTCTGAAGAAATGCAACTAAATCAAATTCGCCTTAGGCTCATCAGTATCTACATGAACAGGAACGGACCCATCAGTGGAAGTAGTCAAAACATGGTCGTCCTGTATAGTCTCTAAGTCTGCCCTCCGCTCAATAGTGTCAATCGTGTAAATCCCGCGGATGTCATCAACACATCGTCAATCACAGGAAGTAGAAACACCAAGGTCTATGCTTTCCGAGCTTTCCTCCTTGGAGAGGAATTCTCGGGTCTCATCATCGGTCATGAAGAAGGTCTCTCTGATATCCTCATATAGATCATAGTCCTCGGGGTCAGCCAAGATAGGTGAAGTCACATCAGGTGCAGGTCTCTGGTCAGCAGTGGGTGCGGTGATCACTGCTTCACCCTCGTCAGCAAGACGGAAGCGAATCTCTCCTGATCCGTAATCGATAACGACCCTCGCAGAGGCGAGGAATGATCATCCCAGGATGATTGGAGATGACTCCCCTGTGGAGTTCTCCATGGGCAACACGACAAAATCAACATTGTGGCTCGTGCCATGAATAGAAATGACGGCGTTTTCAAGAATACCCTTCGGCCTCTTTATTGATCCATCAGCAAACTGTACGATAATCCTGGTTTTCTTGAGAGGCCCTAAGTGAAGAGACTGTACTAGCGAGAAGGGTATGATGCTAGTCGAAGCACCGCCGTCTAGGAGAGTGTGATCACATGTGTGGTCAGAGATGGTGCAGCTAATGAAAGGTGTGGCAGTGTTCTTCTTCCGAGGAATGGGACGATGAGTGATGGCGTGGGCAGTGGCCATGGTCAAGATATGACGCTCAGATCTGCTCCTCCGCTTTCTCTTCTTGGGAAGAGGAGCCGATAAATCGGTCATGGCCTGCTGAAGTGGGGCACGGATGATCTCATGAATGGTGGCCACCACTTCGGGTTCAGTCAACATTTTTTTGAATTTTTGGACCTCCTCTATATAAGGAAGTCGGAATCATCATATACACGAGGCATGCCAAGAGCAGTCTGTACAGTGGCATCCTCGGGGTCAAAGGTGGGACCGGGTGTGAATGCATGTGTGGTCAAAAAGTCTGGCAAGTGGGCGCTTTCCTCACAGTCCGACTCGATCGTGTGTCTCCCGAAATCTTTTCGTGTTTTTAAAATTTTCTCATTTTTTTGTAATTTTGGTGATTGCAAGCTCTCATGGAAATCCTCGAGTGAACCCATATCATCAAATGGTGGAATATCATGGTCGCTCTTATTGGTACTAGTGAGGTGGTCAATCCTCTATCTCATATGATCCATCATCTGGGTCAAGTGCTCAAGGGTGGACTCCATGAAAGGTGACTCCAGCAGCTCAGTCTCGGGTGGATGTGAAGGTGGAGGAGGATAATATACAGGTGGAGGTGGGTGTGGGTAGAAATCCGAGGTCTGATACTGTGGCTGAGGCGGATATGTACAAAAGTCAGGAGCACAATCCTCCTGGAAAAAAGGAGGTGGACCGGCTGGAGTGAACGAATAATCCGCAAAATCCGGATAAAATACGCTCCAGTCGGCCATCTTGAAAACAAAAGGAAAATGATCGGGAGAGCACGACAGTCAAGTCAAGAGAGTGGAGAAGAAGGGCGCAAGTGCGCAGGAGCGATCTAGGACACACAAAAAACAATCACAAGCAAAAATGAAAACAAGTCAAACCCTCAATTCACCTACTCAACTCGGTGAAGACCACAAATGCGGTCTTTTTATCTTGTCTGTTTTAGAGTTAGGCGAGAAGTCCAAAATTGCACAAACACTTAGGGGGCTGAATATGGGATTTGGGCACTAACCTTAGTGTGTGCGTGAGCAAGTAAAACGAAGACAATGAGGGGATTACTCGCCCCAATACAAGATTTTCCTTTTTGATCGGTTTTAGGGTCAAGTAAAATTAGCAGTCCCAATTTTTTGGATTATCATTTTTTTTTGGATTTTTAGTGAGTAATGCACGAGCCTAACGAGGAGTCAATTCCTTTAAGATCCTAGGTTGGCAAAATCAGAGGTAGAGTCGGAAAAGCAATGCAAGCGTCAAATTAATGATGCATGCTAAAGAGAAATGCTCACCTTGCCTCCAGCACTCTACATGCAAGGATGCTCAGCAGAATTGAAACCTATCTATATGCAAATGCAAAAGCCGATGAAATCGCCCTATGTTTCAGAATTTGCTATTAGCGGGAAGAACCGCAAGTTGACCACCAATCCTCAACCCTAATGTCCGGTCTAGGCTCACCCCTCCTCTGCTCAACACACTTGAGTTTAGGAGAAAGCGCTTTGCGGGGAGAGCTCGCGGCGCGTGGATCGAAAGCTAATGATCAACTGTTTAAGATTTTGACTAAGTCCAAACGAAACTATAGGTACATGCAATGTTGATTAAGGTGTTTGGACCTAATGCTACGCAAGCAATCCTAAAAGCTAAGGGCTCAATCACACAAAATAAATAAAATCGAAAAACAAAACAAAATAAAAGAATGCGAGAAAACCGTAAAAAGCCGTGATGAGCCCCCAAGTGAACAATCACTTGGAAATTAGGCTCGAATGTCCAAGTTCGGGGGTACCTGTATTAGTACAATTAATAGTCTCTCTCTCACTACAAATTACAAAAATAAATGCAGGAACTAAATTCTACAACTAAAGTGGAGCTCGGTCTTCAAAATTTCCTCTTCGTCTCCTCGGTGCTCGGCTGGCAGATGCCGACTTCACGTGGGTGCGTAGGCGCCTAGGGTGGAGCGCCTCCCTCGATCCGCGGTTCCCCACACAAAGTCAACAAAAGAGAAGGTTTAGACCGATCAAGAGATATATCAAAAATAAAGAAAATAAAATAGCGAAAAATAAAAGCCGCGAAATAGACAATCAAATCACAATCACAAACAAGACCCGAACTACGCGCTGTTGCTCCCCGGCAACGGCGCCATTTGTTTAACACGGAAATCGGTGATCTTAAGTTCCACACAAGGCGGGAACTCAGTCGCTGAATCGACCACGTGAAATTCGGATTAAAACAACAATTAACCCACGACAAATATATCAAGCAATGAAAGTAAATGTGCGGAGTTAAAATTTATTATAACTCTACAACAAGATGTGTAGAGGTCGAACACAGGGAGAAGACAGGTAGAACGGGGAACAAGTGCACAAAAATGTGTGTGTATGTGATTGACGAGCCGCAAAATCGGCCCCTTAAGGGTGCGTTCTTAGCACCTCAACATGTCGAAGCAGTCGGACCGATTTTGGTCGTCAAAGAGATCACCTCATTTAAAGATATGCGATAATCAATCAAAATGAGGTGATCGTGATTTATTTTACTTGGCAAGAAACCAATGTCGAACTCAGGGACACGAGCCTCTCTCGTATTAATCGGATTTGAGTCTATTTAATTAAGGGATTGAATTAAAGCATATAGGTCAAAACATGCAGAGACACAACACGTGACAATGCATTAAAAATAAACATGCATTTTTTTTATCAATTTTTATAATGCACAAAAATGCCATGTAATGCAATTAAAATATGCCCAAAATCAGAATAAATATAATGAGCAGGTTAATGAGAGTCAAATTCAGATTTATTTGAAGTGTCAGAGCTAATCGAAAAAGTGAGCCAGGCATGAGTACATAATAAGAACCATAATATTTCATTAAAAATCAAGTCTCTAAGATGAAGGATTAACCATGCCATAAGAAAGTACATCGAACAAGCTCTCAAGCGAAACTGAAATCAACTAAAACAGAGGTTCGGTGCTCAATATATGCAATATGGAAGACAAGGGCATAAATGAAAGAAAACTTGAAATAAACTAGCAGACAGGTCTCTGGGAGGGATGAAAATGTAATAAAAATAAAGTTCGGGATCTTCCCTGTAAATGACCCACACGCACAGGGGCATTTTTGCAATTATTAAAACCCGCGAGGGCATAATTGCAAATTACCCACCGTGCGTGTGATCTGCACGTGACGCAGGACCATTCTGCAATTCTGGAGAAGATATGAGCGTCTCTGCAATTTACCCAGAGTAGCACGTGCGATGCACGTGCTGTCTAGGCTCGGACGAAGGGCAGGCTCGGCAGAGGTTCGAGGCAGCTTCGGCCAGGCTCGGAAGATTCGAAGCTCGGTGCAGGCTCGGTGGAGGCTCGGGAGCGTCCAAGCCTGGGGCTAGGTCGCTAGGCTCGGGGGAGCTCTGGATGAAGACACGTGGCTGAATGTCGGCCCTTGGATCGTGATGATCCAAGGGCTGCTGAAGGCGATGACGCGGTTCCATCTGGACCGTTGGATGGTCACCGGGGGTGGACCATCCAACGGTGGCTGCTCTTCTCCCTCGGCCGAAGGCTGGCGGCGTGTTCTGGGCTCCGACGAAGGAGGCTCTCCTCCGCCGCTCCTTCTCCAACGGTGTGGTCTTCCCCGAAGCTCCCTAAGTGGTCGTCGAGGAAGCCCGGAGCTCGGGGAAGGTCCATAGGCAACTGGCGTCGCTCGTCGGAGCTCGGATGGCCACCGCGAAGTCGATGAAGTCTGCTCCGACTGGGCTCCGGCCATTGACGCTCACGAAGACCTGCAGCGTTAGACACATAGCCGAAGCGACAAAGAAGTGCGTGCGTGCGACGTGAAGTGAGGTGGAAGCTCATCGGGGACGAAGAACGTGGGGAGCTTGAAGCTCCTCCGCCGCTAGAGCGGAGGAGGTGGTCGGAGGCTATGGGGGGTATGAAAGACGGGGAGCATGATCGGAGGAGAAGGGTGAACGGGGAAGTGTTGGCGGAGCTATCGGAATGAACAATGGAGGGCGAAGTAGACTGTCGAAGCCTAATTTAACAAGTAAAAGACAAAAGAAAATGCAGAGAGAAAGAAGGGAAGCTTACCGGCGATAGGGGCGGAGCGGAGCTTGGGGGCGGACTGTAACGTGGAGCCCTGGTCGTCGCTGAACTCCGGCAGCAACTCGGAGCAGCTCGGGCGGTCGCGATGCGCCGCAACTCCGCCATAAGTGGTGGAGGGTCTCACCGGGGGAAAAGGGTCGTTCTCGCTCGATCCCCTCGCCCCTCTCTGTCACAGAGAGGCGGAGGAGGGCTGGGCCCCTCCCCGCGTAAAGATGGACAGTCTGAAATGGAGGGGGGACCGGAGTATTTGAAGATGGTTGATGACGGAGCCGATGAGTGGCGTCGTGGTTTGCGAGGGGGATGTGGGACGGCTGGGAAGACGACGTGGATCGTGGAGGTATGCGCGGAGTAGAGGGAAGATGGGGGAAGACCAGGAGGTGGTTGACGAGCGGAGAAGAGGTCAGAGGTGTTGGCGAAAATGGGAAGGGTGGACGGGTTGCGCGAGGTGGAGGACGTGGGGAAGAGGAGGTTCTGGAGGTTGACGACGGTCTGTCGGCCGTTGGATCTTGAGATCCAACGGCTGACAATTAGGCGCTAAGTGACGGGCCAGATTAGATCGAGGCGATATGATCAGTGGCGGATGGAAGCGCCACGTGGCAGGCTATGGTGTGCGCGCCGGCAGACAGTGATGATGGTGAGCGGGAAGTGATCGAACGGTAGAGGGAATAAGTGGGTTGAGCGGCATAGATGAGAGATCCGGGGCACAATCGAAGGCCGCACAGCGCGCCACGTGTCAAGCTGTGGGCGCGGCGCTAAGGGATGGTGAGGATGAAGCGCGGGGGAGATCTGATGGCTAGGAGAAAGCGGGTCGTGGAGAAGGTCTGGTCGTTTGATCAGAGGGAGATCCAACGGTCTAGGAAGAGGGCGGATAAGACAAGAGAGTCGGGCCACGTGGCGCTCCCAGATTGGGCCACGTGGCCCAATCAGATTATTCCTTGGGTATTATTGACTTTTGAGGGCCAAGATGGCCGAATTTGAGAAAACTCAAAACATGAAAGTTGTAGATCTTGACGAGATCTACAAGTTCAATGTTGACTGATGAATCCACATTTCATCATCTTTATTCTATCATTTTGGCACCAAAAACCCTAGCAAATGCCTGTAAATACCCTTAAATCAAGCATATTAGCATCCATGCATGTGCATCTAAATAGTGTATAAATTAATGTAATTAAGGCCAAAATTATAGAATAAATAAATAAAAGAAAAAGAATAAAATATTGTAAATATTTTATGACCCGAAACCCCGAGACCTAGGCATCTTGATGAATAGGTCGACAAGGAATAAAGTAGGGGGAGATAAGGTCAGGAACACAGGAAAAATACCTATACATTTTATTCATTCTTTATTCATTTTGGGACCTATTTTTGATTTCACTTTTTATACATCACATAAAGAAACTTTGTACATGAAAGTTGTAGATAAATTTATAAAGAAAAATACAAAATTGATTTCACAGAAAAATAATGTACAGATAAAAAGTTATGATCTGAATAAAAATCCAAAATCCCAACTTCCCAGACCCGTATCTCACAACTGACAACTCCAAATGTAGCAAACTCACCTTTAATTGTATATAGAATAAAATAATCTATCCAATGGTGGTGGTTTCGCATTTGGCGGAGCTACGGTTTGGAAGTTGAGTTTTGGACCCCCATTGTATACTTGTACTGAATAAAATATTCAATTTATTCTTTATTCATTATTTATTCGTTTTTATATTTTTATAATTTTGTAAATATTACTTATAATATATATGTGCATTCAAATTAAAATAAAATGCCAAGAAAAATAAAAATAAAAATACTTTTATAAAGGCTACATAGGTATACTGCATGTACCTATACCTGTATAAAATACTCTTAGATTTTATTAAATATACAAAATACATCAATAAAATAAAATAAAAATATGTTTATATGTATAAAAGTATTTTATAACTTTCTAAAATTATAAACAAAATTAAAGAAATTAAAATACACCAAATAAAAATAGAATACTAAAATACATAGGTATTATACCTATATAGGGTTAAAAAGGTAACTTGTAAAAATATAACTCCTAAAAATAATTAAAAATCAAAATAAAATACTTCATAAAATTTTAAGTATTTTTTATCTTATAACTTTTATTTAATTCAGCCATTTAGTATTTTAAATAGAATTAATAAAATATTTTTCTAGGGTTTTTCCTGGTTGGTCCACGTGGACCAACCAGGAGGCCAGGACTGTTGACCTAGGTCAACAGTCTGACCTACCCCCTGTAGCCCGTGTCAGGCTCGGTTTTTGAGCCATCTTTGTGGCTTTTTCCCAGCCAATTCTTTCATGTTTTCGTGTTGCATCCTTCTGCAACATTGTTCACCAACCATCTATCTCACTCGCCCAAGCTTAATCTTGGTCTTTGGACCCAAGATTTGCAAGATATTCATTGATCTTTGGACCCCTGTCACCTTAGGTCAAACCGCATAAAACCAACCCCCCTACTTTGAATTCAAATCGAGTCCCCTTGGTCCACCCTTCAGCGCCACCTTCGTGCTCCTGAGCTCCTTGGAGGTGACAGCTCCATCGCCAGTTCCTCAGCCAAGGCGTTCGAAGTCGAGGGAGCCTCCACCACCTCCGCCAACAGCCGGCGTCGAGGTACCTTTCTTCCCTCTGGCTCCGGCCATCGAGGGCTCACCCCACCTTCTTGTTTATCTCATTAGGTTCCTGTTAGCTGTAGCTTCAAAAACCCCAAAAAATTTCTAAGTCCCATCGCTTATTTCGCCCATCCAAGCATCCTCACCGGAGCGCACCTCCGGCCACCGACGACCACTTCCCCTCGCGCATCGATTAGGTCCACCCCAGGTCCAGGCACTTTGCCCTGGACCTTCTAACTCTTCTTGCAGGTCAAAGCCAACTTGAAAGCGCCTGGAGGCGAGTTTTGACGCTCGCCGGACCGTGGCCAAGCTCCCCAGCTCCGCCACCTTCGCCTGAGCACCTCGGCCGCCGCCGCGGCATTTTGACGCCCCTAGGAGATAGACGAAGACCTAAGGAGCCTCCCGTCCCATTTTGAAGCCAAAAAGCTCATCGGAGACGGAGCTTGACCTCGGAGAATTTCGGCTCGCCGGAGTTCGTCGCGGTTCTTGCTCCGGCCTTCATCACCGTTGGATCGAGGTGGAGCTCCAGATCGCGCGTCGACCGTCCGATCTTCCACGACCAGCCACCGTCGGATCTCTTTCTGAGATCTAATCTCAGACGTCGACGCCAACTGTCATCGGACGCCCTCGTGCTGCCACGTGGATAAGTGGCTCGCTCCCCGCCGCTGGATCGCGCCCCGCCGCCAGCCGTTGGATTCGTGCCACGCGTCGTCGTCAGAGCGCCCGAGCGAGGGTATTTTGCATCCCAACCCTCGCACTTTTTGTATTTAATATTTAGTATTTAAACTTTTATCTGTAGTGTAAAAGTTTTGTAATATTTGCACAAAGACCCCCATACTTTGTTTATTTGCACCCAGGTCCTTCGCCACGTCACCTCACGTGACCTGTACACGTGAGGGGGTGGGCATTTTGCAGAAGGGTCCTCGGTCAATTGTGTATTTCGTTTTAGTCCTGAAACTTTCGTATCAAGTGTAAACTTTTTGGATGTTTTGCAAGTAGGCCCCCAGGGTTTTGAAATATTGCATTTTAGTCCTCGCCAGGCGCGTGCAAGTCACGCGCCCTGGTGGGTAAATTGCTTGCGTGCCCAGGCGATTTTCATAATTAATATTTAGTGTTATAAATTGAATATTCAGTGTATATTTTTGTGGAAAATTGCATGTATGCCCCTGGATGTTCTAGATATTGCACATATACCCCTGCCAGGACTGTTTAATGTTTGGATGTTTGCTCTAATTATTTAACCTATCATTTTAAGTCCAAAAATTCCACAAAAATAGGTTTAAGCTCCTGGACATGTGTACTTTGACGCCACATATTTAGTTTTTGATTTTACTTTATTTTCATATTTATTAAAAATCAAAAACTTGCTTTTTGTGTACTGTCTAGCTTAGAAAATACCAAAAAATATTAAAACACCTCTAAAAATTCCAAAAAAATTACCTAGTGTCTATTTTATCATATTTTAGTGTCAGTCCAAAAATCATTAAAAATCTCAAAAGAAAAACACTAAAAATTCTAAAAACACTCAAAAACTTCAAAAAATATATATAAAATAGTAGAAAAATCCAAAAATATCAAACTCAGGTTCTGTGTGTCACTTATTTTGTCATTTTTATTTGAAAAATAGTGTGAAAAGTTTTGGTTGCTGTTTGTTCATTTTAACTTGCATTTTAGTCACAGCCAACCTTATTTCCACTGTTTTGCCTTATTTCAGCATTTAAAAATATCAAAAACATCTTGAAAAATCCCCAAAAATCACAAAAACAGTAAAAAATCCTAAAAATATTAAAAACAATTTATTTCTGAATTTTTGGTTATTTTCGCACCATTTTATAAATATTTTAGCTTGCCTTTTATTATATTATCTCTACTTTCCAATATTGAAAAAAAAGAAAATAAAAAAATTAAAAAAAATATATAATACAAAAATCAGAAAATCAAAAATCAAAATACAAAATTAAAAATTAAATAATAAAAAAAAATTAAAAACCCACAAAATTTATTTGCTTGCTTGCTTAGTGTAGACACATCACACACTCACACACGCACTTGAGCACATTTTGCTTGAACTACCCTGCTTGCTCCCTGTGTTCGAACTCTCTGCATACTTGTCACTATACACCATTTGTGCAGAGTTAAAAATAAATTTTAACTCCACATTAGCTCTAATTTATTGATCTTTAGTGTGGGTTAATTGTTGACTTTAGTCCGAATTTAGTGTGGTCACCACACCGACTGAGTTCACGCTTTGTGTTGAACTTAAGACCACCTATTTTTGGCTAAATCAAATGGCGCCGTTGCCGGGGAGCAACAGCGATTAGTTCACATTTTGTCTTATTGTGTGATTGTTTACCATAGCATTATTTTCCATCTCTTACATTTTTGATATATCTTGTTGAGCTTTCTGACCATCTCTTTTCTTGTCTTCTTGCGAGGGACCGCGGAGCAAGGCGGATTGCTTAGGTGATTCGGAGCATCCTTGGGAAGCGGAGCCGGCTATTCTTAGCCAAGCCGGTAGGAGAGAGCAAGAGGAGTGAGGGAGAGTGATTAGATTAGCTTACATTTATTTTCGTGAGAGAGAGACTTTTAATTTGTAATAATACAGGTACACTTGGACTTGGACACTCAGACTATCGGGCCTAACTTCCGGGTGTTTGTTCACCCGGGGGCTCATCGCGGATTTTATCGAGTTTTTATCGCCGTCATTTTCCGGTTTTGTTTTCATTTTTCACTTTCTTTTGTGTATTGAGCTCTTAGTTCTAGGTCCTGCTTGACTCGATTAGAATAGGTCCAAACACCTAATTATCTTTGCATGCTCCTATAGATTCGTATTTGGACTTAGACTAATTAAACAGTTAGCTAGTAGCTCCCGATCCACGCGCCGCGAGCTCACACCCGAACAAGTGCTTTCTCCTAACTCAAATGTGTTGAGCAGAGGAGGGGTGAGCCTAGACTGGACACTCGGATTAGGAGTTAATAGTTAGCTTGTGGTTCTTCACGCTAGTAGTTGCCTGTTCTAGGACGATTTCCGCTTGCATATCGCCATATAGCTTAGGTTTAAAAATTCTACTTTGCATCCCGCATGGAGAGAGCTGGGATTTGCTGTAAGTCCTCTTACTTTGCACGCATCATCTAGGCACAAAGGTGAGATTTCCACCTTGGTGTCGACTTGCACGGCTTTTCCGACTCTATTCTCCCTCTGTTTTTGGAACAAAGTAGGATAAAGGAAAAATACAAAAACCGTTAGGCGCTTGTTTGAACTTACTCAAAAGAAGCGATAACACCAAAAAATTAAAAAAGGGACTGCTAAGAAAACTTGACCAAAATAAAATTTGGTAATTAGATTCATTGCTTGGGGAGAGTAACACCCTCACTTGTCTTCAGGTTGCATGGGAAGGTTTCCTTCCAAGTGAGGTGAGCGCTTCGTAAGGTTTAGAGCCCAAAACCCAACTTGTGGCTGCCTTGTGTATCGCCTGGATTTCCGAAGTATTGGCGCTACTATCGTACGTAGTCGAGTAGGACTTGGTCTCCATTGGTGACTCGCTATTGTGTGAGCACCGACCTTGTCCGAAGTACCGAGCCTAGGCCACGCCTTCACGGGTGTGTCTGTCTCACCGGCTGCGTCCGAGTAGGATCTTGCACGCTCACGGGTGATTCCGTTGCGAGCGAGGTCCGAAGTATCGGTTTCGCCTATCGGCTTCCTCCCTCTATTTCTTTGGCTGAGTAGGGATCCAGGAAGGGTTACAAGGACCTCAAAAAGCGCAAGTTACAGGTTACACAGGAGGAGGACAAGTACGGGGACACTTTCCTGGCAGTACTCTCGCTCCTATATGCGTAGCGTTCTAAGGACTCGTGAAAAGATAAATACCTGAAACAAGCTAAAATTGACAAGATAAAAGCCGAACCTTCACGGCTTCACGAGTTGAGTTGGTGAATTCACCCTTGCTTTGCGTTTGATTGCTAGATTTATTTAGGTCAAGATCAAAAACACCGCACAATTGTGCACAATTTTGTTGCATAGCATCTTCTTCTTCTCTTGCATTTTCCCTACTCTTTCCGAATAATCAAGATGATGGGACGGAGATCTCTTAGGCCGACCTTGTCGGCACCGCTATCTAGCACTCCTCCTTACTCATCTAGGAATGCCTCGGAGAGCCCGCTCTCCGAGCCTGAGTTCACATCCACCCTGTTCCCCCTCGACCACCCTTCCCATTCTCCTTCTCTCAGTCCAATTGTTTCAGAATTCAGTGCATCACAGAGTTCGGCTCATTCAACAGCACCTGAGATGGCCTCTTTTGCTTTTTCAGAAAATCCAGCAATGGCAGACAGAGGCGAGCACCCAGATGACCACGAGCATCCCCCGTTCATTATTGATCAAGTGGCCATCAACAATTCCTTGCTAGCGTCCCTGGAAAATATGCAGAGACAGATCCGTGACCAGGGAACATTCATGGGTGATCTGATGAGAGAGATAGCACAGCTGAGAGAAAACCGACCTGGGGGCGGTGGCGGAGGTGGAGGAGGAGGACCCGATGCAGGAGGGGGCGATCCAGACGCTGAGCGACCGCCACAGACTATCATGAGGGAACTGCACAACCCAGCTTCGTCCCTCACTCACCGGTGGATCAGACTCCCGCCAATCCACAGAGACTTCGAGCTTCGACACCACACGATTCAGTTGCTACCCAAGTTCCATGGGCTGCCGACCGAAGAGCCGCACCTCCACCTCCAAGAATTTGAAATGATATGCAGTACTATCCATGATCGGTTGATGACCGAGGACACCATCAAGATGATCGCCTTACCGTTCTCATTGGTTGATAGAGCCGTATATTGGCTCAAGCATCTAGGGCGATTCGTCGATACTTGGGCAGATCTCCGGACCGCATACCTCAAGAAGTATTACCCGCTCGGCCGGACCAACGCAGCTCGAGCCATGATTAGCAATTTCGTCATGATCCCAAATGAACAGTTCCATGAAGCCTGGGATCGATTCAGAGAGCTCATCGACTGGTGTCCACATCACGATATCTCCAAGCCCAACCTGGTGCAGAGTTTCTTCTGTGGGCTGACACCGGAGCTGCAGGGGCTTGTGAACGCCTCCTGCGGTGGATCCTATTTCTCCAAGGGAGAAGACGACGTCTGGGCCATCTACGAAGGCATGGCAGAGAACTCCACATTGATGACCCAGGCCCGAGTCTATACTCAGCAGAAGCCCCCGCAAGGAGCGGGATCATTTCAGAGGATCGCCCGCATCGATGCCGGTCCCAGCACAACGTCGGTAGCCGCAGCCCAAGCCGACATGGGCATCATTAGCGAAAAGTTGGACCGCATGGAGATCCTCGAAAAGAAGCAGAACCAAGGTCTAGCCCAGATAGACCTTCTCACCAAAACCATGAGTGACCTGAAGACTCAAATTCTATGTATTCAGGAGGCACAAACCCATTCCCAACAGCCTCCCAGGTCACAGGTTGCTTCCAGCAGCAGCAATCCCAACCAGGCCTCCACCTCATACCGCCAGGTGAACCATATCCAGGCGGAGCCGGTTCCATTGCTGCAGTACCATCCAGAGCAACCGCCATCTCAGGACACGCAGATGGTGGTTTATCAGCCAGAGCAGCCACTGGCAGTTCTTCCTCCACCCTCCTTTGAGCAGGAACCATTGATGGAAGTCAATGGGATTTGGTATGACCGATACCCTCAGCCCGCAATTCGTAGGGATCACCCCGGATTCTGTTGGGGGAATGGTGGATCCTCATCCCAGCAGCATCCTCCTGCCCAAGGACAGCAGAACAGCCAGCCGACACAGCAGCAACAACCCCAGTATGCCCATCGGCAACAATACCAGAGTGGTCCTCGTCCCTCCTATCAGGGACAGCAGTGGAGGCAGCGCCAGCCGCCTCAGCAGTCTTATCACCAGCCTTCCCCCCAGTATCAGCAACAACACCAGCAGCAGCAGCCCCATTTCCAGCAGGGACAAACATCCGGTTCTTAGGGTCCAGCCTATGAGAACCCAACCCTCGATGATCTTGCCCGCTTGCTATCTGAACAGCGAGCATCTTTCAGGCAAGAAATGGATGAATTCCGGCAGGAGATGCGGGATATCATCAAAGGCAAAGCCGCCATACCCGCTCAGATCGAACCTAATCCTAATAACCTAAAGAGAAAATCTGAGCAGGTAGAGTTCACAGAGGATACCTCTCCTAGTGACGATTTGAATGATATGCCTTATTCTTTGAATGATGCTGATTTTGTGACTACTAGGAGCGGTAGGATGCCAGCCGGCGGTGCCTCTTCTGAGCGACAACCAGATGCTGAACCAGGAGCGCCAGAGGAGCAGAGGAGCGGTGCTGATGCCGCTAATGATGATGTTGAAGACGGTGGTGCTGATGCCACCAATGATGGAGTCCAGGACGACGGTACTGATGCCGTTGTGATACCAGATGCAGACGGTGGTGCTGAAGCCACCATTTTGGATGATGAACCCGAGCGCGGTGCTGATGCCGCGAAGACCGGTGCTAGTGGTGGTGCTGAGGCCACCACATCTACTTTTGTTGAGCCATCAACTGTGATGTTACCACATTTTGTACCTAGAGACTGTGGGAACAAAAACAAAAACAAAAATATGAATAAAGGAAAGGTTTCTGTTCAAATTGCAGATCCATATGTGGTGAATGATGATTATTGTATGGATTCTCCGTCTTCGCAGGCACAGGGACCGATTCCTAGTCCTCCATCTGAGGAGGCCCCTACCATCCCCTTCCCTGAGGCACTCCGCCGAGCGAAGGGGAATAAAAACGAAAATCCAAAAAAGAATCAGCAGGTAGAGTTCGGCAACGAAATGATTGACAGATTTCACATTCAGCTGACTCTACGGGAAGCATTTGAGCATATCCCCTTCTTCAAAAAGAACTTGAAAGAGACAACTACTGTTCGAAGGAAGAAGAGGCACAGAGATCAAATCCATATGCTCACTCATGACACATGTTGTATCATTCAGAACAAGCTGCCAACCAAGCGACCAGACGTAGGAGCTCCCTATGTCAGATGCGAGATTCAGGAGCAGCAGTTTGATCATACTCTATTAGACAGCGGCTCTTCAATTAACCTCCTTCCGGCAGCCTTACTCAAGCAGTTCGAGTTTGGCCCTCTTCTTCGAAGCAGAACGGTCCTTCAGTTTGCTGATAGGTCGATTAAGAGGCCTAAGGGGTTATTGAAAGACATGGTCGTTACCATTCAGGGCCTGAAATTCCCCGTGGACTTCGTTGTGTTGGACATGGAGATCCCTGAGTCGGTAACTGATGCCCCCATCATTCTCGGACGTCCATTCTTGGCCACAGCCAAGGCGGTGACCGACCATGATAGTGGGAAGGTATGCTTTCGCGTAGAGGGCGAAACTATACAAATAGAGATGATCGAAGAGATCAGAGCTAGAGAAGTAGAGTGCTCCGAGCAGTCCAGCGAAGCAGCGCAGATGACAGAGGAAGAGCTAGACATCGACCAGGTATGTGATTTTGAGATAACTGATGATGAATCCAACTGGAAAGACCCCGTAGCACCGACCCTCGCCTTGCCTACAGATTCACTGTATCTCAAGCTCATGGCGGTCGAGAGCCGGGAGAGCACATCCCTGGATGAGGATATCTCTGAGGCTGACAGTGTTGTGATGAGTGGTGCTGAGGAATTTCAATCATGCTCATCTTCTTCTGATCCCTCGGATTCAGACATTGATTGGGATGACTTTGATGACTATTTACCTTGTCTGATTCCTACTGAGCCAACAACCATGATAGAGTGCGAGCCGGTACAGTTTATAGTTGATTCAGAAGGCCGCCCTTCGTTAGAAATTCATGCAGAGCGAGAGTTCTCCCATGTAGACCTGGTCGCCTTCACACAGACATATCAGAAGCCAGATCTGCCACCTCCCAGTTGTCCAGAACGGAAACCTCTGCCGCAGTCGATGAAGTACAGATTCCTTGCTGGAGAGCCAGAAATGCACCCAGTCATTATCTCAGCAGATTTGACTGGAGAGCAAGAATCTCGTCTGATGGAAGTTCTTGAAAGAAACCGCAAGGCAATCGGTTGGAGTATAGCGGATCTCCAAGGGCTGAGCCCAAATCTTTGCTCTCACCACATTTATCTTGAGGATAACGCTAAGCCGTCGCGTGAGTTCCAACGACGGCTGAACCCGAATCTTCGAGACGTAGTCATGAAAGAAATTTCCAAGTGGTGGAGCGCCGATTTCATCTATCCCATCTCCGACTCCAAATGGGTAAGTCCGTTACATGTGGTACCCAAGAAGACGGGTATCACTACAGTTGTTAATGAGTTTGGAGAGGAGATCGCTACCAGAGTACCAACTTCTTGGAGGGTCTGTGTGGACTACAGACGATTGTATGAGGCCACCAAGAAGGATCACTTCCCGCTACCCTTCATTGATCAGATTATCGAGCGGTTAGCCGGGAAGAGTCATTACTGCTTTCTTGATGGGTACTCTGGATACAATCAAGTGGCCATTGCGCCCGAAGACCAGGAGAAAACGACATTCACCTGTCCGTTTGGGACTTATGCTTTCAGACGGATGCCCTTTGGTCTATGTAACGCTCCGGCGACATTCCAAAGGTGCATGTTGTCCATCTTCTCGGACATGGTGGGTGACTGTTTAGAGGTCTTCATGGATGACTTCTCGGTCTATGGCGACGGGTTCGACGCTTGTCTTGACTGCCTAGACCGTGTGCTCAAGCGCTGCATTGAGGTTAATCTTGTCTTATCCTGGGAGAAGAGTCATTTCATGATGACTCAGGGGACGGTCCTTGGTCATATCGTCTCCAACAAGGGCATGGAGGTCGATCCGGCTAAGGTGGACATCATCAGAAAACTCAATCCGCCGTCCAATCTGCGTCAGTTACGGTCTTTTCTGGGGCATGTCGGTTTCTACCGACGGTTCATTCAGGACTTTAGTCGAATTGCCCGACCGCTCACTGACTTGCTCACCAAAGACACCGAGTTTATTGTTAATGATAAGTGTCTTGAATCATTTGAGACTCTCAAGAACATGGTTGTTTCAGCTCCTGTCCTTCAGCCACCCGATTGGTCTCTCCCATTCGAGATCATGACGGATGCTTCAGATTTTGCCGTTGGGGCTGTGCTTGGACAGAGGAGGGATGGTTTACCGTTTGCCATTCACTACGCCAGCCGGACTTTGGATGCCGCGCAGCGGAATTACACTATGACTGAGAAAGAGATGCTGGCCGTAGTCTTTGCTCTCGATAAGTATCGATCATATATTCTCGGATCTAGAGTAACAATCTACACTGATCATACCGCCATCCGGTACTTAATGTCTAAGAAGGATGCCAAAGCACGTCTCACCAGATGGATCCTTCTACTCCAGGAATTTGATATTGAGATTAAGGACAAGCCTGGAGTCAAGAATGTGGTGGCGGATCATCTCTCCAGATTGGAGAATCTTGAGGAATCTGAGCCCAGCGCACCTATCGCAGAGACATTTCCGGATGAGGCGATCTTGGCTGTCACCTCACTCCCATGGTATGCTGACTTTGTAAACTATCTTGTTGCCAAGACAGTCCCTCAGGGTTGGCCCAGGCAGAAACTTGAGACCTTCCTAGCTAAGGCCAAGTTTTACCATTGGGAGGATCCCGTCCTTTATCATGAAGGAGGGGATAGTATCTGGAGGAGGTGCATTCCTCAAGAAGAGCAGCATAGCGTCCTCACATACTGCCACAAGCTTGAGGCAGGAGGACATCATTCTGGAAAAAGGACAGCGCAGAAGGTGCTTCAATCCGGCCTATGGTGGCCTACTCTCTTCAAGGATTCTGGTGAGTTCGTGAAGAGATGTACTGACTGTCAGAAAATGGGAACCTGCGGACAGAGAGACATGATGCCCATGCAACCCATTCACTTCTGTGAGGTTTTTGATGCATGGGGGATTGATTTCATGGGCCCATTTCCTAAAAGTCAGGGATTCGAGCATATTTTGCTCGCTGTGGATTATGTCAGCCGATGGGTTGAGGCCATCCCCGCCCGAGCCGCAGATGCTAAAACCGTTTGCAAATTTTTGAGGAAAAATATCATTTCACGGTTCGGTTTACCTAGAGTCTTGATTTCCGACGGGGGGTCTCACTTCATCAATGACAAGGTCAGGGCCCTTGCAGCCGAGTTCGGCATTGACCATCGGGTTGCCACTCCTTATTACCCTCAGACTAATGGTCTTGCTGAAGTATCGAATAGGGAGATAAAGACTATCTTGCAGAAAATTGTCCGCCCAGACCGAAAGGATTGGTCACAGCTTTTGGACTCGGTCTTGTGGGCTTATCGGACATCTTTCAAGAATCCATTGGGGACATCTCCCTTTCGTCTCATCTATGGCAAGCCGTGCCATTTGCCAGTGGAGATCAAGCATAAATATTTTTGGGCAGTTACTGAGTTGCTTCTAGATCCCGAGAGTATAGGAGAACAGAGAAGAGCAGAATTGGCAGCCCTGTAGGAACTTAGAGATACAGCCTTTTCGAACAGCTTACAGTACAAAGAGAAAGTAAAGACATGGCACGATTCGCATATCAGCCATAAATAGTTTGAACCAGATCAGAGAGTATGGTTGTTTGATTCCAGGCTGAAATTATTTCCAGGGAAATTACAGAGCAAGTGGAAAGGACCGTATGTGGTCAGGAAGGTACATGACAATGGCAGCATCGACATATCCGAACCGTCATCTTCCTCTACCTTCCGCGTCAATGGTCAACGCCTGAAACTATATCTTGATCATGATCCGCCGACCATTGACGTTGCCCCCATTCTTCTGGTATGAGATGTGTCCTTTGACTCTCATCATCTACATCTCTTACATGGTGATCAATTCTATCTTCCGCTGTACAGATCCATCTGTTTATATCACTTTGTTGTCTGTCGATTTATTTTCTTATTTTCTTCTTTTCTTCTTTTCCTTTTCTATCTTCTTTATCTATCAAAAAGGTGTCGCCCTTGTAGACAGTTTTCCATACTTAGGACGTACTTTGTCCTAAGTATAGGGGGGTTGGCACCCCGAGTTGTTCTATCCTTTTCGATCCTCTCCATTGTCTCCTCTTCTTGTCTATACTTAGGGATATCTTACCCTAAGTATAGGGGGAGACAGTCTGAGTACGATCTGTTCATTCCCACCCTTGACCCTCCCTGTGTTGTGTACAGTCTGCTATACTTAGGATTATTTGATCCTAAGTATAGAGGGGACGGTCAACTTCTCATTCATTGATTCATTGCTTCATTCCTTGATTCTTTAGACTTGTCTATACTTAGTACGAGTTATGTCTTCTCTTTTCTCTCCGATCTATGAGGACATAGCTCAAGCTAAGTATAGGGGGGTCGTATATACTGCGTATATACTTTAGCCATAACTCGTACTTTCGTATTAATATGGCTAAAAATTCTTTAAAATTCATTAAAGTCCTTAATAAAAAGATGTGATTATTCCTCAAATTCTTTTTGTATGTACTGATTAATAAATCAGGTGAAAATGTTTTTTGCAAAATGTTTGAAAAATAGTTTGAAAATCTTTGTGAACATTTATTGAAAACTATTTTGAAAATATTTTGTTTCGTGTTTTCAACCTGTGTGAAAAATGTGTGGTTTGTAAAATTTATTTTCTTTGTGTGAAATAAAATGTTTGAAAAATGATTTGCAAATGGTTTGAAAAATGGTTGCAAAAATGTTTTGAAAAACCTATATATATTGTTTCGAAAGCCTTTGCAAAATGATTTTCAAATGTGTGTAAAATGTTTGTAAAAATTATTTTGGACTATAGTTTTCAAAAATTGTGTGTAAAATTGTTTTCAAATAAGTTTGAGGAATATACACATTACACCAAAATCCACTATATATGTATATATGTATAAAATTGACCACTTACCCTGTAAATTCTTAAAATCCACTTCTTGTATATAAAGAAGCACTCCCGTGTACATATTTTCACCTTGTTTTCAGCCAAAATCTTTTTGTTTTCAAAAATTCCCAAAAACATTTGCAAAAATTAAAATCCAAAAACATTTGAAAAATCTTTTTGAAAATACAAAAAAATGCATGCATCATCTTTTCAAAATCCACAAAAAGTTCAAAATCTTTGAAAATTGCATCACAAAAATATTTTCTGCATTGCATTGCATAGCATTCGCATTTTTCGGATTGAGTTTGATAGTTGAACAAGTCTAAGTAAAATCCGAAGATTGGAGCTTGATTGGACCTTCTAATCTACCTAATAACAGGAACCTTATAGGAACCAGGTTTGAGGTACTTCAGGTCTAGTTGACTTAATTCTTAGAGGATCACGGGACTTGGTTCAATGGATTCTTGACTGCCTAAGTAGAGTATTTCGGAGCACACGCACGACTCTTGTTGATAATGACCTTACTTGAACACCTGCACCTTTCACATGGCTCAACTCAGTTGGAGTGGTGAGGGGATTGGATTTTCCGGTATGAGACGCACACAAGTGGAAACATTTGTCCTCCTCTAGGGAGGGAAGTGCACCCCAACCCGTCCAGTGACTAGGAAGTCTAAAGACAGGAGGCTGTGGGTTGCAATAAATCTTCAAAAGAGGGATAGTCTACTGGCTTAAGAGGAAAAACTCCTTATGTAAATGCTGTTGTGAATAGTATTTCAAAAAAAAAAAGTTCAGGCATGTACAAAAATAAAAAGCCTGCAAGTATGTACAAAGTCAATAAGCAAGCTTGAGTTCCAAAGTCATATCATGTGAGCCTGCAGCAGGATGACTTGACTACACTGGTCTTGCATCCAAGGATAGGTAGTTACACTGGCTACCGTCCATTCTTCTCTTCACCCCCTCCTCTTGAGCTGGTTGCCACTTGAACTTAGAAGGGAATACCCCGCTCCTCGAGGATGGAGTTGCTGGATTGGGGAATCATTGGGTTGTCGTACTGGAGAAGTCAGTTTCTTTGTCATTCTAGTTGGGGAGAGCCACCATCACTTACACTGTACAAGTCAGATTCATAGTCGTAAGGGTTTGCGTATGAATTGAGATATTTCTGACCTGGCTATTGAGGAGACTTGGACAGAGTTTTGGGATTCTCAAGGACTGTTGGATTTCAAACACGGTTCTCAATAAGGTTCCGCCCGCATTAAAGTTCCAAAGGTCCGACTTAAGCTCCAAACTTTGATTTTGTGAAGACAAGTTTGATAATTGAATAAAATCCAAGTTCTTCTTTTTCTTTTCTTTCTTGTCTTTTTGCACTTATTGCATAAGTGTTTGCTAGGGACTAGCAAAGGTAAAGTATAGGGGGATGATGAATCCACATTTCATCATCTTTATTCTATCATTTTGGCACCAAAAACCCTAGCAAATGCCTGTAAATACCCTTAAATCAAGCATATTAGCATCCATGCATGTGCATCTAAATAGTGTATAAATTAATGTAATTAAGGCCAAAATTATAGAATAAATAAAGAAAAGAAAAAGAATAAAATATTGTAAATATTTTATGACCCGAAACCCCGAGACCTAGGCATCTTGATGAATAGGTCGACAAGGAATAAAGTAGGGGGAGATAAGGTCAGGAACACAGGAAAAATACCTATACATTTTATTCATTCTTTATTCATTTTGGGACCTATTTTTGGTTTCACTTTTTATACATCACATAAAGAAACTTTGTACATGAAAGTTGTAGATAAATTTATAAAGAAATATACAAAATTGATTTCACAGAAAAATAATGTACAGATAAAAAGTTATGATCTGAATAAAAATCCAAAATCCCAACTTCCCAGACCCGTATCTCACAACTGACAACTCCAAATGTAGCAAACTCACCTTTAATTGTATATAGAATAAAATAATCCATCCAATGGTGGTGGTTTCGCATTTGGCGGAGCTACGGTTTGAAAGTTGAGTTTCGGACCCCCATTGTATACTTGTACTGAATAAAATATTCAATTTATTCTTTATTCATTATTTATTCATTTTTATATTTTTATAATTTTGTAAATATTACTTATAATATATATGTGCATTCAAATTAAAATAAAATGCCAAGAAAAATAAAAATAAAAATACTTGTATAAAGACTACATAGGTATACTGCATGTACCTATACCTGTATAAAATACTCTTAGATTTTATTAAATATACAAAATACATCAATAAAATAAAATAAAAATATGTTTATATGTATAAAAGTATTTTATAACTTTCTAAAATTATAAACAAAATTAAAGAAATTAAAATACACCAAATAAAAATAGAATACTAAAATACATAGGTATAATACCTATATAGGGTTAAAAAGGTAACTTGTAAAAATATAACTCCTAAAAATAATTAAAAATCAAAATAAAATACTACATAAAATTTTAAGTATTTTTTATCTTATAACTTTTATTTAATTCGGCCATTTAGTATTTTAAATAGAATTAATAAAATATTTTTCCAGGGTTTTTCCTGGTTGGTCCACGTGGACCAACCAGGAGGCCAGGACTGTTGACCTAGGTCAACAGTCTGACCTACCCCCTGTAGCCCGTGTCAGGCTCGGTTTTTGAGCCATCTTTGTGGCTTTTTCCCAGCCAATTCTTTCATGTTTTCGTGTTGCATCCTTCTGCAACATTGTTCACCAACCATCTATCTCACTCGCCCAAGCTTAATCTTGGTCTTTGGACCCAAGATTTGCAAGATATTCATTGATCTTTGGACCCCTTTCACCTTAGGTCAAACCGCATAAAACCAACCCCCTACTTTGAATTCAAATCGAGTCCCCTTGGTCCACCCTTCAGCGCCACCTTCGTGCTCCTGAGCTCCTTGGAGGTGACAGCTCCATCGCCAGTTCCTCAGCCAAGGCGTTCGAAGTCGAGGGAGCCTCCACCACCTCCGCCAACAGCCGGCGTCGAGGTACCTTTCTTCCCTCTGGCTCCGGCCATCGAGGGCTCGCCCCACCTTCTTGTTTATCTCATTAGGTTCCTGTTAGCTGTAGCTTCAAAAACCCCAAAAAATTTCTAAGTCCCATCGCTTATTTCGCCCATCCAAGAATCCTCGCCGAGCGCACCTCCGGCCACCGACGACCACTTCCCCTCGCGCATCGATTAGGTCCACCCCAGGTCCAGGCACTTTGCCCTGGACCTTCTAACTCTTCTTGCAGGTCAAAGCCAACTTGAAAGCGCCTGGAGGCGAGTTTTGACGCTCGCCGGACCGTGGCCAAGCTCCCCAGCTCCGCCACCTTCGCCTGAGCACCTCGGCCGCCGCCGCGGCATTTTGACGCCCCTAGGAGATAGACGAAGACCTGAGGAGCCTCCCGTCTCATTTTGAAGCCAAAAAGCTCATCGGAGACGGAGCTTGACCTCGGAGAATTTCGGCTCGCCGGAGTTCGTCGCGGTTCTTGCTCCGGCCTTCATCACCGTTGGATCGAGGTGGAGCTCCAGCATGCCCAGCCACCGTCGGATCTCTTTCTGAGATCTAATCTCAGACGTCGACGCCAACCGTCATCGGACGCCCTCGTGATGCCACGTGGATAAGTGGCTCGCTCCCCGCCGCTGGATCGCGCCCCGCCGCGAGCCGTTGGATTCGTGCCACGCGTCGTCGTCAGAGCGCCCGAGCGAGGGTATTTTGCATCCCAACCCTCGCACTTTTTGTATTTAATATTTAGTATTTAAACTTTTGTCTGTAGTGTAAAAGTTTTGTAATATTTGCACAAAGACCCCCAGACTTTGTTTATTTGCACCCAGGTCCTTCGCCACGTCACCTCACGTGACCTATACACGTGAGGGGGTGGGCATTTTGCAGAAGGGTCCTCGGTCATTTGTGTATTTCGTTTTAGTCCTGAAACTTTCGTATCAAGTGTAAACTTTTTGGATGTTTTGCAAGTAGGCCCCCAGGGTTTTGAAATATTGCATTTTAGTCCTCGCCAGGCGCGTGCAAGTCACGTGCCCTGGTGGGTAAATTGCTTGCGTGCCCAGGCGGTTTTCATAATTAATATTTAGTGTTATAAATTGAATATTCAGTGTATATTTTTGTGGAAAATTGCATGTATGCCCCTGGATGTTCTAGATATTGCACATATACCCCTGCCAGGACTGTTTAATGTTTGGATGTTTGCTCTAATTATTTAACCTATCATTTTAAGTCCAAAAATTCCACAAAAATAGGTTTAAGCTCCTGGACATGTGTACTTTGACGCCACATATTTAGTTTTTGATTTTACTTTATTTTCATATTTATTAAAAATCAAAAACTTGCTTTTTATGTACTGTCTAGCTTAGAAAATACCAAAAAAATATTAAAACACCTCTAAAAATTCCAAAAAAATTACCTAGTGTCTATTTTATCATATTTTAGTGTCAGTTCAAAAATCATTAAAAATCTCAAAAGAAAAACACTAAAAATTTAAAAACACTCAAAAACTTTAAAAAAAATATATAAAATAGTAGAAAAATCCAAAAATATCAAACTCAGGTTCTGTGTGTCACTTATTTTGTCATTTTTATTTGAAAAATAGTGTGAAAAGTTTTGGTTGCTGTTTGTTCATTTTAACTTGCATTTTAGTCTCATCCAACCTTATTTCCACTGTTTTGCCTTATTTCAGCATTTAAAAATATCAAAAACATCTTGAAAAATCCCCAAAAATCAAAAAAACAGTAAAAAATCCTAAAAATATTAAAAACAATTTATTTCTGAATTTTTGGTTATTTTTGCACCATTTTATAAATATTTTAGCTTGCCTTTTATTATATTATCTCTACTTTCCAATATTGAAAAAAAAAGAAAATAAAAAAATTAAAAAAAATATAAAATATAAAAATCAGAAAATCAAAATACAAAATTAAAAATTAAATAATAAAAAAAATTAAAAACCCACAAAATTTATTTGCTTGCTTGCTTAGTGTAGACACATCACACACTCACACACGCACTTGAGCACATTTTGCTTGAACTACCCTGCTTGCTCCCTGTGTTCGAACTCTCTGCATACTTGTCACTATACACCATTTGTGCAGAGTTAAAAATAAATTTTAACTCCACATTAGCTCTAATTTATTGATCTTTAGTGTGGGTTAATTGTTGACTTTAGTCCGAATTTAGTGTGGTCACCACACCGACTGAGTTCACGCTTTGTGTTGAACTTAAGACCACCTATTTTTGGCTAAATCATTGACCAAAACTGGAAATAAAATCAAACAAGGGCCCGAAATATTTTTGAAGGTATTTTTAAGTCTAAAAACACCACGAATTTTTGTTTTGTCATTTTTTGTGGTTTTTAATTTATTAAGGACTCTGTTAATTATAGGACATTAACAGGGATTTATTGACAAAGTTTTAAGCAAGGGGGTTAATTATAGGAAATAAAGATGATGAAACTGAGGTTCATCACCCCCCTATACTTAAACTATGCTCGTCCTCGAGCATCAAAAAGAATGACTATGTTGGATTAACCCCCTTGTGCATGTGAATACAGGATCCAATCTGATCAAGTCGACTCGGCTTCAGAGATCCAAAATTTTAGAGTTCAACCCAGCCTTAATCAAGAGGCTTCCAATTCCTCTACTTCTCTAGACTCTCTCTGATGTACATATAAACTAAAGGATATGGGTTTAGTGTTGACTGCAATTTCGAGAGTAGAGTCAAGTCTTCACCCAAAATCTTGGTCTGAGAAAATCTCCTAAGGACCCAATCCTCAACACTAGGGAATCAATCAAATCTTGCATTCAGTCCACCGTCTCTTTAGTTGTCAGACTTAGAAAATGTAGATGGCAGGCCAGAAATGGAGGGCATGGGATTGTGTCAATTCTTCTCTCCCTCTCGTTGGAACAAGGATTCTCTCTAGTGCCTTTTTACGCAACACATTTTTTTGGTGTTGATCAGTGCGTCCGTCAAGAGAAGTTGGAGCCGTCTGCACTTGTTTTCCTGGGAGTACACCGGGGTGTGTCTCTTTTGAGTACCTATCGTACCTTCGACACCCAGACTTGTAGCATTTACGATGCAGAGCCCTTTTTTGGTGCAAGCCCGACTCCTGGTCCTAATAGCGGTGGTCCAAGTGGACACTTTGAAAAGTTTGGGAGCGCTCGCCTTTGGTGGAAGCTCTTTGATATGTAACTTTGTGGAATGAGAGCTTTTCTTTGATTTTCATTGACTTGTATAATTGGTGGCTAGCTCCACTGCTTTTACCAAGAGTTGGCGCACACTGATCAACATTTTTTTATTTATTTTTCACACCCAGGCACTTAGGTCAATGTCAAGAGAATAGTATAAGAACCAAGTTCTCATACTGGCTAATATTGCTGACACTCAAGTTTCATGAAGCCTCCAAAGATTTTATCCCATCCTTGAGCATCATTAGATCAAATCCAAACTCGACTTCCTCATCCCAATCTCTCGAGTGAAAAATCAACTCATCTCATCAAAAACCGCAGTCGTGCATGTGATGTGCTGATCATATTCTTTTGTCTGAGACTAAGCATGGAATATAACATGCAAATCTAGAAACTTAGGGGAATGTGGATGATTAAGTCTAAGACCCTGATGGCTAAGGCTGGTTAACCTAAAATCTCAAAGACTTCTAAAAGCTAAGTCTCCTTGACCAATTCAGATCCTGGGTGAAAGTGTAAGTGTAGAGGACTAATCCAACTTCTTCATTCAAGACAAGGTTTTTTTTTCTTTTTTTTTGGACTTCAAGAGATATTACAACTGCCTAAACTCAATTAAGTAGCTACAATTCAGCCAGTATGGATGTAAGTACAGGCCGAAGCCCGTTGCTTGAGGACGGGGCCTTACGCGATGTCCTCTAAACCATCCAATCTGCTAAGGGCGAACCCTCACTGAACGCGGCTTTCCTAATTGGGCTTAGTAGTCACTAATAGCTCCTAAAGGTTTTTAGGGTTTTTCTCATTTTTATGGATTTTAATAAAGTTAATACACAAGTTAAACTCGACTTTCCTTGAAAAGAGAAGGCAAATCTTTTCGAAACCATGTCACACAAGAATAAAAATTTTCAAAACATTTTCAAAAAATCATTTTTGAAAATATTTCTATAAAATAGTGTAACATAATATCGAAAAACCGCAAAATCCTTTGAGTTCTCTTAGTCCAATGATTTTTACCTTAGCCAAAAAGTTTTTAATTTTTCAAAATTTTTCAGATTATAGCTAAAGTAAATATACGGTATATACGGTATACCCCCCTATACTTAAACTTTGCTATGTCCTCATAGCACTAGATGTTACAAGTACACAGGTCTATTTAAATATAGAAGAATATATGGGAGCTAAGAGGGGCTCCCCCCTATACTTAGGTTAGAAATAACCTAAGTATAAAGGCAAGAAAAGAGGAGTAGAGAAAATCACGGGGACTTGGGTCCCCCCTATACTTAGGCTGAGATTAGCCTAAGTATAAAGATGAGGATTGATGTTGGAAGGAACCCAAGGTGAACGAAGAAGAGGAATGAATTTACAAGTGAGCGGTTGAATCTTAAGAGATGAAATGGAGGGACTAAGGTTCTAGGGTGTGTGTCGCAACAAAGGCTCAATTCAAGCAAGCAAACCCTTAGTTTCACCAACTCACACATGAAACCAACCAAGGTTGGTTGATTATCTTGTCGGTTTTATTGGTGATAAAGCATTTGATAGTTACGCGGAGAAAATATGAAATGTAAATCAAGGCGTATGCGCGGGTGTTGCTCTCCCAAAATCGAATTTTACTCCATTTTTGGTTGACTTGCAATTAACAGTCCCAATTTTATTTTGAATTATCACTGAATTAAGGTTAGCACATCAATCAGAAAATCATCGTCTACCGTTCATTCCATTTTCCATTAATCCTAGGTGATCAATCTAGGAGATGAAAGCCGACAAAAACATGTATTCGATGAAGAAAAACGCGATCTAGGCTAAGCGAGGAATCATGCAGTGATTTGACAAAAACACGTGAAAAACTGGGGCGGTTTTGAAAACCAAAATCTATGTATGCAAGTCGAATAAAACCGCACCTAATCATGCATCTATTAGCGGGGATGATATCCATTTAAGTTTGGCTAAGTGAAGCGAGATTACGTGCGTCTATCGTTGAGTGTGTCCTACCTACGATCAAGCACGTAAAAATAAAGTGAGTTCGGAGAGCCGCGTGCCTATCCTAGGTCGACACTCAAGTGGGGACGATCCCCACACAACCACGATCGTTCGATTACACCCGCGAGTCTTCGATCGAAGACCGCTGTAAAAGACGAATTATTAAAAATGCAACAAAAAATGCGAGACATTTTTTTTCTTTTCTTCCTCCTTTGCTCCAAGCATGCTCCTGCGGCTCCTCGCAGCGGGGAACGTCCTGCTCCTCGCCTCCTTGATCCATCAAGGGCCTATGCCACAGAAACGATAGTTAGATATCAAATAAGAAAGAAAAAATTTTATATGCAAAATATGTGGTTAATTGACCTATAAAAAGGAACATTAAATTAAACACACAAAAATCCAAAAAATAAAAGAAATGAGCCGTGTCCCCGGCAACGACACCATTTGACGAGCCGCAAAATCGGCCCCTTAAGGGTGCGTTCTTAGCACCTCAACATGTCGAAGCAGTCAGGCCGATTTTGGTCGTCAAAGAGATCACCTCATTTAAAGATATGCGATAATCAATCAAAATGAGGTGATCGTGATTTATTTTACTTGGCAAGAAACCAAGGTCGAACTCAGGGACACGAGCCTCTCTCGTATTAATCGGATTTGAGTCTATTTAATTAAGGGATTGAATTAAAGCATATAGGTCAAAACATGCAGAGACACAACACATGACAATGCATTAAAAATAAACATGCATTTTTTTTTATCAATTTTCATAATGCACAAAAATGCCATGTAATGCAATTAAAATATGCCCAAAATCAGAATAAATATAATGAGCAGGTTAATGAGAGTCAAATTCAGATTTATTTGAAGTGTCAGAGCTAATCGACAAAGTGAGCCAGGCATGAGTACATAATAAGAACCATAATATTTCATTAAAAATCAAGTCTCTAAGATGAAAGATTAACCATGCCATAAGAAAGTACATCGAACAAGCTCTCAAACGAAACTGAAATCCACTAAAACAGAGGTTCGGTGCTCAAGATATGCAATATGGAAGACAAGGGCATAAATGAAAGAAAACTGGAAATAAACTAGCAGACAGGTCCCTGGGAGGGACGAAAATGTAATAAAAATAAAGTTCGGGACCTTCCCTGTAAATGACCCACACACACAGGGGCATTTTTGCAATTATTAAAACCCGCGAGGGCATAATTGCAAATTACCCACCGTGCGTGTGATCTACACGTGACGCAGGACCATTCTGCAATTCTGGAGAAGATATGGGCGTCTCTGCAATTTACCCAGAGTAGCATGTGCGATGCACGTGCTGTCTAGGCTCGGACGAAGGGCAGGCTCGGCAGAGGTTCGAGGCAGCTTCGGCCAGGCTCGGAAGATTCAAAGCTCGGTGCAGGCTCGGTGGAGGCTCGGGAGCGTCCAAGCCTGGGGCTAGGTCGCTAGGCTCGGGGGAGCTCTGGATGAAGACACGTGGCTGAATGTCGGCCCTTGGATCGTGATGATCCAAGGGCTGCTGAAGGCGATGACGCGGTTCCATCTGGACCGTTGGATGGTCACCGGGGGTGGACCATCCAACGGTGGCTGCTCTTCTCCCTCGGCCGAAGGCTGGCGGCGTGTTCTGGGCTCCGGCGAAGGAGGCTCTCCTCCGCCGCTCCTTCTCCAATGGTGTGGTCTTCCCCGAAGCTCCCTAAGTGGTCGTCGAGGAAGCCCGGAGCTCGGGGAAGGTCCATAGGCAACTGGCATCGCTCGTCGGAGCTCGGATGGCCACCGCGAAGTCAATGAAGTCTGCTCCGACTGGGCTCCGGCCATTGACGCTCACGAAGACCTGCAGCATTAGACACATAGCCGAAGCGACAAAGAAGTGCGTGCGTGCGACGTGAAGTGAGGTGGAAGCTCATCGGGGACGAAGAACGTGGGGAGCTTGAAGCTCCTCCGCCGCTAGAGCGGAGGAGGTGGTCGGAGGCTATGGGGGGTATGAAAGATGGGGAGCATGATCGGAGGAGAAGGCGTGAACGGGGAAGTGTTGGCGGAGCTATCGGAATGAACAATGGAGGGCGAAGTTGACTGTCGAAGCCTAATTTAACAAGTAAAAGACAAAAGAAAATGCAGAGAGAAAGAAGGGAAGCTTACCGGCGATAGGGGCGGAGCGGAGCTTGGGGGCGGACTCTAACGTGGAGCCCTGGTCGTCGCTGAACTCCGGCAGCAACTCGGAGCAGCTCGGGCGGTCGCGATGCACCGCAACTCCGCCATAAGTGGTGGAGGGTCTCACCGGGGGAAAAGGGTCGTTCTCGCTCGATCCCCTCGCCCCACTCTGTCACAGAGAGGCGGAGGAGGGCTGGGCCCCTCCCCGCGTAAAGATGGACAGTCTGAAATGGAGGGGGAACCGGAGTATTTGAAGATGGTTGATGACGGAGCCGATGAGTGGCGTCGTGGTTTGCGAGGGGGATGTGGGACGGCTGGGAAGACGACGTGGATCGTGGAGGTATGCGCGGAGTAGAGGGAAGATGGGGGAAGACCAGGAGGTTGTTGACGAGCGGAGAAGAGGTCAGATGTGTTGGCGAAAATGGGAAGGGTGGACGGGTTGCGCGAGGTGGAGGACGTGGGGAAGAGGAGGTTCTGGAGGTTGACGACGGTCTGTCGGCCGTTGGATCTTGAGATCCAACGGCTGACAATTAGGTGCTAAGTGACGGGCCAGATTAGATCGAGGCGATATGATCAGTGGCGGATGGAAGCGCCACGTGGCAGGCTATGCTGTGCGTGCCGGCAGACGGTGATGATGGTGAGCGGGAAGTGATCGAACGGTAGAGGGAATAAGTGGGTTGAGCGGCATAGATGAGAGATCCGGGGCACAATCGAAGGCCGCACAGCGCGCCACGTGTCAAGCTGTGGGCGCGGCGCTAAGGGATGGTGAGGATGAAGCGCGGGGGAGATCTGATGGCTAGGAGAAAGCGGGTCGTGGAGAAAGTCTGGCCGTTGGATCAGAGGGAGATCCAACGGTCTAGGAAGAGGGCGGATAAGACAAGAGAGGCGGGCCACGTGGCGCTCCCAGATTGGGCCACGTGGCCCAATCAGATTATTCCTTGGGTATTATTGACTTTTGAGAGCCAAGATGGCCGAATTTGAGAAAACTCAAAACATGAAAGTTGTAGATCTTGACGAGATCTACAAGTTTCATGTTGACCAAAACTGGAAATAAAATCAAACAAGGGCCCGGAATATTTTTGAAGGTATTTTTAAGTCTAAAAACACCACGAATTTTTGTTTTGTCATTTTTTGTGGTTTTTAATTTATTAAGGACTCTGTTAATTATAGGACATTAACAGGGATTTATTGACAAACTTTTAAGCAAGGGGGTTAATTATAGGAAATAAAGATGATGAAACTGAGGTTCATCAGTGATCAAGTGTCTACTTATGCTATTTTTTTGTGGATTTTTAATTTTATATTTTTTATTTAATTTTTAATTTTATATTTTTGTATTTTGATTTTTAATTTACCGATTTTTATATTTTCTTTTTATATATTTTATATTTTTTTATTTTCTTTTTTTAATATTGGAATATAAGGACAATAAAAGCAAGAAAGAGATATTTATAAAAATGGATAAAAATGTTCAAAAATAAGCAAATAAAGTATTTTTGGTCTTTTTATACTTTTTTACTGTTTTTGTGATTTTTGGGTAATTTTTAGAATGTTTTTGTATTTTTAATTAGCAAAATAAAGCAAAACAGTGAATAAAATGCAAGGCTGAAACTAAAATGGGGAAATAAAATAGAGAACAGTAGCAAAAATTCTCTACTTTAATTTTCACTTAAAGATGATAAAATAAGGAAAATTTAGGCACCAAGATTATATTTTTAGGGTTTTTTTTAGGATTTTTAGGATTTTTATAAAGGTTTTTAGGGTTTTGTGATTTTTAGGAGATTGGTTTTATATTTTTTAATGATTTTTGGCTAGGAGTTAAAACAAACTAAAATACACAAAATATATTTTTTTGGGATTTTTCTGAGGATTTTCAATATTTTTTAGGGATTTTCTAAGCTAGACAGTGCACAAAATAGAGGTTTTTGCTTTTTAATAAATATTAAAATAAAATAAAATCAAAAACTAAATTGATGGCGTGGAAGCATAAGTGCACAGGAGCTTAAGTCCAAAATTTGAGAATTTTTGGGATTAAAACGAGGCTCCAAATAATTAGATCAAGCAAGCACAAAATAGGGGCCTGGCAGGGGCACAAATGTAAATAGACAAAGCTATAGGGGCACTCCTGAAATTTTCACACAAAAATACTACTGGATTAAATATTCTCTGGACTAAAGATCAATAGCCAAAGAAGCAGAGGTGCCTTTGCAAAATCGCCAGACGCACGAGCCTTGCGCGCGCCCAGGCGGGGGCACAAATGTAAATAATATAAAAGTTAGGGGTCTGAATAAAGTTATTACAAAAGTTTTAAACATGCAGATGAAAGATTTAATACTATAACGCAAATGCAAAAAAAACGGGGGTGATGTCTGCAAAATACCCCAGCTGCTGCGGGCGTCGACGGTTCAGATCAGCCACTTAAACACGTGTCAACACCACGTCGCGCGATACCTCTTCGCGTCCCAACATCCTGGATTAGATGATAAGATGGTGATCGAACGGCCGTTGGCGACCTGATCGAACGGATGTAGGCGTGTCGTCAAGAACAGGCGGCGATCGACGGCGGATGAAGGCGTTAGAAGAACAGGGGGCGCCGCCGGCTAGAGCGAGCTTCCTCCCGCCTAACCGCTTTCCTCCGTCGTTCCGTGAAGGCCAAAGGTGCCACGCCTCTTCCTGGAGGGGTCCTGGGTCATCCAAGGGCGCAAAAACGGGCGGAGGGGCACCGCAGCTCACCCGCGAGGGCGGAGGAGCAGCCGCGCCCAGATGCCTCCGAGCTGCCACCAAAAATTGCCCCCGGTGAGATGTGTGCGCAATCACCTGCAGGAACGAGGGGTGACGAGGAACACGGGCAAATTGCCGCGCTCCTCCGGGTAGTACCAAAAGGGTGGAGATCGTGGGGTGAGAACTCGCGGTGGTGGAAGTCGCCGGCGCGGGTCCGGCAATCGACGGGATATGGTTTTAATGCTAAGGAATCGTGATTGAAGTGAAACTAAATAACTAGAATTGAACCTATGAGCTAGTCTATGCTAAGAAATACAAGGAAAAACAAGGGAGAAAGACGACCTCGAGGGCGGAGAAGCCCAAGGTAGAGACCTCACGGCCACGGCCGTAGATGGGTGGTGGAGCGCCGCTCCGGCCTTCGCCTGGCCTCGCGCGAAGGAGCTGGAGGCTCCCCTGTCACAAGAGTCGATCCAGAGCTCTACAGCGAGGTCAAACTTTGGTAGAAGAGGGTTCACAATGGAATGGAGGTGTTGGGTTGGTTTTTGAAAGATGGTGAACGTGCCCCGCAAATCGAGGTGCCAGAGGTGCATCATTGATCCATCGCCCAAGGTAAGATTGGGGCGAGCATCCTCGATCGTGGGGGAAGAAAAGTCAAGAAGACTTTGACATGAAACGAGGAGCGGAGAGCCCTCGAAAAAAGCGAGAAAATAGTCCAAAAACCATTCTGACACACAGCAGGGAGGAGGCAGGAGAGTTGACCAGCGGGTCAACTTTCCTAGCCACCTAGTTGGGTCCACGTGGACCAACCAGGAAAATCCCTGGAAATAGTGCTTATAAAATCTATTAAAAATAGAAGATGATTTTATTGATTTTTACTTATAAAATGAAAAATGTTTATTTTTTTATAAATTATTTTATAGTAATTTTTATTTATTTTTATGAAACTTATTTTTACAAGTTTGCATTTATGCCCTTTATAGTATCTATATCTATATGTTATAGTCTTTTATTTTTAATTTGTGTATCTAATTTTATTATTTTTATTTCTTATTTTATAAAATTATAAAATACTTTTATATACATAAATATATTTTTATTTTATTTTTCTGATATGTTTTGTATATTTAATAAAATACAAATATGTTTTGTATAGGTATATGTACAGGTTATGTATCTATGTATTTTATTTTTAAGTATTTTATTTTTGTTTTTATTTAGGTTTTTATTCTTATTTTAATGTACATTATTATTATAAGTACTATTTACAACATTATAAAAATATAAGATTATAAAAATAATAAATAAATAATAAATAGAATATTTTATTCGGTACAAGTATACAATAGGGGTCCAAAAGTCAACTTTCAAACCGTAGCTCAGCCAAATGCGAAACCACCGCCATTAAATAGATTATTTTCTTCTATATACAATTAAAGGTGAGTATGCTGCATTTGGAGTTTTCATTTGTGAGATACGGGTCTGGGAAGTTGAGATTCTGAAATTTTATTCAGACCATAACTTTTTATCTGTACATTATTTTTCAGTGAAATCAATTTTGTATTTTTCTTTATTAATTTATCTACAACTTTCATGTACAAAGTTTCTTTATTTGATGTATAAAAAGTGGAACCAAAAATAGGTCTCAAAATGAATAAAGAATGAATTAATAATTATAGGTATTTGGCCCTTATCTCCCCCTACTTTATTCCTTGTCGACCTATTCATCAGGATGCCTAGGTCTCGGGGTTTCGGGTCATAAAATATTTACAATATTTTATTCTTTTTCTTTTCTTTTCTTTATTCTATAATTTTGGCTTTAAAAACCGCATTTTATACAATATTTACATACATATACATGAATGCTAAAATGCATGAATTATGCCTATTTACACGCATTTACTAGGGTTTTTAAGGCCAAAATGATAGAATAAAGATGATGAAACGTGGATTCATCAGATATCCATGAGATCATATCTCAAGGTACAGAATAGCCAGTCTATAAAACACTTATTATTGTTCTTATATCATTCCAAATGATTAGGATATCATCTACATTTAGCACGATGAACACATTGGCACTCTCACTAAGCTTCACATGGTTCATCAAGATTCTATCTGAAATCATAACATTTATAATTTCATCAAATCTAATGTTCCAACTACAAGAAGCTTATTTGAGTCCATAAATGGAGTTCTTCAGCTTGCACCCCTTACTTTCCTCAACCATGAAGCCATGCGTCTACTTCATGTGAATATCCTCGGAGAGGTATTCATAGAGGAATGCAATCTTGACTCACATCTTGAAGATGTCGAAGTCAAGTTGTGCAGCTATAGTTAGCAATATTCTGATGGGTTTAAGCATGGTCATTGAAGAGCAAGTCTCATCTCAAGCGATATCTTCTCTTAATGTTTATCTTGTGGATACGAGTTGTGCTTTGAAGGTCTCTACTTTCTCATGAGGTTCCCTCTTTCTCTTGAAGATCCATTTATACCTTAACGGGTCTTACCCTTATAGGTGGATCCTCGAGGGTCCATATACAACACTTGTATATAAAGTCTACTTTAGACTTTATTGCTAACATCCATCTTTCCACGTCATGATCTTCAGAAGCTTCATCACATGAAGTCAGATCATTGTCAAACTCAGCTGGCACATGGAAACCATCCTCAAACTTATTTGAAGAGGTATGACTGTTTCATACTTAATTATCCTTTTAGTTTCCGATTTCAGAAAGCCTCATTATCATCTCAAGATTAAATGAGTTCCTTCACTTCATTTTCATCTTGATTCTCAAGAGAGTCATCCTCTAAGAATCATATCCTTAGAGATGAAATATTTTTTAAAAAAATCTCGAGGTCATAAAGTAGGCATCCAATACCATCCTTTATTTTCCAAATGAAGTAGCATTCTCTAGTGCTTGATTCCAGCTTGCTTGCCTGAAATCTTATCAAGGATATATATTGTAGTCTCTACTACATATATATATGGAATCTAAGAGGTAATTATGCTAAGATTCATCATTGATAAAATCATGTCATACATGATCCAATTGTATCTCCATATAACTCTATTGAGTTAAGGTATATTAGGAGGAATGATATTCTTTCTCCATAAGGTATTTATTGAATTCATCTAATAGGTACTTGATGCCTTGATTAGATCAAATTCATTTCATCTTCCTTCAAACTTTGATTCTTAACCAAAATTGTGACATCTTCAAACATTTCAAAGATTTCCAAGGAAGAAATTTCATATCACAAAAATCACTAATAGATATCACATATATTTATGTTTATTATGATATAGATAGACCACATACATCATTATGTATGATGTCTCGAGTACCTTGACATCTTACACCATTCCCAGAGAAGGGTGCATTGGACAATTTTACCTTGAATACAATATTCATAAGTATGTACGATTTGAGATTTCAGACATTCTAAAACTTCATTTCTTACTTGTCTATTGATCACATCAATAGACATGTCCAAGACTCGATGCCAGATCATTGCCAAATGATCTTCATCCTCCTATTGATCTTTAAAGGTTTAATTTTCAGTATTAGAATTGTTAATGAACTATTCATTAATTTTCTAATTTAGTAGAGTCCACTAGATGTTATGTTACTATCTGAAATATATCCATCATAACTCTTTATGACAGGTCTATTCCAGAATACCTGTTCATTTCCAACCTTTAGAAATAAAAAATGAATGTATTCTAATATCTAGGTCAGAGACATTCTCTAAGACTAAGGGTTCTCCCACTGAAAATATGAAGTCTATCTATCTAATGGAGATTGTTGCAACAATTACATTAACTCTAAAGTGGATGACTATTAAACCTTAAAATCAAAAAAAAATTGTGTGTGTCTTCTAATACATACGCAACCAATTGCAAGTGTTATTAGATGAATGAGATACAATTATTAGACTATTAATCTTATCTAATAAGTAAGTCAATTTCAATGGTCAAATGTAGATTATATAGATTATTCCGATGCACTATCCGAGTCCTTCTCTAAGGATCCTAAATAGACTTGATAGTCATACTATCAACACATCAACTTATTTCAATATAGGCATTTATCCAACCCTTTGGATGTCATATGGAAGTCATAGAAGTACAATCAACTCTTTACTTTCCTTCTTACTTGGGTCCGACCCACACTTCAACTGCGCTCCTTTCATCTATAAACAACCATTGCTTAAGACAAAGGATCTCTTATGTTGAATTACAAAATTTCAATATAAGAGTATTTTAACATTTATACATGCATCATTTACATCATACAATATGAATATTATGAAGCTTCATGAATGATTAGAGTATAGACAATAGAATGATGACACTCATCATAGCTATATACATCTTAACTCGTAAAACTTTGGTTCAGGCATGTACTCAAACATTTTGAGTGCATCGTCTCTTATCAAGCCATCATTCTGCATAATGCAGTGAACCATATCATTCATGATTAACTATCGAGTACACATATGTTTGCCAAATCATTTCTTCGATTTCAACATTTTCTTCGATTTTATAAGGATTACTTTGACAATTATGATTATCATCGACATGCCACTTCCAAAGCACACTCGATGAGAGATCAAGACTGTACTGACATACAGACCCTATGGCGATGTCCTATTATCTATTTAATTGTCATTCCTCATCAATATGAGAGAACTTGCACATTGCAATCACATACACTATGTGTCCAACTGCAAGTACAATTTCTTGATCGTGGATCCAATCCATGTTATTTTACTGGTCATTACTGAGTAGTATTGAGTTTATTTAATGAGGATTATCTGAAATAAGGAATTTGCATAAATATATACATAAATATATTTTTTACTTTGATTTAAGATTTTTTATATCAAATTTGTCTTGCATTGTCAACTTTGAAAGTTCATTCCCTTAATTACATTCAAAATAAGAGATATTCTTACCAATATATCTCTAGCAAGATCTGGGATCTTCTTTCCTATCTTTGTTGCATCCCAATAATATGAGAAACCACAACTCAGATAAAAAGAAGCAGGAAATCATTCCGCCTTGCAAGTCTAACTTGCACTTCCGATTCGATCTTTAACACCTGAGCCCACCGCCCCTAAGGTGATGTTGAGCTGTCGTTAATTGAACCAACCTTCAACAGGACTAGAACTCGCTATACGCAATCCAATGTCGCTCCAATAATATGAGGACACGATATTGGGGTCACTACACATACGACATTACTCTTTCTAAAAGCAAAGAGCCCGATCCAGATGTGGTTGCATGCAGGAGCTGTCACTACGGATAGACGTCTCCTACATACAATCCCTAGCGACAGAACCCTTCGCCTTGACGGAAGACTATGGGTGTCACTTATGTGATCCTCTACTTCATATTCAAATTCTAATTTATTATCATAAATCGCATTCATATAATTAATTCTTCCGAGGGAAATACACATCTATTCATAATAGAGTGTTATACTTGGATATAATTTATTTAATCATATTAAATTAATTATCAATCCAATTTAATCAACCAACAAACTTGATTGTTACTTGATGGATGGTATTATCTCAAAAATATGTATTATTCAAATTTTAATAATTAGAAAAATACATCATGATCTCTCTAGCATTATCCCTTCCCTACTCGCTGTCATGGCCACTACCGACGGGAGTGGGGCAGATCGCACACGGTGCAACCTACAATCCCAATGCTCCCCGACTAGACACCATATCCACATCAGGAAAGGATAATATCAAATTGATCATTATGTACTTGAGATGATAATAGGTCTTTCAACCAAAGTTATACCCTATAGTAATAACTAAAATCATTTTGATTATAAGGAAATTTGCTAAGCAAATTTCCAATCCTATTCAAGCAACTTTGTTGGGAAAAAATTATGTAACCAATTTGAGATCTAGATCATATCTAATCAATTATTGGTTAATGAAATGTCATTTAAAGAAAATAATTATCATAAAATATTTCTCAAATATTTATCCATAATTATTCCAAAAAATTAACCATTAATTTCACTAATTTCTTAAATGACAATCACAAGGTTCTTGATTAGAAATGTAATTTCCAACAGTGACCCTCACTCACTAAAATTATCATACCTCAATCAATTTAAATACAATTTACACAAAGTAAGTTTCTAAAATTTGCTAATTTGATTTATAACAGGAACCAAGTGATTAGCATGCATTTTCAAGCGTTTCAAAACAGTAACCAACCCTTTAATTACGTCGAGTTTCGTCGTCCCTGAAACGATGGATATAATATCATAACTTGAGTTATCGGATTCCAAATCATGCAAACTCAAATCCCATGGTTTCCTTTTTCAATGGGGAAAAAATCCAATTGATAATTTTGTTTTTAAACACTTAAAAAATAACGAAAAAAAATCAAGCAAAATAGGACTGTGTGAATGAAATGCGATAAAATTTTCACGAACCCTAATGAGCCCAAGTTTTATTAGGTTTATGGGGCGTTATCCAAAACTTCCAACCTGGATCTGATACCACTTGAAGGATATGGAACGAACCTTAAACATATCATAAAAGTGTGAGGATCGCATCGTATGCGATTGGGAGCGACTAGTCGCGCTAGTTGCTCGAGGCAGCGGAATTTTAAATTTTTCATGCGATGAAACCACATGATCCAAGAACACTTCTTGGATCATTTCATCTAACCACATAATAGAAATATAAATAACTATTTTAGCGTGATTGCGCTCAAGCCTCTAAGAGAAGAGACCTCCTGTCAAGTTTGATCCGTCGGAGGAGATGCTTGCGAGCGCGGGGATGAGTCGTATGCTTCTCGCAATCCAAGTCGATGATCCAAGAAATGGATATCCTGGTATCATCTCATGAGATTAAATGCCTTCTTTACGAGCGAGACACACCAAAGAAGATGGAGACCCAAGAGTCATCGAAATGGTGACACGATGGTAGAGCGACGATGAAGGCGACCTTCTCTCTATGAATAGAGTGGACGTCCACTTCAAGGAGAGAGAGAAGGATGGGTGTGGGAATGAGAGGGAGAAAGACGCCGTAGAAAAATTGTCACTCGAAGAGCAAGGGATGCCTCTTCTTATATAGGATTTTGGGACTCCATGGATCCCAATCCACGGACACGACATAATCTATGGGTGAGATTGATTTGTGTTTCTTTCAACGGCCGTGATGTTTTTGTAAAAATACAACAACAAATAATTTAATTTAAATTAATTTATATCGATAAATAAATATAATTAATTTCAAAATTAAATCATTTTGACTAGTCTTGAGATAATGAGAAGACTAACCTTATCCCATAAAAAGAGGAGGACATCCACTCTTCTCCTAATGGAGATCTCTTTATCTCATGATATCTCCAATATTTATAACAACTCTTGTTATAAACAATTTCACAAAAGTAATTCATAATTATCTTATGAATATTATAATCATGCCATTGGAATTATGTGAATCACATTCACATCCCAAAAGAAAATGTAAATTATATTCTAAATTAATCATCTAATGTAAATCCAATTTACATCACTAATTAATTAACAAATACAAATAACAATAGGCTCTTTCTAATATATTATAAATCATATTTATAATATATTTGATTAATATGGATAATACTATCCACATTATACATATCTATGATAATTAAATCACATTTAATCATCTTGGATCTCTATTCTCATGTGCCCAAATAATATGAATCACATTCACACATTATTCATATCTTTGACAATTAAATCACATTTATTTATCTCAGTCCTTATAATATGAATTAGATTCATATTATTCATGATAACTAAATTACATTTAATTATCGATTTTCTCAATGCTTAGATATAATTCAACTTTGGAACTATTCTTGAACCCTTTAAAGAATAATGCGCTTTCTGTGCAGATACTTGGAGATAAGGACATGGTGATTGTATTGTTCTACGTATAGTGAATAGGATATTGAGATCATATCTCAAATCTAGATCTTGTGAACCTCTCATAGATGTTTGATTAAATCAAAACCGTAAATCTAATCTTCTCATTGCGTCTGAAAAACATTCTGATTAATGTGCAACATTTGGACCAAGATTAGATTACTTCTCTACTGAGAGGAGTCACTAAAATCCAGACATGTTTTGTCACTCCCTAGCAATGGAAGCATCATGGTTATATAATCATTTATGATCACATCACCCTCATGTATTCCTAATACATGTACATCCTGCATACTGGAAGACCTATGATAAACCCGAAGATAGAAATCAATTTTACACTGTCTTCTTCATGGTTTTATCATTAAGTTTGTCATTTTATCATTGGGAGTTGGTATCGATCATATGCTTTCCAAAAGCATATATCATACATAGGTATTTATCATATACTTTCTAAAAGTATATATATATATAGGATATCTTTCAAATAGGACTTGGTCCTTCCATCCTTAAGGAAGGCCAACGATCATGTGCACCGAAAATTGATCCGGCAGTTGTCATTATTGGTATGTTATTTTTATTATTTAATTTCTCAAAAACCCATTTTGGTCATTATTCATTATTTAAATATAGTATGTAATAGCCTAAAATATCTATTCATTAATCTCTCTCCTAATTTGCCATTCATGTTGCCAACAAATCATTCCAAAACCCTAACCCCACACACAGAAAAAATAGGAGGAAGAGGAGGATGCACTCGACAGCAACGTTGGAGATGTACTCCGGCCGTCGCTCATCTCCGCCATCATCAAAGACCTCATCAACAACATTAACCAAGGCCTTCTTTGGAGGTGTCGATACATGGAAAAAAGATACGTTCTACAAGCAGGTAGAGATATGATTCCTTTTGCATTCGATTTTTATAGGATCTTCAGCTTATTTTGTTCTTATGGAATTTTAGGAGGTAACAAGTCATGCTGCTTTGAATGGTTACCACTTTTGCATATTATGCTCAAGACAATGTTTACTTTCCCACATCTTCCGTGAGTTAACATTCATTCTTGTTTCCTATGTGTGTTGACTGCAGGATCTAACGGGGAATACAAATCCCTTCCAAGTGGCCCAACAAACGAATCTGGCAGGAACTCATCTAAACACACGCTTCTTCGTGTGGATCGCATTCCTTGCTTTGCAGATCGCCAAGGTATTATTATTCTGTTTCAAACTTCACGTTTCTGTTGATAGAACTACGCTTTAATCTTTGTCATTTTCTGATCGGATGCAAAATGACACCAAAAACTATTCAGTGTGGTACTGGGTGTTGAACTTACTACATGTATTGTCATCTGCAATCGAAATGCCACATGAATTGCATCGTGACGAGATGTCGCTATAACGTGTCTTCATGCAGGTGCCCATTGTGGTGGGTGTTTCTAGATTCGAGGCTATTAGTCTCTACTCTAGAAGGAGAATCATTTCATCCAAAGAGAGCAAGGAACAGACTTCATGATTCCGCACCAATGACAATGTGTCGGTCAGACCTGGATGAGGAATTGTCCAAGGACTACGCGGGAGTGGTGGTGACAATCGAGAAGTTCATCATGCAAGTTATAATGAAAAAAAGTGTTGTAGCCAGTACTGGATGAAGAACGATTCACAGTTTTATACAATATTGATGTGTACCATACAATATTAGTCTGTATTATATAATTTTGGTATGTATTATACAATTTGATATGTATTTTTACATATCAAATGGTTACGAATGAAAATTGTATTTTTTTATAGATCTTGTATATATTGATGTGCATTACACATTTTTGATGTGCATTATACATTTTAAATGTATTTTATGCAAATTTGATTTTTTATTCGTATCAATTAAGCATGAATGACTACCACAATTTTTACAAAAAACTATACGAATTTTATTATACAAAGAACCATAAAATCGTTACAAAGAACGACACCTTAATTACTAATATGAATTGTATTTTACAAAGAACCATGCAAAATTTACAAATAACCGATGACTTTTTGAATGAACAATGGATTCTACAAAAAAACATGCAGTCATTACAAAAGGAACCTTAAGTTCTACAAAAAATGCATGAGGATACAAAAATATACCCAGATAATATCGTCTAGAAAAAATTGGATATTTTCTAAATATGGTATTGCGAAAAATACCAAAAATAAAACTTGCTAAATTTAGTATTTCGGAATATTAATTAGTGTGCATAATTAATGCAAAAATTGATGACCAAAATACCCTTTTGGCCATCAAAATTGAAGGTGCCGTTGGATTTGAATCTGATGGCCCAGATCATTGGCCTTCCTTAGGGATGGAAGGACCAAGTCTCATTTGAAAGGCCTCCTATATATATATATATCAAACCTACAAATTCAGTCAAGCTTCCAAAGCAAGATGATCGTACACTGAATTTTATCCTTCCCAATATCTCATGAGTGAGCTCATGTCTTCCGATTCAGTAATGAACCTGTATGATCCCTTTGAGATATCGTATTACTCGTATGCCCTTGTATGCACACCAGCTTGCCAGTGTATAGACCTTGATTAGGTCATCAGCCTATTGGTCTACCAAATGTGCATACTTAGACATATAGCTACACATCTGTCTCCGATCAGAGGATGCATGCCTATATCGTGACAACATACGACATAGGTCATTGGTTATCTCGATCTCGTTAAGTCAACCCTTTGACATGACTTATCTAACACCTATGAATCTCTATTCCTACGTAGAGGACCTGCATCAAGAGGTCAGTTAGATATCAGCCCATTTGAGAAAGGATTGTCATCTCCTACTCAGGCTGGAGATCATCTCTTAACAATCATTTGACAGTGCTCGATGAGTCCTCAATATAACTCTTTAGATATTCACCCAAGCACCAACTTCTATGATTCAATAATTGAATAAACAACTATATAATCTTTAAGATGTCCATGGTACATAACCCTAATTGTACTAAGGGACCTATTATGTAAATTAGTTATTCTTCATTTCAGATCATGGAATGATATTTGTAATAACATTTATTGCATAATGGCTCGACGTGGGCTCGCATGTCCAACAGTTTCTTGATTCTTTAACATTATATTGTTGTTATACTTCATAATGAATCATATAATAAAGGTTACTCATTGACTTTTTCCGATAATCTTTATTAAATTTAGCAATGGCTAGTGCAGATTTTAGCAAAAAAGTCAACGTGAAAATCATTGTTATATAAAACTTTAACAACGAACATGACATTTCTTGGTAATTCTAAGAACACAAAATAATTTGATAATGAATAATATTCGTTGTTATGATTTTAACATCGAAAGATATGGTAACTAATATTCAAACTATGAATGGAGATTTACGTGAGATATGGAATCATGACACCAGTAGAGGGGGTGGTGAATAGTGGTTCGAGGTCGTTTTAAAGATCTTTGCAGAATAATTAACAAGTACTGAAATAATGATACAACAAACCAATTAGCACATTTGCACAATATGTTTCGTAGAAACCCACCTGGGTAACAATCACGACCTGAGTCGTCCTGACTTGGGATTTCCCATCAGCATAGCTAATCAACTACTTCACTAAAGCCTGAGATTCTACGTGGATATCTCAACCATTTACAAAATTTTCACAGCATAATCTTGGATTAAACACCAAGATTAACATTAGAGATCAAACATTGTAGCGGATGAATCTGTGATTCATAACTTTGAAAGTTAAAAACATAGCTCCATTCCCAAGTAATTAGCTACATTTCTCCATTTATTCCGCATTATTGTCATTCATGTACTTAGAAATAATAATCTCATTTTAGCATTCATAATCTCATTAAAAAAGAAGCCCAATATCTCTAGTATATCCTCACCTTTATAATTTCAGAATTTTTTCTATTTTTAATTATTTTTCACTAACTCAGAATTATATAAAATCAACTCTACAGTGTATATATTACTAACACTAGTGAATGAAAAATACCAAAAATACTAACTTGTAAATTTGCCCAATAAAACCCAAATCCTAATTCAAGACTAAAAACATTAAAAGGTGAATATCTCTCTCATACAGTATCATATGGACCTTCTCATTTTTGAATTAATGTACGTTCAATTATCTATAAAACAAGACCAAATTCAAAAGAATCGGAGTTCATATGTGAACTTGGGTTTTAGGCCCCCGTTGTATATTGTACATATTGACTAATTTGACCTTATTATTTTATATACAAAAATAATCTTTTTTTATTTTTTAGATTTATTTTCATCGATTATTATTTTAATGAAATGTGTTGAGGCAAAAATCAAAGAAAATAAATCACCTTGAGTTAGTATATATAGTCTGTATATATGTCCCTTTTATTTTATTTCTTTATTTTCTTAATTATTAAAAATCCAAAAATTAGATTAGGTTGTAAATATTTATTATATATTTTTTCTGGTTTAATGTGTATTTTTATATTATTTAAAAAATGATAAAAAAATTATAAAATCCAAAAATACGGTATTTTAAATCTATAGGATACCATCAAAAATACTTTTTATTCGAATGATTTCTCTAATTTTGTGTCCTTCACAAAAGTTGTAGATCTCATTAGGACGAGCAACATTCAGGTTGACCACTTTTTTATTTGATTTTACTATTTTATTGCTTATTTATTTTTTAGTTGTTATTATTATTTTCCTTTTATTTATTTATTAATTATCTCTATTCTAATTTTAATTATATGTAAATTATTTTATTTTATTTTTTATTATCATTACTATTATTTTTAATTTAAATTAATTTTAATTTTTTTATTTCCTCCTTGCCATGTGGTTGCCTCTTGTGCACGCCACGTAGCACCCCCCAACCCTCCTCTCTCACGCTAGAGTTGTGCCCCACCTTCGATGGTCGTGCGCAGCCGCCGTTCCTCCTACTTCCCGCAGTTGACCCACGACCGCCCTCTCTCTCTCTCTCCCATCCCTCTCGCCCCTCGATCTGCAACCGTCGCCCGCACCTCCATCTCTCTTCATCCTCCACGATCCTCGCGCTTAGCGGTGCACTACCGCACTCCACCCGCTTTGACCCACAATTACCTCCTATCCCGGCCACTTCTACCACCTTCTCCAACTACACATAAAAGTATGACCGCCACCTCCTGCAAAAAGCATCCGCCATTAGGAGCAAGACCCGGCCGATCCTTGGTGACAACAAGGTCGCCAATTAAGCCAAGAACTCCGACGAGATCCGAAGGCCTCCGCCTTCGCCGCAACTCAACGCAAAGTTACTAAGATTCTTCAATGCTTTCATCGGCTCGAGTTCAGGAGACGACAACCGGAGTCAAGAAATCCTCCTCCACACATCAGGCGACTCCACGATCATCTCCAAGTACATCATTTTTCTACTTATGTTCTTTGCCTTCTCATTCTTCCTCGCCTTCCTCCTTTTCTTCTTCCTCTTCTTCTCCTTTCCCTTCCCTCTTCCCCATCCGACTTATTCTTTATTCTCCCTTAGCCTTCGATCTTCACCGTTACCACATCCACTCCACCGTCATCTAGCTGTGTCGTCGCTCCACCACCTCTGGGGACGCATCCTCTTCGACTCGCCTTCGCCGCCCTTCACCAGGTCGCCAGCGCATGTTGCACCGCATCACCCTCTGACCCCTCAACTTTGCACAACAGCCACTTCATCACTGTGCTTCGCTGCCCGCGAGTGACACTCCGCCCTCGTCATCGACTCCAGTTCCGTCGCCACCGCCCTCTACCATCGACAGCCTCGTCCTACTTCACCGACGCATGACCAGGCCTCCTCGTTCTCCACATTCACCACAAGGTCCAGCCCCACCCAGGGCACGTGAGGCGCAAGTACCCCTTGGAGAAACTGCACTCGACCCCCTCCATCTTCCCAATTTCATAAGAAGGTCTACTCAGCCCTCCCTCATGTGGGCCCGCACCTGGAACTTTTGCATAAGACCCGTCTTGGGTCCTAGTTATTTCAATTGAGTCCCTATTACCTGCATTTATTTTAAGTTTATTTATATAATTTGCATAAATAACTATGTGTTTGATTGTCATTTTGAACCTTTATTGTGCATCTATTTTTCATTCCGAAAATGGCATCTTGTAGAACACTTTATGCTCTATTATTTTGGATGATGTTTTACTTTTCTGAGCTGTGGTTTATTTAAATTGATTATTTTAGTGGAAAATTATATGTTTTCCCATTGCATGATATGTAATTCATAATAAATTAATTATTTTTCCAAAAATCTCAAAAATTCACAATAGGTAATTTAAATGTGTTAGGCCCAAAAATCATGCCATTTGCATGCATAACGAGACCGAAATAAACTAAATGGTGATTTGAGTGATTAATTTTAATAGGACATAGATAAAGTATTTTTAGGATCTATTAATTTTCCTGGATATCTCTCACTAGACTTATCTAGGATAATTTTATTTCTGGGAAATAAAATTGGTTTTCTATTTATTATAATTAATTTACAAAAAAATCACCGTGCATCATTAATTCCCAATAAATTCAAACATAGTCAAAAAAATTCCAAAAAAATTTACAGATTATTCATTTCATCATATTCCACATTTTGGCCAAGTTTTAGGATTTTTTTTGATAATGTTTGATTAAAAATTGCATTTTATCCCCTAAACTTGCCTGAATTTGGCATTTCATTTATTAATTGCATAACAAATTACAAAAAATGACTCTCTAAAAACCTAGGTTCTAGATCGCCAATCTAAAGAGACACCTACCTCCCTAGGTTCGACCTTCGACTTGCCTTATTAAAATATAATCTGATCGCTTGCTTTAATTTGAAGATTAATTAAGTGGTCTTTCTTGATTGAATTCGAATTGCCCGCCTACAATGAACATATATTAAAATGCTAATTTCACCGAATTAACATAGGGTAATTTTTAGGTTCATTAGATGGCGCTATTATCGAGGAGGAACATCTTAGGTTGATTTTTAAAAAACTTAGACATTAGGTTTTCCTTCCCTGGTAGTCTGACCCCTGGCTTTTTTTCTTATAATTATCACTCTATTTATTTTCCTACATTTTTTCATTTTGTTTATTTTATTTTATTTTGTGAATCTCTCTGACCACCAGCTTATTGCTGTGCGAGGGATCCGACGCGATGGAGCGACCGTTTAGGTGGTCGAGCAATTCAGGAGCATTGTAGGATGGTTTTTCTGGGAATAAGCCAACTGAGGGAACTGCATAAAATTAAGATAGAATCGAGTTGTGAGGGAGTGTAGAGTCTAGGACTTTATTTCTACATTTTTATTCTAATTTTTGTAATTAATTTTGTAATAATTTAGGTAATTGCATTTTTCCAGCGGATTCTGTTTGGAATCTCGTGTGTATAACCTGAACTTTGGAGATTTTATTTTGTGGTGTGTTGAGACATGTTTCACTCTCTGGTGAGGGTGTGGCTCGACTTGAGAGGCTCGTAGGTTAGTCATGCACATGCAGCTATTAGAGCTTTATTAGATCAATATTTACTTGTGCTCGTAAAATCTAGGACTACACATTCACTTTAATAATACGCACCTTAGATCGTTATAACTTAGTCAAATTCAATTCACTTCTTCCCACTAATTAGAACTATCGGCTAGGTGTGGTTTCATCGTTTGCATTCATTTACATAAAAATTTTTCAATTTTGTATTGCATCCTGCATGTAGAGTGCAAGGATCACTATAAGTCTTCTGAATTGGGCATGCATTATTGATTTTATCATTTCATTGGCTTTTCTCCACTCCCTTCCCCTTAGTTTTACAACTTAGTATGAAAGGAAATTGGGACTACTCGTTAGGCATTCCTTGTGTGGTGAATTTAATGCAGTGATAATCAAACTTAAAATTGAGACTGCTAATACAATTTTGACCAAAACGTTTTGACTAAAATTAACCTTTGTTTTCGATAGAGCAACCCCGTCAGTGTATGCAGGTACCTACCTCCAGACAGAGTGGATAAGGATGCAACTACTAAGGATTAGAGCTAAATCCCTAGACTTGTGCCCTAAGTGCTTGAACTGACTTTTGAGTCTTGTTATTACTGCAAGCACTTGTCTTCGACCTTAGCAAAGTAGTATTGTGTTAAAGTTGGTGTGTTCTACCAAGTCAGATACGAACTACTCTAGAAGACTGCACTTGTGTGCCTGCATAAAAAGATTGTTTTATCACTTAACTAAAATCGAAAAGATAATAGTCGGACCTTTGCGATCATCATAGTGTTTAGTAGGTGAAACTAGGGTTTGCTCTTGCATATGTTTTTGTGTCTATATGTGTGTGTTATCCTTCTGTGTAATTTCCCGTTTTCGACTGCCATCTACTTATATTCATCTCTCTCGAAGATGTTAGGATATTGGTCCACGTACCGCGACCCTTCTGGTCACTCCTCCTCGACCATATATCGTTTATCTTCGCCTTCTCCTTCTTCCATGCACCCGCAACCCTCCGTAGGAGATCCTTACTCGTGGTCGGTTTCACCCCATGTCGAGTATGAAGTCAGAACTTCGACTGACTTCCCTACTTCTTCACATTTCTTACATACTCCACATTCTAACAATTTAGATCCACTTTCCATCTTGGGATGACTCACTTTATTCTAGAGAGCTTGCTGAAATTAAAGAACCATTCAACGTGCAAGCCACTGCTGAGACGAATGATTGGCAGAATTATTCACCCCAATCATTCTTTCCTCATATGCTTGCTGGGACATGTCAGCAATTTTCAAATCCACACTCTAACTGGTCTTTAGGATACAACTTGGTCGATAGAACAAATCGGATGGAGAGCTCTGCACATTATGATCTTCTAAACTTGAGTGACTTTAGTGATCAAGCATACATTGACCAGTCCTCATACCACACATTCAGAGAGCATGCACAAATAGGGGATTGGACTCATGAGCTAAATCTATAAGCCCCGTACATTAAATTCATTATATGAGGCTCCGACCAACATCTGTCATACAAATGGTCTATACTCAACTCATCACTACATGCCAAAGTCAAGGTATGTTGAGTATGAGACTTCGAATTCTCATCAGCATCCTCCAATTGAACAAAATGTTCCCATGATTTGTCATGACAACTTTTTGGAGGATGACATCTTTAGGCTTGTCAAGAAAAATGAATCATTTGCTAACAAGTTGAGAGATGTCACTGATATATTGAACTTAATTTCTGCCACCTTGGGTATGAAAGTGGAAAAGCAAATAAGTGGATTTGATAATGAATACTTAGCATACACTAGGGAACCCACACACTCTATACAACTAGAGTTTATTCTATCTCCCTCTTCTACTGACCACTTGCCTTCCCATCCAGATTCTGACCTTTCTTCTATCAAAAAGAATTTTTTTTTGAAAATCCCCCCAAAAAATCAAAAGTCAAAAAAGAAGAAGAAAATCTCATAAAAAATGAAAATGACTTAAAAAATGGATCTTGCTAATGAATTGATTCTTAAGCTTCCCTTAATAAATGCTAAAGAATACTTTCCTGACCTTAAGAGATTTGTAAGGAGTAAATTGATGCCAAAGAGGTCAGGCAATAAGAGAACACCGATTGAAAGACACTTAGTGTCTATGTGCACCTCCTTGGTTATGGGGAGAAAGACAAAGAGCTGCAGAGTGAAGCGATTGCATAGGATTGAATGTGAAATAAAAAAACCATCTTTACCCATGCTAGAATTGATGATGACTCATCTATGAACATCATCCCGACCTCAGTGTTTGAGAAGCTCAAACTCGGACCACTTAGGAAGTCCAGAGTGATTGTTTAGCTGGCTGATCGATCCATAAAACGGCCTAGAGGAATTGTTCCAGTTATCATTGCTTTGCGATGTGCTCCACTCAGAGTGGACTTTATGATCATTGATATTGAGCACCAAGGAGAGTTTACCCAGTCTCCTATTATATTTCATAAGCCATTCTTATCCTTGTCTAATGCGACTATAAATTGTGAGACTCGAGAAATCAATTTTCCAGCATTGGAGACAAACCGATAGCACGTGACCTTGGACAACACACTTCATCCCAATGTAACCCACATAGCCGTTGATAGTCGTGACCATTGAGAGGTCGATGAGTCCCACCTCTCTGCTACACTCGAGAGATTGATTGTTAGACCGACCTTCGATTCTCATCACACCTTCATGGAGAACCAACCTGCTACAACTTCTATGAAGATCCAATATACATGAGCATATTTAAATTCAGACCATAATTTCTGAGTGGCCCAATTTTTGAGTCGACAGTAATTCATGAAATTCTTGAAACACTCCAAGAGTCGACTCTTATGTATAAGGAAATCTCCTTTGTCACTAAAACTTCATAACATCAAAAGGTGACAACACCTACTGCTTGCACCTCCACACCCATGACAGCTTCTATAAAGGAATCACAACCTGAAGTTATCATTGAGTCAGACACAACTTTTTCTGATGGTCTTGACCATTTCGATGACCAGACACTTGAACCTACCAATTCCAAGCCAACTAAGATCACTAGCATCTACCCGAGACGTGTGGTGACCCTAAAGGAGTATTACAATCTATGTGGTGACTCGTCTATATAGGAACCCATGGTCATCACCTCTCACACACTACCTCCCGAACTTTCAACAAAGGAGATAGCCAGGACCAAATTGACCCTTCCCAATAAACGGTTGCTCCATCCTCTAGTCGGTTACCCAATGAGAGGAAGTCGAGAATTGATTCCTCGAGGTGTTCCCCAGAACTCTTCAAGGCATGTCACTCTCTTCTCCCTCTCAATGCTTCAGGTTCTAGAAAATCGATTATGAAAGTTTCCTTCAACATACCAGAGAAGGAATTTTCTGAGGATTCTTCATAGGGTCCAGATGAGGTGATCTATATGAGTGAGCTCACTTTGGTTGTTCTTAAGCCCCATCTGAGCAAGCAGCCATGTGTCGACCCTCGTTGGACGATCCCTTTACCTCACTATTATTCATCTGAAGACGATTTCGACAATGACATGCCTATATATTCCCTACCTCCCCGTTCATGCAAGAAGGTTCGTTACAAAACTTTCTTGATCCTTGTTGATAAATCCTAGATTTATCATTATTAATCACCTTATTTAACTCTCTTGCTTAAGTTAATCACTTAATTCATTGACTAATTAAAATTAATAAAAAAATTGTGTGTTGTATACAAATGACACTAATTATTATATATTAATCTGGTGTATTATTTTTATATATTTATTCCTTATTAAAAATCAAACAAAAATTAGATTCAAATTGAGTATAAATAAAATAGTATAAAAATGAGAAAGAGAAAAATAAAAGAAAATCGTTTTATATAGTTTTTAGTAGTATTTAATTTTTAACTACGTACAAATGACCTCTGATCTCTTTGACTTCTACATGAAAGTTTAGATCTCATCGAGATCTACAACTTTCACACTTTTTCTGATTCGCCCTCTAACTATTTCTTTCATAATTATCTTTGATTTATGGAATTTCTTCAATTTTTATTGGCCCACATGGTGCCATCTGCTTTGGCCACGTGGCCCGCTCATTGGCTAGACACCTTTTTGCTCCTCCATGGTATGATCGCCTCATGATCAGACGTTTCTTGTCCATCCACTTCCTCCCACCTGTGGACCATTGGATCATATGATCCAATGGCGCACAGGTCATCCCTAACCTACAACATTTCTCCCTTCTCGTCCAACCCGACTCTCTTCACCCCATTATTCCGCTGATGTTAACCTCCATCTCCACCAACTTTCATCGCAAAACTGTTCTTCTAACCTCCATCCTATCTGCTTCAAATATGCCACCACCACCTTATGCGATAGCCGTCCACTTTTATATCGGAGAAGGCCCAGCATCTCTCAATCCTATTGACAACAATAGGATTGATTGATGATGCCAAGACAAACTTCTTCCTCAGTGAAACCCATGGCGAAATGCCATGCTACAATGATATCTTTACAGTTGTTCAAGCTTTCCATCATGACTGGATGGATGAAGCAACGACTGGAGAATCTGTAAGATCCTCAACACAAGCCTATCACCCCATCGTGTGCTTCTTCAAATGTTCAGGTAAGTAGATGTATATCTCTACCTTGATTTCTTCAATTTTATTGCTCTTTGGATCAAACCAAACTACGAATCATGTTGATTGTGGTCTTCACTGTGGATCCTTTATCCTCGCTGAAGAATTCAACCTATGTAACCCTTGTTCTATCACAAACCCCATTTTGATTTACTTCCTCCTCCAGCAATGGTGGAGGACCACCAAGTCCCCATCTTCCTCATCCATCACAGATCTTCACTTCATTCATATTCGTGCACGCAAGCACTTCAATTCTGCTTCGACTATGATTTTGCTAACAATTTCAAGTAAGAAGTCAGTCAATGGTCGGAATCTTTGAAAGTGCTCTGATCTGGAGCTTTGCTTCGGACAAATCTTCCTAGCCAATTTCTTTTGAATGCTCGTGGATCATCTCCACTTCGTCCCATCATCGCAAAACCTTCGATGATCATCACCAACCTCCAACACATCATCAGGACGACGGCGGAGCCACGAAGCTCTGGCCGGAACCCCTCCTTCTCATATTTTTGCATGACACCGCTCTTCCTAGGAGATGGTATAGTAGTCGTTGGATCACGCCAAATTGGTCGCGATTGAACGACTCAATTTCAGCCACGTCGACACACATTGAGCCTGCAACATTGGATGACCCGAACCGCTTGCCGAAGCATAGCGAGACTCCACGTGGTCTGAGCCACGCTCCGACCCTCAGGACGCCATCCAGACCTGGACTGCACACACATTACACATGCAGGCCTAGGAAAATTGCATCAAAGTCCCGCAGGTTTTCCTTAATTGCAGAAATACCCCCGTGTAGGGGTATTTAAAAAACTCCATGCTGGTTTTTATTATTTGCAACTTTATCCTTTAGGGACCTGTTTGTGAACCTTTTTTATGTTTTATGCATGTTTTTACTACATTTATGCCCTTGCACTCAAACTTAAATAACTTGAGCATCGTAAATCCAATTAAGATGATTTCGGTAGCATGTTGATCCTTGTTTAATTGTCTTTGATCTGATATGAATTATTTTCTGATTTGACAGTAAAATAAGGATTTATCTTATTAGAGTCTATATTTGTACTTTGGTTGCTCATTTCATGATAATGGACTCTAGGTTGAATCAATGTTTTGAACCCAAATTAAATTGGTAATTGCTTAAGTTTAATTCATTATTGTATGGCATAACTCATGTGTACATTTACATGTACTATCATGTTTTTCATCACATCGTTATTTTCTAACATGCATTTATATGTTCCATTACCGTATTTTGTTCATCCATTCATGCATTCGTGTTGTGCATTATTTTGCATTGCTTGCCTGCATTGTTTGTTAGTTTCGACCTAGATAATTTATTGATCGCTTAACCAAGATATTTAACACCAGAATAATTGTATTATGGCCCGTGTCCTTGTGTTCTACCCTGGACTTCTCAGGTTATAAATTAAAGCCGAGAACCTCGTCATTGAGATTCTTCTCGATTCTGTATGGAAAGCTAAGTGCCCGTGCTACAATGGATCCTTATTAATACATGCATGTAACGATTCATCAGATGGCGCTGTTGCCGCGGACACGACTTCATTAATATAATTATTTAGGTTTTATATTTTTGATTAAGTTGATTATATTTTATCTAGGTTGATCCCGTGTTGTGATGTTTTCTGCATTATTATATATATGTCTCTTGACAATCTTTGAAATTTCTAATATTGTCTCTTTTGTGGTAGGGAAGCCCATTCATCGAGGATGCTCGTGGAGAATGGAGGCAGGAGCTCGAGATGGAGTTCATGCTGAGAGGAGCTGCAGAAGATGCCATCAAGCTTTTCGAAGATTATTCTTATTTATTGTATAATTTGGACTTGGACTATATTATTTTATGCATATGTTGAGTCTGTGTCACCCATGTTGGGTGGGACTCAACTTTAGTGCTCGATTTAGGATTTAGGCACAAGACTCCTAGAGCTACTTTTGATGTTATATTCTTGAGTGCTTGATTTGTAAGTTAGGGCACATTACCTACATCTTATGAGATTCACTCATTTCTAAAATTCATGATACGCACGTAATCTACGCCCAACTTAGGTCAAATTAAATTGATTATCTGCCCGCTAATAGACGCATGGTTAGGTGCGGATTTTTATCGACTTGCATGCATTTAGATATAATTTTATTCAGTCTCGCATGTGCATGAAGAAAGCCGGCATCTTGCATGTGCATGAAGAGAGATGGCGCTACTGTAAGTACTTCTCTTAAGCATAACATCATGATTTTGCGTCTGCATGATTTTACCTGCTTCATGATTTGTCACTTACGATAATATGGAAATGGGACTGAACGTAGATGGTGTTTTATGTGCTCAGAGATTTAATACAAGTGATGAGCTAATCTAAAAATAAGAATGTTAATGCAAGTTGACTTAAATAAAATGGAGCTAAAATTCATCTTGATTTGGGAGAGGAAAACCCGCATTACTTGTAGGTATATACACATTGGTTGAGAGGTGAGGACGAATCATTAGGATAGAGTTGAAACCCTATTCAGCCTGCTCGTAATGAACACGAATTTTGTATTATCACAAATAAAAGAGACAAGATAATTAGACCATATTTTATGATCTTCACTGTGTGTGTTGGTGGAATAACTGGGTTTGTTTGATCTTGTTTGAACTCTTCAACCTCCCAAAGCCTTAGGCTCCATTATCATTTCCTTAGATTCATCATCTTAAGATTCAGCTACTCATGGTATCTCCTTTCCCTAAGTATTCTATCTTTGTGCTTAGGCTTATTTTCAGCCTAAGTATAGGGGGTATCAACCCATTCCGATTGTTCCCCTCGGGTCATCTAGTATATATTCATATCTTTATACTTATCTCTTCTCAGCTTAAGTATAGGGGGACCCGAGTCCCCGTCTTTCATCTAATTGATTCTTTATACTCTTTATACACTTGTAATTATACCATCAATGTTTGTATATTCTTCTATATTTAGCACGAGCTATGACTTCATATCACTTTGTGCTATGAGGACATACAAAAGCTAAGTATAGGGGGGTCTACCGTATATATTTTATATATACTTTAGCCCAAAGTTCATATTTGTTTTCAAACTATTGGGGCTACAGGTATCGTATTACATTCTTGAAACTGATTTTGATAAAAATGATTTGAAAATGATTTCGAAAATTATATATATATATATATGACATGGTTTTCAAAAAAGGATTACGTGGTTTGTGAAAATACAACTTTACATGTTTGGAAAATCATTGTAAAATGTTTTGAAAACTTACATATTTATGTGACATTGTTTGAAAAATATTTTACTTAGGTTTGAAAAAATGGGGTTTTTACTTGTTTTAAAAATCTTTGTAAAATATTTGGAAAATTTCTATATCTGTGTGACAATGTTTATAAAAGTTTTCAAAAATCTTTTCAAAGCGAGGATGTGAATGAATCTAATTACGTAACTCTCTAACTTAATTCAAAAAAATGGGAAAAATAATAAAAATCATAAAAATATTAACTTATTAATTGGTGTTTTTCCCTGACACATTTTCACTATGTAGTCAAGGCTTGAGATAATCTTTAACACTTGGTTTAAGGAGTCCCTAGACTTAGAGTTATCATGTATTAATCATTAGGATCATGGACTTAAAAATTCATACTCTCCTAATTAAAAGATATGCGTGTTATATCCCATGCTTAATCTCCCTTAAAAGAATTTGACTATCACTCACATGCACGACTGCATTTATGATTGAGATGAGACAAGATATCACTAAGGAAACTAGGATTGGAAGTTTAAGTTTGGACTTGACTTCTATGATGCTCAAGGATGGGATAAGATTAATGATGGCTTCATGAAACCTGAGTGTCATCAATCTAGCCGGTATGGGATATGTTCTTATGCTATCTCTCGATCAAACCTAAAGTGCCATGGTGTTGACATTAATTAATAAGTTGATCAATGTGCACCAATCTTTTCGTAAAAGCAGTGGAGCTAACCAAAAACAAAAAAAAGAAAAATGAAACAAAAGCTCTCTTCATACAAAGTAAAATATCAAAGAGCTACCACCAAAGGCAAGCATTCCCAACCATTTCAAAGTGTCCACTTGGACCACAACTATTAGGACCAGGAGTCGAGCTCGCACCCAAAAAGGGCTCTACAACATAAATTCTACAAGTCTGGATGTAGAAGGTATATTAGATACTCAAAAAAGGCACAACCCAGCGAACTCCCAGGAAAATAAGTGTAGACAACTCCAACATCTCTTGAAGGACATACTGATTGGCAAAACAAAATGAAATTGCATTGCGTATTAGCACTTGAGAGAACCCTGTTCCAATTAAAGGAAGAGAAAATAAGTACACAATCCTACAACCTCCATTATCTGGCCTTCCATCTATCCTCTTAAAAGTCTGACAAACTAAAGAGATGGTGGAATGAAGCAAGACTAGATCTATTCCATAGTGTTGAGGATTGGGTCCTTAGAAGAGCTTCTGATATTGGAATCTTTGGTGATATTTTAACTCTACTCTCATGTTGCAGTCTGCACTAAGCCATACTGCCTATATTAATACATATACATTGAGAGTCTGATAATTAGAAGAGTTGAATTCCTTTTGCTTAGTACTTGTTGAATTTAGAGTTCTAGGATTCTTAAACCTAGTGTTCTAGGTTAATTCAAGACTTGTATTTTCACTTGCACTTGTCAAGGAATTCACTAATTAAGCTAACTAACTAACTAACTAATTCTTTAATTATTAGCTCGAGGACGAGCTTAGCTTAAGTATAGGGGGTGATAAATCCCAGATTTATCATCATTAATCACCTTATTTAACTCTCTTGCTTAAGTTAATCAGTTAATTCGTTGACTAATTAACATTAATTAACAAATTATGTGTTGTATACAAATGACACTAATCATTATATCTTAATATGGCGTATTATTTTATGTATTTATTCCTTATTAAAAATGAAATAAAAATTAGATTAAAATTGTGTATAAATAAAATAATATAAAAAATAAGAAAGAGAAAAATCAAAGAAAATTATTTTATATAGTTTTTTATAGTATTTAATTTTTATCTATGTACAAATGACCTCTAATATCTTTGACTTCTACGTGAGATCTACAACTTTCATGTTCATCACTTTTTCTGATTTGCCTTATAACTATTTCTTTCCTAATTATCTTTGATTTTTTGAATTTCTTCAATTTTGTTTTGGCCACGTGGCGCCATCTGCTTTGGCCACGTGGCCCGCTCATTGGCTAGACACCCGTTTGCTCCCCCACCGTTTGATCGTCGCCTGATCAGATGTTTCTTGTCCATCCACTTCCACCCACCTATAGACTGTTGGATCATATGATCCAACGACGCACATGTCATCCCTAACCTCCAGCATTTCCCCCTTCTCGTCCAAACCGACTCTCTTCACCCCACTATCCCGCTGACGTTAACCTCCATCTCCGCCAACTTCCATCGCAAAACCATTCTTTTAACCTCCATCCTATCCACGCTAACCTCCACAACCATCGAATGCCACTGTGGCATTCTTGCATGGTGGTTGAAAACTCTATGAAACCTCCTGACATCTGCTATCACCTCCTCTTCAAATACACCACCACCGCCTTATGCGGCAGTCGTCCACCTTTATGTGTGTGAATGCCTAGTGTCTCTCAATCCTAAGTAACAACAATAGGATTGATTGATGATGCCAAGACGAACTTCTTCCTCGGTGAAACCCATGGTGAAATGCCATGCTATAACGCTATCTTAGCAGCTGTTCAAGATTTCCATCACGGTTGGATGGATGAAGAGACGACCGAAGAATCTGTAAGATCCTCAGCACAAGACTATCACCCCATCGCGTGCTTTTTCAAATCTTCAGGTAAGTAGATGTATATCTCTACATTGATTTCTTCAATTTTTATTTCTCTTCAGATCAAACAAAACTACGAATCATGTTGACTATGGTCTTCACTGTGTATCCTTTATCCTCGTTAAAGAATTCAACCTCTGTAACCCTTGTTCTATCACAACCCCCATTTCGATTTACTTCCTCCTCCAGTAATGGTGGAGGACCTACCAGGTCCTCATCTTCCTCATCCATCATGGACCTTCACTTCATTCATATTCGTGCACGCACACACTTCAATTCCGCTTCGGCTATGCTTTTGCTAACAACTGCAGGTGAGATGATAGTCAATGGTCGGAATTTTTAGAAGTGCTCCGATATGGAGCTTTGCTTCAGACAAATCTTCCCAGCCAATTTCTTCTAGATGCTCGTTGATCATCTCCACTGTCGTCCCATCTTCATGGAACCTTCGATGATCATTACCGACCTCCAGCACATCATCAGGATGACAACGGAGCTATGGGGCTCTGGCCGGAGCCTCTCCTTCTCATATCTGCGCATGGTGGCGCTCTTCCTAGGGATGGTACAATAGCCGTTGGATCGTGCCAAATTGGGCCCAATCGGACGGCTCAATTTCAGCCCCGTTGACGCACACTAAGCCTGCAACCTTGGATGACCTGAACCACTTACTGAAGTATAGCTAGACTCCACATGGTATGAGCCACGCTCCAACCCTCAGGTCGTCATCTAGACCTGGACTGCATGCACATTACGCGTGCGGACCTAGGAAAATTTCATCAAAGTATATCGATTTTCCTTAATTGCAAAAATACCCCCACGCAGGGGGTATTTAATAAAATTCCATGACAGTTTTTATTATTTGCAATTCAACCCTTCAGGGACATATTTGTTGAACCTTATTCTATATTTTATGCATGTTTTTACTACATTTATGCCCCCTACTCAAACTTAAATAACTTGAGCAACGTAAATCCAATGAAGATGATTTAAGTGGCATGTTGATCCCCGTTTAATTGTCTTTGATTTGATATAAATTATTTTCTGATTTGACACTAAAATAAGGATTATCTTATTAGAGTCTATATTTGTACTTTGGTTGCTCATTTAGTGACAATGGACTCTAGACTGAATCACTCTATTGATCCCAAATTAAATTGGTAATTGCTTAAGTTTAAATAATTATTGTATGGCATAAATCATGTGTACATTTGCATGTACTATCATGTTTGTTCATCACATGATTATTTTATAACATGCATTTATATGTTCAATTATCATATTTTGTTCATTCATGCATGCATTCGTGTTGTGCATTATACTATACAATATGGGTCCAAAACTAACTTTCACACCGTAACTCCATAAAATATGAAACCACCTTCATTAAATAGCTTATTAAAAATAATGAACTTTAAAGTGAGTTTGGTGAAATTTGAATTTTTATTGAGGAGATACAGGTTTGGGAAGTTAGGTTTTGGAAATTTATTTTGTTCATAAAATGAACCATGCATATTATTTTTGCATGAAGTTAATTTTGTATTTTTATTTACAATATCATCTACAACTTTTATCTACAAAGTTTTATTATTTTAGGTCTAAATAATAAAGAATAAAATAGTTTTAAAAAATGAATTATAGATGAATTAAAGAAGGGGAATTTTCAGGTTTTTTGGCCCTTATCTCCTCCTACTTTATTCCTTGTCGACCAAATCAATTCTTGACTTGGTCTAGGGGTTTAGCATCATAAAATACCTTTGGTATTTTTATCTTTATCTTTTTTCTTTATTCTATAATTTTAGCATTAAAAATAATATTTTATACAGTATTTATACAATAAAGAATGAATGTTAAAATGCACAAACTAAGGGTATTTACAAGCATTTACTAGGGTTTTTAAGGCCAAAATGATAGAAAAAGATGATGAAATGGAGATTCATCAGGGGCCTGATAATCGTGATTTTGTGCAGTCACATATGTCTCACACAAGGCAGGAACAAAATCGTTGTGGCACCCACAAAAATCACAATCAATCAACAATTAACCCACAAAAATAATTAAGCAATGGAAATAAGTGCAGAGTTAAAATTTATTTTATTTAACTCTACAAAATTTGTTTATAGTATGCAAGTATGTAGAGTGTCGAACACAGGGAGCAAACAAGTTAGACCGGGGCAATAAATGCGCAAAAACTGATATGTATCTCTTGTATATGTTTTTGGTGTGGGTTTTTGTATTTTTTGTATTTCATTTTTGATTTTATATTTTTATAATTTTCTCTTTATATGTTCTGATTTTATATTTTCTTTTTTCTTTTAAATATAATATATATATAAAGCTATATATATAATATAGGTGTGAATGGTAATATATATAGAAGGAAGAAACAAAGTCGTTGTGGCACAAGGCAGAAACAAAGTCGCTGTGGCACCCACGAAAAAATCACAATCAATCAACAATTAACCTACACAAATAATTAAGCAATGAAAATAAGAGCAGAGTTAAAATTTATTTTCTTTAACTCTACAAAATCTGTGTGTAGTATGCAAGTATGTAGAGTGTCGAACACATGGAGCAAACAAGTTATATCGGGGCAATAAATGCGCAAAAACTGATATGTATCTCTTATCTATGTTTTTGGTGTGGGTTTTTGTATTTTGTATTTTTTTATATTTTTGTATTTTGATTTTGATTTTGATTTTATATTTTTATATTTTTCTTTTTATATGTTCTGATTTTGTATTTTCTTTTCTTTTAAATATATAATATAGATATATATATATATAAGTATATCTATAATATATGTGTGAGTGGTAATATATATAGAAATAAGTAAAAATAGTAAAAATATAGAAAATAAAGTTTTTTTGTGCTTTTTATAATTATCTAATGTTTTTTGTGATTTTATGTATTTTTGCTACTTTTTTTGATATTTTTAAAATAAAAAATATCCCAAATAAGGGATAAAATAAATATCCGAGATTGATATGGAGATAAAAAATAGCAAACAGAATCAAAATTTCTCAAAATTAATTTTAATATATTCTAAATAATATATAGAAAATTCAGAGATAGAAAAATGTATTTTTGTGATTTTTAATTAATTTTTATATTTTTATAGAGGTTTTAGGGTTTTCATTTTTAAGAGTTCTCTTTTGTATTTTTTATGGATTTTTGGTCTGAAGTTGTAAAATAAATAAATAAACACGCAAATATGTTTTGGGAATTTTTCAAAATTATTTTATATTTTTTGGTATTTTAAACTATAGATGGGGGAAAATAGGCTATTTTTATTTTTTATAAAATATTAAAAAGTCCTAAAATGTTGGAATAAAATGTGGGCATGTAAATACAAGCATCCAAGAAGTAAGGCTATTTTTGGATTTTTTAGAGTAAATTTGCTATTTTAAATAAATAAATACAACAAAAAAAACTACATTACTGGTAAGGGCATATTTGAAAATAAATTAAAGCACATGGCCAAAATTGCACTTTTCTCAAAAATATTACAACTGTAAAAAGTTAACGGCCTATATCATAATTTAAAAATGTCCAGGGGTGAAGGTGTAAAATTACACGCCTCATGTGGATGGCTACATGAGGTGCGTTGGTAGAGGACTAAATTACAAATCCAGAAAGTTCGGGGGCCTAATTGCAAATATAAAAAAACTTAATACACTGCAGATGAAAGTTTAAGTACGAAATAATAAAGATAAAAAGCGTTGGGCCTAAGATGCAAAATACCCAGACGGAGGTACGATCCAACGGTCGGAGGCGATCTACTTATACACGTGGCAGCAACATGTCACACAATGTCGTTTCGTCGTCCATGACTAAATTAGATCATCTAGAGATGATCAATAGCTTTCGCTTGGCGTAATCGGACGACGGCTGGAGCACCTGGGATCAATGCCTGATCCAACGGCCTTGGATCTTCCTGTACGAACAGGAAAGAACAAGGTGTGGGTCGAGCTTTGATTGATCATATGGCATTGCTCTAGCACCTAGGACGGCTCTGAGGGTCACAGAATAAAGTAAGACCGTTCCTCTACCTGCAGGTGGCTTCCAAAGGTCCACTGGAGCTCAGATGGTGTTATACGAGCACGGGAGATGATTGGAGCTCCAGGTACCTGCAATGGGCGCAAAATCGACCCTCGGTGGAGTCTAAAGCTTCCAGGTCTTACGAAAAGGGTTAGCACAAAAACAACGGGGATCCTGGGGCTCCTGGTGGGTGGAATGGGCGTTAGGCGGCACGGGTGAAGTCCATCCACCAAGCGGTGGAGGAGGAGGAGGGACTGAATTCCAGATCTACTGAGGATCTGGGTGAGCGGAGGCGAACATGGCATGCAAGAATCATAAGGGAAGGCTATTGGAAGTGGAGGGGGAGTCGTGCAACAAGCGGTTCGCTCCAACGAAGTTCAAATGAGGTGCTTTACAGCTAAACACATGATTGAACTATAAAACTAATGCTAAGACTATCCTAAGAACTGAATGAAGCTTGAGAAAGAGAGAAAAATAACTCTACTAACACCAGGTCAGGAGATGGGGGGCCTCGATGGTAGTGATGGCCGGAGATGGTTGTGAAAGCCGCCTTGGCCTCGACTGACTCGCTCCGATCAACTGGAGAAAGCCCTGTCACACCCTCTATCCAGAGCATGAAGAAGGATCCAAAGCTTGGTCAAATGCAGATCAAAATGTGGAGGAGGAATCGAGGAAGGTTTTGTACATGCTGAGATGGAGCGAGGTTCGAGACGATGTACAGATCGAATGAGGAAGATATGGGAGGAGATATGGTGTCGGCATGGATCACAGATGTACATAGGAGAAATTCCATGAAGGGTCGACATCTCCTCGATTGATGTATCAAGGGGAAAAAGATCGAGAAATGGGGTCAAAAGCTACATCTGACGAGGAGGACGGCCTCAGTCGTTGACCGAGGTCAACTGACAACTCCACCTGGTTGGTCCACGTGGACCAACCAGGAAAAACCTTGCCAAAATCACTTAGAAATTCATTAATGGTTAGTGAATGATTTTATCAAATTTAAGTTATAAAATAAAAAATGTTCGTTATTTTAGAAAGTATTTTTATTATGCTTTTTATTTAATTTTTAGAGGTATATAATTACAAGTTACTTTTTAGGGTATTATATATAGGTATATTTATCTATGTTTTTGTGTCTTTTATTTTTATTTTGTATATTTGATGTTATTATTTTAGTTTATTATTTTATATATTTATAACTTATTTTTATACTTAAATATTTTTTTATTATATTTTTCTGATATAATATATACACTTGAATAAATAGGGTTATTAAATATGGTAAAATGGGGCTGCCCCCAGGGAGTAGCCAACTTGGCTACTCCCACCCCTATTTTTCCGTCGTTTTTTTATTTTTTTGGAAAATAAAAATTTGTATATTCATCACTATATCCCTCTCACATTCTATTAAAATTTCATCAGAAACAGAGACTTCTAAGCCCTCCATCCAAACGTCATTTTTTTAACGGTCGCAGGATTTTTTAAATCGACCATGTTTGGATGGAGGCCGTAGAAGTCTCTGTTTCTGACGAAATTTTAATAGAATGTGAGAGGGATATAATGATGAATAAACAAATTTTTGTTTTCCAAAAAACTAAAAAAATGAGGGGAAAATAGGGGTGGGAGTAGCCAAGTTGGCTACTCCCTGGGGGCAGCCCCATTTACCTCTATTAAATATGTAGGTATATATATGTATTTTATCTAGGTTTTATGTATATTATTTATTTTTATTTATTTTCTTACATTTTATTTTATCTTTGTATTTTTATTAGAGTATAAATAATATTGGAAAGGGTATAAAATAATAAAAGAATAAAGAATTGTATTTCATCTTTATTTATGTATAGGTGTAAACATATGTATTTTGCCTATGTGTATTTTATACTTATTTTATTTTTGTGTTTTATTTATGATTTTATTTTAGTTTTAATATGTATATGTATTATAAGTAATATTTATAAGACTACAAAAATATAAAATAAAAAAATAAAGAATAAATAAAATGAATATTTTATACAGGTATACAATACAATAGGGTTTAAAACCTAACTTTCACATCATAGCTCCAAAAATATGAAATCACTTCATTAAATGACTTAATAGAAATAATGAACTTTAAAGGTGAGTTTGGTGGATTTTGAGTTTTTATTGAGGAGATACATGTCTGGGAAGTTCAGTTTACGACTTTTTATTTTGAGTATAAAATGAACACTGTATATTACGATCAATTTTTTATTTTTATTTATAATATTATCTACAACTTTAAATTTTATTTATTTGATGAATAAATAATAAGAAATAAAATAGGTGTAAAAAATGAGTTATTGAAGAATTAAAGAATGGGATTTTCAGGTATTTTTGGCCCTTATCTTCCCATACTTTATTCCTTGTCGACCAAATCAATCTTGACTTGGTCTCGGAGTTTAGGATCATAAAATCCCTTCGGTATTTTATTCTTTTTCTTTTACTTCCTTTATTCTATAATTTTGGAATTAAAAATACTATTTTATACAGTATTTATACAACAATGCATGGATGTTAATTTGAATGAATTAAGGGTATTTACAAGCATTTACTAGGGTTTTTAAGGTCAAAATGATAGAATAAAGATGATGAAACAGAGATCATCATCTTCATATACTTGCCTTTGCTAGTACCTAGCAAACACTTATGCAATAAGTGTAGAAAATGAAAAATAAAGAAAAGAAAAAGCAAGAAATGGATTTATTTTAAGGCTTGAACCTATATTTACAAAATCAAAGTATGAAGCTTAAGTTGGACCAATGGTCATTAAGTATGGCCGGAACCTTATTGGGAAATGAATTGAAACTCAACAACCTCTAGGATACCACGTTACTCTTCTCAAGTCTCCTCAATAGCCAAGACAGAACCAGTCTACATCATACGCAAACCCTTATGACTATGAAGCTGACTTGTACGATGTAAGTGATAGTGGCTCTCCCCAACTGAAATGACAAAGAAACTGACTTATCTAGGAAGACAACCCAAAGATTCCCCAATCCAGCAACTCATTCCTGGAGGAGCGGGGTATTCCCTTCTAAGTTCCAGTGCCAATCGACTCAAGAGGATGGGGTGGAGAGGAGAATGGATGGTAGCCAGTGTAACGACCTATCTGGGGATGCAAGACCAGTGTAGTCAAGTCATCCAGCTGTAGGCTCACATGAAACAACTTTGAAGCTCAGGCTTGCGTATTGACTATACAAATATGTACACTCCATCAGGCATTGATTTTTCTATCATACATATCCACTTTTTTTGTAGTTTTTGATTTTCCTTTTTTTCTTTTTTTTTGAAATACTATATACATCAGCATTTATATAAGGACTTTTTCCTCTTGAGCTAGAAGACTATCCCTCGTTTGAAGCATTATTGCAACCCACACTCTTCTGTCTCGTCTATGCTACTGGACAGGTTGGGGCACACTTCCCTCCCTAGACGAGGATGAATGTTTCCACTCGTGTGCGTCTCAAATCAGAAAATCCAATCCCCTCACCACTCCATCTGAGTTGAGCCAAGTGAAAGGTGCAAGTGTCCAAGTTAGGTTACGGCCGACAAGAGTCATGCGTGTGTCTCAAAAAGTTCTAGCTAAGCAGTCAAGAAGACATTGAACTGAGTCTTATGGTTCCTATGTCAACTAGACCTAAAGCGACTCAATTCCAATTCCTATAAGGTTCCTGTGATTAAGTAGATTTTAGGTCCAACCAAGTCCAATCTTCAGATTTTATCTAGACTAATTCAATTATCAAACTCAATCCGAAAAATGCAAATGCTATGTACAATGCAAAAAAATATCTTTGTGATGCAATTTTTTCAATTTTGAACTTTTTATGGATTTTTGAAAAATATGATGCAAATGCAATTTTTTGGGTTTTTAATTATGCAGATTTTTATAAAAGAACTACAATTTTTATAGAGTTCTTAATTTTGCAAATTTGTATAGTTTTTTTATTTTGTAGATTTTTATGGGTTTTTAAACATAGGTTAGTAAAGGAATTGCATACATATATATATATACACACATGGGAGTGAAAAAAGAGTTAGGTTCAGAGAATGTACAGATTAGGAGTTAGTGTTAGTTTTTTAATAGGTATACAATTTATAAAGAATTTTTAGGTGATGCAAATATTCCTCAACTTATTTAAAAATGATTTCTAAAATATTTTTACAAACTATAATCCAAAATAATTTTTACAAAACATTTACAAACATTTGAAAACTATTTTTGCAAAGATTTTTCAAACAACCTATATAGATTTTTCAAATAATTTTCAACCATTTTCAAAACCATTTGCAAATAGATTTTCAAAACATTTTATTTCACAAAAATAAAATAATTTTTTCAAACAAAATATTTTTACAAAGGTTGAAAATGTTTTACAAACTATTTTTCAAATAGTTTTTGAAAGATTTTTCAAATAGATTTTCAAACCATTTTCAAAATATTTTGCAAAACATTTTTTACCTGATTTATTAATCAGTATATACAAAAAAATTTGAGGAGTAATATGCATATTTTTATTAATGTCTTTTAATGAATTTTATATGTATAAATATAAGTATTTTAGCCGTGTTATAAAGAAAATACAAAAGTACGAGTTATGGCTAAAGTGTATACGGAGTATATATGACCCCCAATACTTAGCTTGAGTTATGTCCTCATAGATCAGCGAGAAAAAGAGAAGACATAACTCGTGCTGAGTATAGGAAAGTCTAAAGAATAATAAATAAAGGAATGAATGAATGAATGAGAATTCAACCATCCCCCCTATAGGATGAAATAATCCTAAGTATAGCAGACTGTACACAAGGCAGGGAGGGTCGATGGTGGGAATGAACAAATTACCGCTCGGTCTGTCTCACCCTTTATTTAGGGTGTAATATCCCTAAGTATAGGCAAGAAAAGGAGATAGTGGAGAGGATCAAATAATGAAAGAACTCAGGGTGCACACCCCCTATACTTAGAACAAAGTACGTCCTAAGTATAGAAGACTGACAAAAAGGGGCAACACCTTTATGGTAGAAGGAGAAAAATGAAAATGAAAAGAAGAAAAGAAGAAAAGAATAAACATATCACAACTCGGGTTGTCTCCCCCTATACTTAGGGTATGATATCCCTAAGTATAGAAAAGAAGAGGAGATGGGTGAGGGGATCAAGAAATAGAACAACATGGGATGTGCACCCGCCCATACTTAGGACAAGGTACGTCCTAAGTATGGTCAAAATATGTGACAAATGATCCGGGGTACACAAGACATACATGAGAGAAAAGGAGTGGAAGACGAAACATGTATGAACAAGAGGTGGACTGTACGAGAGGATCAAGAAGGTCAAAAGCGGAGACTGCTGAGGAATGGACCTAACAAGGTGTAGGTCGATATCAGGGTTCACAGTGGACGGAAGCCGATCAGGATCGACCTGGTGAAGATCCTTAGCAGTCATAGAGTGAGAAGACACGGATGGGTCAGTGGAAGTAGTATGGCTAGGTCCGACCTTGGGAATCTTGCAGATATCATCATGAAAATGGATGAATTCATCATCGGAAGAAGTGAGGTCAAGGTCATCCTGCGAGGTATCTCCTAGGTCAAAACTAAAAGGAACGAACTCATCTGTGGAAGTAGTCGAATCATGTTCGTCCTCAAAAGTCTCAATCGGATCATCCTTTTCATCGAAAGGCTCAAATTCCTGATAAAAGTAATCAAATTCGCCCTTAGTCTCATCTGAATTCAAGTGACAAGGAACGAACTCATCAATGAAAGTAGTCAAATCATGTCTGTCATGTCTAGTCTCTGTGTCTGCCCTCCGCTCTAGGGTGTCTATCGTGTAAATCCCGCGGATGTCATCAACAGAATGCCATGGGCCAGAAGGGGGAACTCCAAGGTCTATGCTGTCCGAGTCTTCCTCCTTGGAGAGGAATTTTCGTGTCTCAGTCAAATCAATTAACAACAAAAATCTCTGATAACATCATCATGGTCATAGGCCTCGGGATTGACTAACACGGGCACACTCTCATGGGCTACAGGTCTCTGGTCAGTGGGTGTAGTAATCAACACATCGCTTCTGACATCATAACTGAAGCGAATCTCTCTAGATCCATAGCCAATAACAGCTCTCGTAGAGGTGAGAAAGTGTCATCCTAGGATGATTGGAGGGTGCTCCTCAGGGGAGAGGTCTACATGTGCAAAATGACAAAGTCAGTCGTGAAGATCATGCCCTGAATGAAAATGACGATGTTTTCTAGAATATCCTTCGGCCTCTTGATAGATCCATCAGCAAACTAAACAATCATCATGATTTTCTTGAGAGGCCCAAGATGAATAGACTTTATAAATGAGAAGAGAATTATATTAATTGGTGTGTTGTCGTCAAGGAGAGTATTGTCACATAAATGGTCAGAGATGGTGCAACTCACGAGAGGTATGGTAGTGTTCCCTTTCTTAGAATGTGGACGGTGAGAGATGGCGTGGGCAGTGACCATGGTTAGAATGTGTCGCTCGGATCTGCTCCTCCGCATTCTCTTTTTGGGAAGAGAAGCAGATAAATGGGTCATGACCTGGCGAAGTGGTGCCTCAATAATCTCATGAATGCATGCCACCACTTCGGGTTCAGTCAACATTTTTTTTAATTTTTGGACCTCCTCCATACAAGGGAGGATATCAAAATCATCATATATGCAAGGATGCATAAGAGCAGTCCGTACATCAGCATCCTTGGGGTCAGAGGTGGGACATGGTGTGAGTGGATGTGTGAGTGAATGATCTGGTAGATGGGCCCTCTCCTCGCAAGTCGGCTCGATCGTGGTTTTCCCAAAATCTTTTTGTATTTTTTAATTTTTCTCATTTTTTATATTTTTGGTGATTGCAATCTCTCATGATCAACCTCAAATGATCGCATATCATCAAATATCGGGGTATCATTCTGGTTCTTATTCAAGCTAACTAGATCGCCAATCCTCGAATTTATATGACCCATCATCTGGTTCAAGGTCTAAAGTATGGAAATCAAGAGAGGTAACTCCAACAGATCAGTCTCAGGTGAGTGTGATGGTGGAGAATAGTGTACATGTGAATGTGAGTAAAAGTCTGAGGTCTGAAACCGAAGATGGGGCAGATATACAGAATAAGAAAAATCAGAGGGATATTCCTCCTAGAAAAATGGAGACAGACCGACTGGAGAGTGCGAAGAATCCACAAAGTAGGATAGAAAGAACTCCAGTCGGCCATCTCTGAAACAAGAGAAAATAAAGGGAGAGCATGAAGTCAAGTCAAAAGTGTGAGAAGGCACAAATGCGCAGAAGGATCGAGTATTCACACAAAACAATCACAATAAAAAATGAAAACAACGCAAAACCCCTCAATTCACCTACTCAACTCGGTGAAGACCGAAAAAACTCTGGTCTATTATCTTTTTTGTTTTAGAGTTAGGTGAAAACCATAAAATTGTACAATCACTTAGGAGTCTTAATGGGATTTGGGCACTACCTCTTAGTGTGTGCGCAAACAATAAAAAGCGAAGATAATGAGGGGATTACTCGCCCGAATACCAAGATTTTCTTTTTGGTTAATTTTAACGGTCAAGTAATATTAACAGTCCCAATTTTATTGTTATCACTTTTTTGGATATTTAATAAGAAACGCATGTGCCTAATGAGGAGTCAATTTTACTTAGCACCAAAGTGGTCAAAATCAGAGGGGGAGTCGGAAAAGCAATGTGAGTTGAAAATATGATGAATGCTCAAATAGAAGACTCATAGTGAATCCCAACGCTCTCCGTGTGGGATGCTAAGAAGAATTGAATCCTATATTATATGCAAATGCATCCGATGAAATCTCCTAAGTACAGAAATTTCTATTAGCGTAAAGTACAAAATGTCAAATATCCAGATGAGAGACCAAGGTCCGGTCTTCAACGTCACTCGGTGCCCGCCACAATGGGTCCTTCACGCGCTGTATGCGACCTCTCTAGGCACGTGGTCTCAAATCCAAATAAGTGATAATTTAAAATTTGACTAAGTTCCAAACACGAATCTATAGGTACATGAAATGGTTATTTAAGGTGTTTGGCCTTAATATATTGACAAGCAATCCTACGGCTATTGCTCAATTGCAGAAATTAAAGAAAACAAAAATTAGAAAAAAAATAAAAATGCAGGGAAATGCGGTAAAACTGGCGAGGCCCCCAAGGGAACAGTCCCTCGGGCAATGGACCTCGTGAGAAGTGTCAGAATCTGAAGTCCTAGAGAGTCGAAGTTATTATAGGTATATTCTCCCTCACTTCAAATTACAAATAAATAAATGCAATAAAGTAAAAGTGGCTCTATCTTCAGAAAAATCCCCCAAGTCCTCCTAGGTTACTAGGTCGAAAGCTGGCTTCATATGGGTGTGAAGGCTCCTAAAAGAGCCCCCCTCGATTTGCGGTACCTCACAGCAAAGTCAAACAAAAGAGGAGATAGACAGCTCAAAATATAATATAAAAAATATAGAAAAATAAATAGAGAGAAAAAAGAGACAAGATCAATAAATCAAATAAATCAAATCTAAATGATGTTGCTCTCCAGCAATGGCTCCATTTGATAATCATGATTTGTGCAGGTCAGATATGTCTCACACAAGGTGGAGACAAAGTCCATGTGGCGACCCACAAAAAATCACAATCAATAGACAATTAACCCACAAAAATAATCAAGAAATGAAAATAAGTGCAGAGTTAAAATTTATTTTATTTAACTCTATAAAATGTGTGTATAGTGTGCAAGTATGTAGAGTGTCGAACATATGGAGCAAACAAGTTAGATCCGAACAATAAATGCGTAAAAACTGATATGTATCTCTTGTCTATGTTTTTGTTGTGGGTTTTTGTATTTTGTATTTTTTGTATTTTTGTTTTTATATTTTTGTATTTTGTTTTTGATTTTATATTTTTATATTTTTCTTTTCTATTTTCTGATTTTGTATTTTTTTCTTCTTTTTAATATATATATAATATATATAAAGGTATATATACAATATAGGTGCGAGAGGTAATATATATAGGTAAAAATAGTTAAAATAAAAAAATAGAGTGTTTTCCGCTTTTTATATTTTTCTAAAGTTTTTGTGATTTTTTGTACTTTTGCAAAATTTTTGGATATTTTTAAAGTCGAAAATATACCAAATAAGGGATAAAATAAATACCTGAGATTGATATGGAGATAAAAATAACAATCAGAATCAAAATTTCTCCAAATTAATTTAATATATTCTAAATAATATAAAGAAAATTCAGAGATATAAAAATGTATTTTTGAGATTTTTAAATATTTTGTATATTTTTATATAGGTTTTTATGTTTTTTCAATTTTTAAGAGTTTTCTTTTGTAATTTTTAAGGATTTTTGATCTAAAGTTGTAAAAAAATAAACACATAAATTTTTTTAGGATTTTTTCAAAAAGCTTTTATATTTTTTGGTATTTTAAACTGTAGACATGGGTAAAATAGGCTATTTTTATTTTTATAAAATATTTAAAAGTCCTAAAATGTTGCAATAAAATATAGGCGTGGAAACACATGGATTCACAAAGCTAAGGCTATTTGTTGGGGTTTTTAGAATAAATTTCCTATCTTAAATAAATAAAGAAAACAAAAAGAATCTACATTACTAACAAGGGTATATTTGAAAATAAATTAAAGCACAGGGCCTAGATTGCAATTTTCTCAAAAAGATTATAACTAAAATAAAAAGTTAACGGACTAAATTGTAATACAAAAATGTCCAGGGGTGAAGGCGTAAAATTGTGTGCCTCACATATATGAGGTACGCTAGCAGGGGACTAATTGCAAATACAGAAAGTCGGGGGACTGGTTGCAAATATTACAAAACTTATTACACTGTAGATGACAGCTTGAGTAGTAAATAATAAAGACAAAAAGCATTGGGCCTAAGATGCAAAATACCCAGATGGAGGCGCGATCCAACGGCCAGAGGTGATCCACTTATACACGTGGCAGCAGTACGTCACGCGGTGTCGTTTCATCGTCCACGGCTAGGATGAGATCATCTAGAGATGATCAACATCTCTGACTTGGCGTAATCGGACGGTGGCTGGAGAATCTGGGATCAAGGCCCGATCCAACGGCCTTGGACCTCCCTGTAAGAACATGGAAGAATAAGGTGTGGCTCGAGCTTCGATCAATGATATGGCGTTGCTCCGGTCACCTGGGACGGCTCCGAGGGTCGCAAAATAAAGCAAGATTGATCCTATACCCACAAGTGGCTTCGAGAGGTCCACTGGAGCTCAGATGATGACTTACGAGCACGGGAGAGGATTGGATCTCCAGGGATCTACAATGGGCGCAAAATTGACCCTCGATGGAGTTTGAAGCTTCCAGGTCTTGCAGAAAGGGTTAGCATAAAAACAACGGGGATCCTAGGCTTCCTGGTGGATGGAATGGGCATCAGGCAACACGAGTGAAGTCCATCCGGCTAGCGGTGGTGGAGGAGGGACCAAACTCCAGATCCACTGAGGATCTGGGTGAGCAGAGGGGAACATGGCATGCAAAAATCATATGGAAGGCTACTGAAAATGGAGTGGGAGTCGTGCAACAAGCAGACACATAGCGGAGGAGTTCGTCGGAGCGGAGCTCCGACGATCTTCGAATGAGGTGCTTTACAGCTTAACACATGATTAAACTATAAAACTAACACTAAGGCTATCCTAGGAACTGAATGAAGCTAGAAAAAGGGGGACAAATACATCGACTGACACCAGGTTAGGAGATGGGGGACCTCGACAGTGGTGATGGCCGGAGATGGTGGTGGAAGTTGCCTTGTCCTCGCCTGACTCGCTCTGATCGGCTAGAGAAAGCCCTATCACAGCCCTCTATCCAGAGCACTAAGAAGGATCCAAAGCTTGATCAAATGCAATTCAAAATGTGGAGGAGGAATCAAGGAAGGTTTTGTACAGGCTGAGATGGAGCGAGGTTCGAGACGATGTACAGATTAAACGAGGAAGATATGGGAGGAGATATGGTGTCGGCGTGGATCATAGATGTATAGAGGATAAATTCCATGAAGGGTCAACATCCCCTCGATTGATGTATCGAGGGGGAAAATCGAGAAATGGGGTCAAATGCTACGTCTGACAAGGAGGACGGCCTTGGTCGTTGACCGAGGTCAACTGACAACACCACATGGTTGGTCCACGTGGACCAACTAGGAAAAACCTTGCCAAAATCATTTAGAAATTCATTAATAGTTAGTGAATGATTTTATAAATTTTAAGTTATAAAATAAAAAATGTTTGTTAATTTAGAAAGTATTTTTATTATGATTTTTATTTTTTTAAAGGTATATAATTATAAGTTAATGTTTACGGTATTATATATAGGTATATTTGTCTATATTTTTGTGTATTTTTTTTTACATATTTGATTTTATTATTTTAGTTTATTATTTTATAGTTATAACTTATTTTTATATACTTAAATATGTTTTATTATATTTTTCTGATATAAGATATACACATGAAAAATATGGTTATTAAATATGTAGGTATTTGTATAGGTATTTTATCTGTATTTTATGTATATTATTTATTTTTATTTATTTTCTTACATTTTATTTTATCTATGTATTTTTTATTAGAGTATAAATAATATTTACAAGGGTATAAAATAATAAAAGAATAAAGAATAGTTTTTCATCTTTATTTTTGTATAGGTGTAAACATAAGTATTTTACCTATGTGTATTTTTATAATTATTTATTTTTGTGTTTTGTGTATGATTTTATTTTAATTTGATATGTATATGTATTATAAGTAATATTTACAATATTATAAAAATATAAAATAATAAAAATAATAAAGAATAAATAAAATGAATATTTTATACAAGTATACTATATAATAAGAGTCCAAAACCTAACTTTTACACCGCAGCTCCAAAAAATATGAAACCATCTTCATTAATATCTTATTCGAAATAATGAACTTTAAAGGTGAGTACAAGTCTATGAAATTCGGTTTATGGCTTTTATTTTGAGTATAAAATGAACAATGTATATTATTTTTGTATGAAATCAATTTTGTATTTTTATTTACTTATATACAACTTTCATGTACAAAGTTTACTGTAATAAGGAGTAAAATAAATGTCAAAAATGATTTATTGAAGAATTAAAGAATGGTATTTTTCAGATATTTTTGACCCTTATCTCCCGCTACTTTATTCCTTATCGACCAAATCAATTCTTGACTTGGTCTCGGGGTTTAGGAACATAAAATCCCTTTGGCATTTTATTCTATAATTTTGCCATTAAAAATACTATTTTATATAGTATTTATACAACAATGCATGAATGTTAATTTGCATGAATTAAGGGTATTTACAAGCATTTACTAGGGTTTTTAAGTTCAAAATGGGAGAATAAAGATGATGAAATGGAGATTCATCAGGGCCTAGATGCAAAGTGCCCCCGTAGCACGTGCAGGCCATGTGCTCAACCACCATCTAGTACCCTCTAGACTATCAGCTCATGAACCTAGCGACGAGTACTTTCTCCACTTCCCTATGACTTGCTCCTACCTCCCCAGAGCGAGAGGCCATGGTGGCTAGCTAATGGGGGGTGGTCTTGAGCGACTTTCGAATGTTGACTATATAAGTTCGGGAGTTGCGGGTAGCTGGTGGAAAGAGGTCTAACCTTCCTTTCAGTAATCAGGTCACCTTCTGGGGTCTCGCCGGTCTTGCTTGCATGTCGTGATGTGCCTCGAGATGGTTGTATCATGTCTCCCTACTGATGGGGAATCTGCTCACTTCTTTCTCCCTCACTTCGGCGGAAGGCAGGACGGACAAGAGCAAAACCAAACAAACGAAGCATAGTATGTGAGTGGTTAATGCCCTTGGTAAGATGGGAATGAAGCGAACTATACTGATAATGGTATGTTACCAACTTGCTTTTCAGCTCAGAGGTTAGCAGTGCCTAGCTTGAATGATGGGGGAGGTTTGGGATCGGAGGCATAGGATCAAGACACTGAGCCTATGTGGCAGCTTGCGGGGTGATTTGGAGGCTTGACAATGCTTCGTTGACCTGAGCCTCGAGGCGAGGTTGATGAGCGGCTCAACGACACGGGTTAGGGAATTAAATAATCAGAGGGTCGTTGCAACCTGAATCACAAGGTCTAATGCTCAAAAAGAAAAATCAAGACCACACAAATCAGACAATCAAAGCACAAAATCAATATAGCAGTCTCCGCTATTTATTTAATCTCGTATAGTGACCAGGTTTGAACTCAAGGATCACGAGTAAAACCTATGAAGTAGTCGGAAATCATACCATAAAAATCATATTTTTGTGGTTTTTAATTTTGTAAATTTTTATATTTTTGAAATAAGAAGATACAACAAATAAATGAGAAAAACAAGGCACGAGTAAGCCTTGGGAATTTTTATTAAGGTCAAAAATGCTCAAAAATCAGAAATAAAAATGTTTTTATGTTTTTTAAGCTTTCAGATGTTTTTGACGATTTTATGGAATTTTTCAACTAAAAGGCAAATTGAAAATGCTAAAAATTCCCTAGTTGTGATTTTTATGAAAAACTATATATAAAAGGCTATAAACAGGAACTGAGGTTGCATTTTTTTATTTTTCTAGAATTGTTTATGATTTTTATAAGTTTTTAGATCTTTTGTAATTTTTAGGGTTTTTATAAGGGTTTTTGAAACCAAACATGTGCTGAAGGTAAAACACACCAAAACAAACATATACTAATTTTTTATAACTTTTGAGATAATTTTTATATTTTTTGGTATTTTATAAAATAGACATGACTTTTTTAGGGTTTTTTGATTTAAAAATTATCAAATAAAAGTCAATTAATTCACAAAAATCACCATAAATAATACGTGTTAGCAAGAACCAACAGTAATTTTTGTGGAACTTTTGGAGTTACTTAGTTAATTATTTGATTAAAAATAAAGCACGTAACAAGAAGGGACCCAAATGCAATTATACGAAAGTGTCAGGGCCAAATGATAACTTATATATAAAGCTCAGGGCTGAAGTTGCATATTATCAAATTAATTCACGCACATGCTCAATCAACCACGTATATGGTTATAAATGCAATTACCAGAAAAGTTTCATCCAAAATATAACATTCAGAAAGCTCATGACAAAGTATGCAAATAACCCAAAAACTAACGTGGACATGCACGTGTCTAAGGTTCGAAAGGAGTAAAATGCAAATATGGCAAACATCAAGTCCAAACTGCAAAATGACTATGCTACAACTTTTATTTAATAGACTAAATAGCAAAATAGAACGTCGCTAGGGTAAAAGAGCAAAATACCCTTCGGGGCACGTGCCTGACATGTGGGGCTCCTGACGATTCTGATCCTTTCCTGGAAAGTATTTGACTGTGTAGATTTGGTAGAGGTCGTGCGCGTCAGATGACGCCTACAAAGGCTGATCCAACGATCTGCAGGGGGCTACTGTCGGGTGGCTCTGATGAACACTAGGGCTCCTGACTAGATCATATGATGGAGGATAAGGCTGGAAGAACAAGGCTCAGCCGAACTTCAACCAGGCGTGGGAGATGATCTACTGATGGGGCTCTCGAGAAGTCCGGTGCAGCCGCGGAACGACTCCGCATCAAGAGGGAGGTTCTGATGGAGAATCGAACGGTCGGATGGGTTGGTCGGAGGGCCTCCACCTAAAGCTACTCCGTCGGGGCAATGAGCATCTCAAAAGAGTCCTTTTGCGTGCTCGGGTACCTGCGAAAGGAAGAGGGGGTTCGGGGCCACACTCCAACTCGGGTTATTGCTGCAAGGGATAAGGGAAGCGGCGATGAGGCAGGTGGTTGATCTATGGCGTACAGGGAGGATGGAGATCGAGCTCAATCGTGCTCAGGTGAGCCCGATTCGAGATGGATAGGCCGCAATGGAAGGTGAGACGTTCGTTGAGCGATCGATCGGTACGGATGTGAAGGGAAGATGAGGCTCCGACCAGGTGATGCAGAGCAGATGAACGAAGGTGGAGCGGAATGGAAGAGATGGACTCGAACTAGGAAAGGGAAGCGAAATGGGCAGTGCCTGAGGGTCTGGACGAACTGAGGAACTTCCGGTGAATATGGGACTCGTGGTTGTGGCCTCGACCTCGTTGTGGAAGGTGGGGAGGCTCGATGCAGCGGCGCTCTCCAGCCACGTATCTGAGCTGGTGCTTCAGGCCACCAAAACTTGATCCAAAGGGCTCCTCCGGTTGATGTCACTCCACTCAAGATTTCTAGAGATTAGAGAAGGGGCGAAGCACGAGATGAGCTACAAGGGAGGCAGAAGAGATGCTTTATAGGCTTCCCAGGAGGATGGAATGATCGAGAGCAAGTGCGCAACCCTAGGAAGATCTGTGCCTTCCTAGGGATCCTCAAAGGTCATGGATCCTAGGAGAGGGCTCGGGCAAAGAATCAGATCAAAAGGAAGCATAACCCGACTGAGAAAATGGGAGAAGAAGCTCCGACGAAGAGAATCGGGTCAGGTCTGCCCTGGAAGAGGGCGTTGACCGGAGGTCAACACCCGGTCCTGACCAATCAGAAAATAGGGATTTACAAATTATTTATAAATTAAATAAAAAATAGTAAATGATTTTAAATTAAAAAGTGTACAATATGAAAAAATGTTTAATATTTTTCAAACTATTTTCTGTGATTTTTTAATTATTTTTATGAAAATAAATTAATGTATGTATATTATACATATTATTATATACATGTATAATATACCTATGTGTTATGTACAGTTATTTTTATTTTATTATTTTTACACAAACACCCTAAATTTATATTTTATTTATTTTAAACATATATTTAAGGGTACAAAATAATTTTTATTTTATTTTTACAAATTATTTACAGGTGAAAAATAAATACGGAATGTGATATATATACATGTGTTTTGCACAGTGAGAGAGGATTTTATTTTTATTTTTATTTAATTTTTCCAATTTTTATTTTATTTTTGTATTATTTTTAGAGATATATACACAGAGGTAAATTAATGATTTTGATTTTATTGGGTCAAAAATAATTATTTATATATACATAGATACTATATACACAAAGTAGACCCTATCTCTCTCTACTTTTTTGGCGATCTGGTCAAGGCTTGACCTTCTCTTGGATTCGGGTCACTCTGTATTTATTCTAAATACTTCCTTCCTTTTTCTTTTCCTTTATTCTTTTATTTTTGCACAAATGCATGCTAATTATGCAATATTAACAGATGCATGCATAATGTTAACTTATTGTATTTACATCTATTTACATGATGCTTTGCCCAGATTAATAGCTAAAATAAAAGAATAAAGAGTGAGAATCAGATATTCATCACCCCCTATACTTTACCTTTGCTAGTCCGTTACCAAATACTTATTTGAAAAAGAAGTGAAAATGAAAGAAAAGAAAATGAGAAGAATCGATGTTGATTATTAAACTTGTCTTCATTAAATTGGAGTATGGAGCTCAGTCAGACCTTTAGATTAATAATGTGTCAGAACCTTATTGGGAATTAGGTTTAAGACTCAACAGCCTCCAAGTTCCACTATTCTATGGTCAAGACGCCTCAATAATGCAGATCAGAACGAGTCTACATACGCAAACTCTAATGACTATGCATCTTTCCTTGTACTGTGTAAGTGATATGTCAAGCTCCACACCTCAAACATGGCAAGGCTGCAGCCTCTCTCAACAAGGTGACTCTAATTCCTCAATCTAGCCACTCTTTCCTCGAGAAGCAGGGTATTCCCTTCTAAGTTCAAGTTCAACCAGCTCAAGAAAAGGTGGTAAAGAAGAGAATGGACCATGACAAGTGTAGTCATGTATCCTTGGAAGCCTAGCCAGTATAGCTAAGTCTCCCGCTGCAAGCATCCATGAGATGAGAAGATGGGATACATAAGCTTTGCTTGTACTCTATGTACACTCCGCATGCATTTTGTTTTCTATCAGGCCAGTCCATTTTTTTGGCATTCTTTTTTATTTTGTACATTTTTTGTGCATATGTACAACATATCTACATGGTGTAGCATATACATAGGGAGTTTTTCTTCTTGAGCGAGTAGACTATCCCTCTTTTGAAGTATTATTGCAACCCACAACTTCTGTTTTTAGACCTCAATGTGACTAGACCAAGTTGAGATGCACTTCCCCTCCCTAGAGGAGGAGAGAGGTTCCTCCTAAAACTACTATCCTCGTGTACTACTCCAAACCGAAGGAAACTGCCTCCTCATCACCTCATCCGTGTAGAGCTATGTGTAAGGTGCTGGTCCAAGTAAAGCCTTATGAGAGTCATGCGTGCGTCGTTAAGTGCTCTATTTAGGCTTATCAAGATGACATGTGAACATAGACCAGTGGACTCAAAGAATTAAATCACTAATAGACTTGAAAAGTCTTAACCCCAAATCATATAAGGTTCCTCTGAGAATTAGGTAGATCAAGGTCTTAACCAAGCTCCATTTTTCAATTTGTTTCCAAACTAGTTTAAATGTCAACTGTGATTCATAAGAATATATAAATATGTACGAAACTCTTTTTGATGCAAATTTTCATGATTTTTGAAAATATGCAAAATTTTTGAAAATGTTTGAATGCATGCATGAATGCAGAAGTTTTGCAAACTATTTACAAACATTTACACACGAGTTTTTGCAAACATTTATTTTTCAAACATTTTTTTAAAATATGTGCTATATACATAATTTTGATACAAAGATATTTACGAACTTTTCACAAGCAAAATATTTTTACAATTATTTATACAAAAATAAGTTTTACAAATAACTATTTACAGACATGTATGTGCAAGAAAGAATTTTATGTACAGAGGAAAAATTTTAAATTTTTTGTGTTTTTAAATTATGGTTTTTAACTATTTTATTTATAAACATACTCACAAAAAGTACGAGTTATGTCTAAAGTATATATACAATATATACGACACCCCTTATACTTAGCTCGAACGATGTCCTCAGAGTGATCAACGAGCCATGAAGAAGACATAGCTCGTGCTTAGTATAAGTAAGTGAAAAGAAAGGCTATACTACAATGATGAATTAAAGAATAAAATCAATAGAAGTCAGTGATTTCCCCTATACTTAGGATCAAGTAATCCTAAGTATAGAAGACTGTACACAAGGGGAAAACCGAGGGATAAAATGTACATGGTCTACCTCCCCTATACTTAGGGTAAAATATCCCTAAGTATAGCAGCAAAACAAAGGTAGGAAGAATCAAGAGAATAATTAATAGTCTAACACCTCCTATACTTAAGGTAAAGTACACCCTAAGTATAGCATAATCATAGGATGCAAATGAGGTGTTAGACCAAAGAATGTATGATATGGACAACTGGATCTATACAGCAATGGAAGACAATGATAATCAGGCATGAGATGCAAATGATGTGAGTCAAAGACCACACCTCATGCAAAATGAATAGGGACGACGTCACCAATCAACGGATCATGATCGGGATATGGCTTGAGGCGCTGACTGTTAACATGAAAGGTGGATTCGGATGACATCTCAAATATGTCGATACTACCATTGTGATGCACCTTTCGGACCAAGTATGGTCCCATCCACTTGCTCTGCAATTTCCCTAGAAATAATCTAAGTTTGGCATCAAACAACCATACTCTCTGATTCGGCTCAAACAGCTTACGATTGATATGAGAATCATGCCATATCTTCACTCTCTCCTTGTATTGTAGGCAGCTCGAAAAGGATGTATCTCTAAGCTCCTCCAGGGCTGCCAATTATGCCTCCCTTTGATCTCTTATACTCTCAGAATCCAATAATATCTTAGTGACAACCCATAGTAACATGTGCTTTATCTCCACATGTATGGCTTTCCATAAACGAGACAAAAGGGAAACGTACCAAAAGGTGTCTTGAAGGAGGTCCGATATACCCACAAGACTGAGTCCAAAAGCTGTGACCAATCCTTTCGGTATGGGAATACTACCTTCTGCAGTATTGTCTTGATCTCCATGTTCGATACTTCAGCAAGACCATTGGTCTGAGGATGATATGGAGTGGCAACTCGATGGTCTATGCTGAACTCGCTAGCAAGGGCCTTTACCTTGTCGTTGATAAAATGAGACCCCCCATCAGATATCAATACTCTAGGGACCCCGAACTATGAAATGATATTCTTCCTCAATTTTGCAAATAGTCCCAGCATCTGCGGTTCGGTCGGGAATGGCCTCAACCCAACGACTCACATAATCAACAACCAACAATGTACTTGAATTCTTGATTCTTAGGGAATGGACCCATGAAATCGATGCCCCATGCATCAAATACCTCACAGAAGTGAAGGGTTGCATCGGCATCATATCACGATGTCCACAAGTGCCCATCCTCTGATAATCAGTACATGTCTTCATGAATTCATCTGAATCCTTGAAGAGGGTAGGCCACCATAGGTCGAATTGGAGCACTTTCTGTGTTGTTCTCCTCCTAGAATGATGTCCTCCTTCCTCAATCTTGTGGCAGTAAGTGAGGACGCTATGGTGCTTCTCCTGAGGAATGCACCGATGCCAGACGTTGTCCCCTCCTTCATGATAAAGGATGGGATCCTCCTAATGGTACGACTTGGACTTCACAAGGAAGCTCTCAAGTCACTGCCTGGGACAACCTTGTGGAACTTTCTTGGCAAAAAGATAGTTCACAATGTCGGCATACCATGGGAGCGAGGCGATAACAAGGATCGCCTCATCTGGGAAGGTCTTAGTGATAGGCTCAATCTTCTCAGATTTCTCAAGATTTTCCAATCGAGAGAGATGGTCTGCCACCACATTCTTGACTCCAAGCTTATCCTTAATCTCAACATCAAATTCCTGGAGTAGAAGGATCCATCTAGTCAGTCTCGCTTTGGCATCCTTCTTTGCCATGAGGTACCTGATGGAGGTATGATCGATATAGATAATCACTTGGATCCGAGAATATACGATCTGAATTTGTCCAAGGCAAATATTATGGCTAGCATCTCTTTCTCCGTAACTGTGTAGTTCCGCTGAGCGGCATCCAATGTACAGCTAGCATAGTGCATGGCAAATGGTAATCTATCCCTCCTCTGTCCTAACACAGCCCCTATGGTAAAATTAGAAGAATCTGTCATGATCTCGAATGGGAGAGACCAATCAGGCAGTTGAAGGATAGGAGCCTCAACAACTAGAATCTTGAGAGTCACAAAAGATGCAAGACACTTATCATCCACAATGAACTTGGTGTCTTTCGTCAACAGATCAGTAAGCGGTAGGTCAATCCTGCTGAAGTCCTGAATAAACGTCAGTAGAAACCGACATGCCCCAGAAAAAACCACAACTGCTGCAAGTTGGACGGTGGATTGAGTTTCCTAATGATATCCACCTTGTATGGATCAACCTCTATGCCCCTGTTGGAGATGATATGACTAAGCACCGTCCCCTGAGTCACCATGAAGTGACTCTTCTCCCAAGATAGAACAAGGTGCACCTCGATACATCGCTGAAGTACTCGGTCTAGGCAGTCAAGATAAGCATCGAACCCGTCGTCGTAGACCGAGAAGTCATCCATGAAGACCTCCAAGCAATCACCTACCATGTCCAAAAAATGGACAACATGCACCTTTGGAATATCATCGAAGCATTACATAGACCAAAGGGCATCCGCTTGAAAGCATAAGTCCCAAACGGACAGGTAAATGTCATTTTGTCCTGGTTTTTGGGTGCTATGGCCTCCTGATTATAGGCGGAGTACCCGTCAAGGAAACAGTAATGACTTTTCCCAGCTAGCCTCTCTATAATCTGATCAATAAAAGGAAGAGGGAAATGATCCTTCTTGGTAGCCTGATTCAATCGTATGTAGTCCACACAGACCTTCCAAGAAGTGGGTACATGGGTAGCAATCTCCTCTCCAGACTCACTAACAACTGTGGTGATGCCCGTCTTCTTGGACACCACATGCAATGGACTAACTCACTTGGATTCGGAGATGGGGTATATAAAATCGTCGCTCCACCATTTTGATATCTCATTCATGACCGCATATCGAAGATTGGGATTCAGCCTAAGCTAAAATTCCCGTGATGGCTTGGCATCATCCTCAAGATAAATATGGTGGGAGCATAGGGCTAGAATTATCCCCTGGAGATCAGCTACGCTCCATCGTATTGCCTTGTGGTCCTTTCAAGAACCTCCATCAAACGAGATTATTGTTATCCGGTCAAGTCCAATGAGACAATGACTGGGTACATCTCATGCTCACCCGCAAGAAACCTATACTTCAGTGATTGGGGCAAGGCTTCAACTCTAGGCGAGTAGGAGCTGGAAAATCTGGCATCTGGAATGTCTGCGTGAAGGCAACCAGATCTGAATGTGAAAACTCTCACTGATCATGTAAAACTGGTGAAGACAGCCCTGCTAGTATATCTGTAATCAGTACTGGCTCAGTCTCTACCCTAGCTGCTGGCTCTGTGGGAATCAGACATGGTAACAACTCATCAAACTCTGCCCAATCAATGTGTGAATCTGAATCACAAGAAATGTACTCTACTTTGCTATCCATAACACGATCGTTAGCCTCAAATGTGTCCTCGGCCAAGAGCGTGCTCTCTGAACTCTCCTTTGCTAAAGGTTGTAACTCTGCAGTGTCTGAAGGTGAGAGAAGTGCTCATGAAATGGGGTCGGACCAAGCGGCTTCATCATCAGTGATCACAAAGTCGCACTCCTAGTGGACGTCTCGCTCTGCCTCTGTCATCTGCTCTGAATCGCTAAACTGCTCCGAGCAAGATGAGTCTCGTGCTATGGTCTCATCGATCATCTCTATTTGTATACTCTCGCCCTCGACGCGAAAGTACACCTTTTCACTATCATGGTCGGACACCGCCTTAGCTGTGTCCAAGAATGGTCGTCCTAGTATGATGGGGGTATTTGCCATAGACTCAGGGATCTCCATGTCCAACACAACGAAGTCCATGAGGAATTTCAGGCCCTGAACCGTGACGACCACATCCTTCAACAACCCCTTCGATCTCTTGATAGATCTATCAGCAAACAGAAGGACTATTCTGCTCTGTCAAAGAGGGCCAAACTCGAATCGGTCGAGTAAGGCTACCGGAAGGAGGATGATTGAAGAGACACTGTCTAATAGAGTACGATCAAATATCTGCTCATGAATGTGGAATATGACATAGGGAGCTTATGTATCTGGCCTCTTGACTGGCAGACGGTTCTGGATGGTGAAGCAAGTGGCACGGGTGAGAACATGGATTTCTGCCTAATGGTTCCTTCTCTTCCTACGGATGGTGGTCTTCTCTCTCAGGTTCTTTTGGAAGAGAGGAATGTGCTCAAGTGCCTCTTGTAGAGTCAGCTGAATGTGAATTCTATCTATCATCTGCTGGATGAACTCTAACTGTTGATTCTTTTTGGGATTTTTTTAGTCCCCTTTACTAAGCGGAGTGCTTGAGGGAAGGGGATAGCTGAGCTCTCCACAGATAGAGGGCTAGGAAGGTTCCTGCTGCTGTGAGGGAATAGAATCCATACAAGGGTCATCATGCATCACATATGGACTCGAAGTAGATGAAGAAACCTTTCCTTTATTAAATTTTTTGGTATTTTTCATATTTTCTAGAGATACAAGAACTGGAGGAAACCCAAATGGAATAGAACTGGTGGCATCAGTACCACCGACTGTATCTGGAGAAGCGACAGCCTCAGTACCGTCGGCTGGATCATCATCCTTGGTGGCTTCAGCACCACCATCATCAATGTCATCATTAGGGGCATCAGCACCGCTATCCTCCTCGTCTGACGCTCCTAGATCATCATGTGGTCGTTGCTCATATGAGGCGTTGTCGGCTGGCATCCTACCACTCCTAAGTGACACAAAATCAGCATCAAATGTGTACGAAGAAATATCGCCTAAGGACTCACTAGGAGTGGTGGTCTATGTGAACTGTACCTATTCAGACTTCCTCTTGAGGTTGTTCGGACTGGGCTCGATCTGAGCGGGTATGGCGGCCTTGCCCTTAATGATCTCCCTCATCTCATGGCAAAACTTGTCCATCTCCCACCTAAAGGATTCTTGCTAGTCTGAGAGTAGGCGGGCTAGATCATCAAGAGTTGGGTTCTCATAGGATGGCCCATGAGAACCGGATGGGTTGCCTCACTGAAAATGAGGTTGTTGGAACTGGTGAGGGGGAGGCTGAGTGAACTGCTGATGAGGCTGCTGCCTCCACTATAGTTCCTGCTGGTAGGGACGAGGACCCAACTAGTATTGCTGTTGTGGATGGGAGTAATGGAGCTGACGCTGCTGCTGCTTGCTGAACTGCCCACCCTGAGCTGGAAGTTGCTGCTAAGACGAGGTGCCTCCAGTAGACCACCTGAATCCGGGATGATCTCGGCGGATCCTGAGCTACTACCGGTCATACCATATCCCATTGACTTCCATCAACGGTTCTTGCTCGTAAGGGAAAGGGGGAAGAACTGCCAGTGGCTGATCCTGCTAATATACCACCATCTGAGTGTCCTGAGACGGTGGTGGCCGAGAGTAGTGCTGCTGCAACTGCTGAACCGGTTGTGCCTGGATGTGGTGAACCTGGCGGTACTGGGCAGAGTGCTGGGAAGAGTTGTTGCTGCTCGGATCATCCCTGACCTGGGACGGGGATGAGACACCGTCTGTGCCTCCTAGAGACACATGATTCGAGTCTTCAGGTCACTCAAAGTCTGTGCCAACTAGTCGATCTGCATCAAGCCCTGGCACTGCTTCTTCTCGATGATCTCTATGCGATCCAACTTCTCACTGATGATGCCCATGTCAGCTGCTGACGACTCTATCTGTGCTGCTGCTGTCGACGAAGTGGATGGACCCGCATCAACCCGTGCTATCCTCTGATAAGACATGTCCTGTGGAAGGGGCTTCCCCTATGTATAGACCCTAGTTCGGGACATCACTGTATAGTTCTCGGCCATCTCCTCATAGATGGCCCAGACCTTGTCCTCATCCTTGGAGAAGTAGGAGCTCCCACAAGAAGCGTTACTAAGACCCTGCAGCTCCGGTGTCATCCCGCAAAAGAAACTCTGCAGCAAGTTGGGCTTGGATATGTCATGGTGTGGACATCAATTGATGAGCTCACAAAATAGTTCCCACGCCTCATGGAACTGCTCGTTGGGGATTATGGTGAAGTTGTTGATCAGAGCTCATGATGCGTTGATCCAGCCGAGTGGATAGTACTTGTTCAAGTACTCGGTCCGGAGCTGCTCCCAAGTGGTAATGTATCTCCCTAAATGTTTTAGCCAATAGGTAGCTCTGTCGACAAGAGAGTATGGAAATGCTATCATATTTATTGTGTCCTCATCCACGAATCTGTCGTGGACAGTGCTGTAGATCATCTCAAACTCCTACAGGTGCAGATGCAGCTCCTCGGTGGCTAGCCCATGGAACTTGGGCAAGAGCTGAATCATTTGGGGGCTGAGCTTGAAGTCGCACAGAATCTCAGGGAGCTGGATCCAACGATGGGTGAGGGTTGCACCAGGGTTGTCCAACTGTCTCATCGATCGTGGTTGTCTGGCTGGCTCTGGATGATCCTCTGAGTCTGCCTGCTCCTCCTCCAACTGTGGGTATGTCTCCATCGGCTGGCCACTGCGGCTCTCCTCTGTCGGCATGCATCTGCGCTAACTCTCGGCGCACCTCTGCCATAAATGCTCCCTGATTTTTGATCTGTCGCTGCATCATCGCAAGGGAGGCTAGGAGTGTGTTATTGATGGCGCCCTGATCAAGAACATATGTAAAACCCTGGGGCTTCTCATCGGTGCATCCCTCGCTGTTGGCCATCTCTTGGGTCTCTGTAAAGGCAAAAGACCCCAACTCAGGTGCCGTCAAATGAACAAATACTATGTTGGTCTCTGCTCGGGCACCTCAGGACTGGTGGGAGAAGGGGGTCAAGGGGGAATAGGGTGGTAGCGAACTCAGGGTCAGAGAGCGGGTCTGAGCTCTCTGAAACCGGCCTAGATGAATGGGGCGAAGTGCTCAAGAGCGGTGCTGCCAAAGGCAGCCTAAAGGACCTCCTTCCCATCATTGTGATATGGAGATGGATGCAGATGAGATCTGGAAATATAAACAAGATCAGAAGTCAAAACCCCTAATTCACCTATATAACTCTGAGCTGATGACCATAAAGGCTCGGTCGATTTTCTTTTCGATTTTATTTAGGTGATAAGTCATTCTTGTAGAGCGATTAAGCAAGCTCGTAGGAACCTGCTGCTCCCGAGAGTCTGGCCCAATCCCAAGGCTAGATCTTTCCTAGCCAGTATTAATTACGGACCGTTTACCGACTGCCCGATCAATTCAATCTGTTAAATACATCACGGTCTACTTCACCGGTTACCGGAGAGATCCTAATTGGAGAACGGCTAACCCTAAGACCAGTAGTCTAATGAGAGTACAAGTGTGGCTCTATCCTAGTGTGTGTGTCACTCTCTCGCGCAAGCAAACCAGCAAAGGAGGGGATAACTCTCCCAAAGCAGATTTTTAAGTGAGGTGTCTTTTAAGATCATGTTTGTATTAACAACCCCGGATTTTACTGTTTTTCTTTTTATGATATTTTTCAAGCAGACAATGCTTAATGAATTTTTCGATTCTCCTGATTATTTTAAGTCCAAAAACGGGGGGAGAAGTCGAAAAAGCTGATGCGCGAATTAAACACTATGATGCATGTAAAGTAAGAAAGGCATACCTGACTCCAGTACTCTACATGCAGGGTGATCCACGCATAAATTTAAAGACAGAAATGTAAACTAATCTAAATGATGCAAGAAGAAAATGACCTTAGATGAGCAAATTCTAAAGGTCGTGAAGAATAGTAGTTAATTGATTACGGAGTGAGGTCGGGGTCCGGTCTCTGATGCCGATCGGTGCCCACCAAAGTGGGTCCTGCAAGTGCTATATACGACCTCTAGCGGCACGTGACCTCTCAAGAAATCAGATTAGCTTTTTATTATGAATTATTAATAAGGTCCTATTACGAACTATAGGTGCAAGCAGTCTATTAGGGATTGGGCCTTAATTATTTATGTCACAATTAAAGAAATTCCTAAGTCTATGGGTCAAATTCTACGAGAATCAAATACAAAAAATGCGATAAAATCTAAAATCTGCGAAAACCGCGGTGAGGTCCCCCGAGCACACCGGTGCTTGGCGAAACAGACCCCGATAATCCTCAAGTGTCCAGAAGGAGTCTAAGTGTCCTGTATAATAATAATAATAGTCTGCTGAAATAAATCTAACTACCCTACTCTACTCTATCTAATGTAACTAATCTCTACTCTTCTCCTGCTCCTCCTCAAGTGCGGTTACTCCAACCAAAAGCTGCAATGTCCTCGGGCAGTTACTCGCACAAAAAGACAAGCAAGAAGAATGTCAAAAAAATCAGTTACATAAGACATAGATAAAGCTGTAAAAATCTGAAAAGACTACTAAGTTGTGCTCCCCAACAATGGTGCCATTCTGATGAGCGACCGGGCGATACGAATTAGGGAATCAAATAATCAGAGGTTCATTGCGACCCGGATCACAAGGCCTAATGCTCAAAAGAAAAATCAAGACCACACAAATCACACAATCAAAGAACAAAATCAATGTAGCGGTCTCCGCTATTTATTTAACTTGGTATAAAGACCAGGGTCTAACTCAAGGAGCACGAGTAAAACCTATGAAGTAGTCGGAAATCAGACCATAAAAAGCATATTTTTGTGGTTTTTAATTATGTAATTTTTTATATTTTTAAAATAAGAAGATACAATAAGTAAATGAGAAATTCAAGGCATAAGCAAGCCTTGGGTATTTTTATTAAGGTCAAAAATGCTTAAAATTCAGGCATAAAAATGTTTTTATATTTTTCAAGTTTTCAGATCTTTTGGCGATTTTATGGAATTTTTCATTTTTTTTATATGATTCTATAAAAATCCAATAAAGACAAAAAGGGAAATCAATGTACAGCCCGGACTAAAAGGCAAATTTAAAATGCTAAAAGTGCCCTAATGCCCTCGTTGTGATTTTTATGAAAAACTATATATAAAATGCTTTAAACAGGAACTGAGACTGTAATTTTTTATTTTTCTATAATTTTTATGATTTTTATAAGTTTTTAGATCTTTTATAATTTTTATGGTTTTATAAGGGTTTTTGAAACCAAACATGTGCTGAAGGTAAAACACACCAAAACAAACACATACTAATTTTTTTTATAATTTTTCAGACATGTTTTATATTTTTTGATATTTTATAAAATAGACATGACTCTTTTTTTAGGGTTTTTGATTTTTAGAAAATATCAAATAGATCTCAATTAATTCACAAAAATCACCATAAATATTACGTGTTAATAGGAGCTAATAGTAATTTTTGTGGGATTTTTGGAGTTAACTAGGTAATTATTTGATTAAAAATAAAGCACACAACAAGTATGAACCCAAATGCAATTATACGAAAGTGTCAGGGACAAATGATAACTTATATAATAAAGTTCACGACTGAAGTTGCAAATTATCCAATTAATTCACACACATGCTCAATCAACCACGCACAGGGTTATAAATGCAAATATTAGAAAAGTTTCATCCAAAATATAACATTCAGAAAGCTCAAGACAAGGTATGCAAATAACCCACAAATTCAGTCCAAACTACAAAATGACTGTGCTACAACTTTTATTAGATAGACTAAATAGCAAAACAGAACGACGCTAGGGTAAAAGAGCATAATATCCTTCGGGGCACGTGCATGGAGCAAGGGGCTCCTAACGGTTCTGATCCTTCCCTGGAAAGTATTTGACAGTACAGATTTGGCCGGGGATGTGTGCGTCAGATGACGCCTGCAAAGGCTGATCCAACGGTCTACAAGGGGGATATTGTCGGGCAGCTCTAATGAACACTGGGGCTCCTGACCATATTGTACTGCGGAGGATAAGGCTGGAAGAACAAGGCTCGACCGAACTTCGACCGGGTGTGGGAGATGATCCACGCTACTGATGGGGCTCCCGAGAAGTCAGATGCAGTCGCAGAATGACTCCGCATCAAGAGGGAGGTTTTGATGGAGAATTGGACGACCGGATGGGCTGGTCAAAGAGCCTCTACCTAAAGCTACTCCGCTGGGGCAGTGAGCATCTCAGAAGAGTCCTTTTGTGTTCTCAGGTACCTGCGAAAGGAAGAGGGGGTTCGGGGCTACGCTCCGACCCGGGTTATTACTGCAAGGTATAAGGGAAGCGGCGGTGAGGTAGGTGGTTGATCTCCAGCGTACAAGGAGGATGGAGATCGAGCTCAATAGCGCTCAGGTGAGCCCGATTCGAGATGGATAGGTTGCGAGCAAAGGTGAGATGTTCGTCGAAGGATCGATCGGTACAGATGTGAAGGGAAGATGAGGCTCCGACCAGGTGATGCAGAGCAGATGAACGAAGGTGGAACGGAATGGAATAGATGGACTCGAACTAGGAAAGGGAAGCGAAATGGGCAGTACCTGAGGGTGTGGATGAATTCATGAACTTCCGACGAAGATGGGACTTGGGATTGTGGCCTCTACCTCGCTGCGGAAGGCAGGGAGGCTAGACGTGGCGGCGCTCTCCGGCCACGTATCTAAGCTGCTGCTTCATGCCACCAAAACTCGATCCAAAGGGCTCCTCCGGTTGCTGTCACTCCACTGAATATTCCTAGGGATGAGAGAAGGGGCGAGGCACGAGCTGAGCTACCGGGGAGGCGGAAGAGATGCTTTATAGGCTTCCCAGGAGGATGGAATGATCGAGAGTAAGCGCGCAACCCTTAGAAGATCCGCGCCTTCCTAGGGATCCATGAAGGTCCTGGATCCTAAGAGAGGGCTTGGGCAAAGATTCGGATCGAAAGGAAGCATAACCAGACTGGGGAAAATGGGAGAATAAGCTCCAGCGAAGAGAATCAGGTCGGTTCTGTCCTGAAAGAGGGCGTTGATCGGAGGTCAACACCTTGTCCTGACCAATCAGAAAACAGGGATTTACAAATTATTTAAAAATTCTATAAAAAATAGAAAATGTTTTAAATTAAAAAGTGTACAACATGGAAATTTTTTATTATTTTCAGACTATTTTTTATCATTTTTAATTATTTTTATGAAAATAATTAATGTATGTATACTATATACAGGTATAATAATGTGTTATGTACAATTATTTTTATTTTATTATTTTTACAAAAACACCCTAAATTTATATTTTATTTATTTTAAAAATTATTTTAAGGGTACAAAATAATTTTTATTTTATTTTTGCAAATTATTTACAAGTGTAAAATAAATAGGGAATGCGATATATATAGATGTATTTTGCACAGTGAGAGAGGATTTTATTGTTATTTTTATTTAATTTTTCATATTTTTATTTTGTTTTTATATTATTTTTAGAGATATATTAATGGAGGTAAAATAATGATTTTAGTTTTATTGGGTCAAAAATAATTATTTATATATACATAGATACTATGTACACAAAGTAGACACTATCTCTCTCTACTTATTTTTTGCGATCAGGTCAAGGCTTGACCTTCTCTTGGGATTCGGGTCACTTTGTGTTTATTATAAATACTTCTTTCCTTTTGTGCAAATGCATGCTAATTATGCAATATTAATAGATGCGTGCATAATGCTAACTTATTGTATTTACACCTATTTACATGATGCTTTGCCAAGACGAATAGCTAAAATAAAAGAATAAAGAGTGAGAATCAAGGATTCATCAAGGGTCGAGGCGAGGGCTGGGGCACATGGAGGTCGGAGAGTCGTTGGATCAAGGGTGATTTCTCGATCCAATGCCTGTGAAGGGGGGCAATCGATGGAGGAGTTAGTGGCAGCGGAAGAGTCAAAATTCGGTCGACACACGATTGAGCAACTGGAGGTGCAGCTGAGACAAACAGAAGCTCGACTAGACGACACACACCCAAGAGCTCCAGTGAGGCGGAGAAGTTGTTTTCGATGCGAGGGTGATGGAGGAGGTGACGTCGAGGAAGAGCGGTGGAATGAGAGCTACGATGTGGCGGTCGAAGGTGGAGTAGAGCTAGGGCTCAGTGGTGCACGTGCAGTTGGCAAGGGTGGACAATGGAGGCGGTGATTGCGATGAGTTCTTAGTGTGAATAGGATGATGGTGGCAGAAGGGTCGAAGTAGACGACCAAAAGCACAAAGGCAAATCAGTGTGTTGTTAGGGCAAATCGGAGCTATAACTTCGGTGGTGCGGAGAGTGATGCTACTGAGTGATGAGGCGCAAGGGTCGAGGTGCGTTGATGGCGAGCGGGGCAGTTGAAGTGCAAAGGTGTCAAAGCGAAGGTCGGTGAGAGGTGATCGAGGAAGAAGTGTAAAAGGAGAGGAGGAGAAATAAGAAGCAAAGGAGGAAGAAAGTACCTAGTGTGTCTCCTGGGTATATGGAGATCGACAGAGTTCATCATTGCCTTGATCCAATCGGCAATGGATCAGAGAAGCTCGAGCAGCGGGCGCGTAGCGGTTGTAAGCATAGAGGTTCACTCTGTGGATCTCACCGAAGGTGAAGAAGGTAGGGAGGCTATCACGATCTTGTGCCCATCTCTCTCTCTCTCACGCTATCCTTTATCGGAGAAGACGACGATGGTAGATAACCCTTCGGAGCTGAGGAGCTTGGGTTTTATAGGTGGAGGTGAAGGTAACGATAGGAGGAGGAATGAATTCATTCGACTTCATGGCGATTGTAATGGAGGAGGAGGTTACACGGAGTTGATGATGGAGGTTGTCGTTACATGCATGTTAATTTCAAGGGGGGAAGATCCAAGGGGTGAAGGATAACGACTGAGGGTTAGGGTTTCGGAGAGATGGAGAGGAGGGGGGAGGTGGAGGAGCTTGTGGGTGGAGCTAGGTGCTGGCGTCGAGCTGAAGGGGAAGGCTGGAGTTAGGTGGTGAGGGAGATCAGTAACGGGGGAGGGGAGGAGTTGGGAGCACGTGCATCGCATGTGCTGAGAGAGAGAAGGGAGGCGTAGGGTCACGTGCGTGGCACGCGACCTGGAGAGTGAGAGGAGAGAGAGAAGGGAATAGAGAAGAAAGAAAAGGGAGAAAGAAAAGAGAGAAAAAAGAAAAATAAATTAAAATTAAATAAAAGTGAAAATAAAAATAAATATTATTTGAAATTGAAATTAAAGCAATAATAATAAAATAAAGGGTTAAATAAATAAAATAAAAAATAAAAAAGAAATAGTAAATGAAGTCAAATAAAATAGTGATTTACATAAAAGTTGTTTATCTCGACGAGATCTACAACTTTTATAAAGGACCCAAAATAAAAAATATGTCAATTATACAAAATATTTTTTAGAGGTACTCTATAGATAATAAAATGCAATATTTCTACATTTTTTTGATTTTTTGATAGTTTAATTTGATTTTAATTAGTGGATTAATTTATATACAATATATACGTAATTAAATAAAATCAGCAAAGTTAAACTATGCATACTCTATACAATGTCATATTTTTGTACTCTCTCTTAATTTTCTGATTTTTATGGGCTTTAATTATTTATGCCAAGTTAGAAAGAAAATAATAGAGAAATAATTAGGTCAAAATAAGTGATTTTTGTACATAAAATAATAAGCTCAATCAGGGCAAAAATACATATTATTTAACTATAGATTTTAACCTAATTGTAGCAAAGTTAGTGAATGTTAATTAACACAATTTAAGAGGTTTAATTAGTGAATTGTTAAGGGGATTCTGTTAAAATCTCCATATAAGGTAGATGAATTGTGGATTCATCACCCACATGCATATCCATATTACTCACACACTTGGATACATATCCAAGTACCTCCATACATTCTTAAATTCATTAACACATTGTTCTATACACATACATACATACATACATACATGCATACTCATATTCCTCACACACTTGCATACATGCCCAACTACCTCCATACACTCTTAAATTTATTGACACATTGCTCCATACATTTTTACACACCTACATGCATACATATTCCTCGCACACTTGCATACATGCATGCCCAAATATCTCACCATATGCTTAACTACATACATACCCAATGCTTTCATACCTGACCAAATCCCTCAAATCATACTTGGCTACCCACATTTTACCATGGATTCCCGCATACATAGCCTCCTACCCATATGCATGCCCATATTTAACAAATGATAGATACCCACATACATAGCCTCCTACTCATACGTACCCACGTTTGCACACATATCCTACCCATATGCATATCCATATATGCGTCGTACACTTACATATGTACCACATACATACATACATGTTTACCAATGATCGAGTGTTTGGAATTTGTTTTCTCTTTTTTAATAAAATTTTTAGGTTATTTAATTATGTTGAGAATTTTATAAGATGTTGAACTATGCGAGCGAGCGAGACTGCTCGAATGTAACAACACTTGAGATAATTTGGTTTGATATGGGTCAATTCGGTATATTATCCTAACGTATCCTATCCCTACCCAAGTACATGCAAAACATATATCAAGATTTGCATGGTGTTGTGAGGGGCATTTCTTAGCTTATAAAGGTAAGACCCAGACAATTGTGAAAAAAATGTAAAAAATAACACATGACGGGACATCACTCCCTCAAAATGTATTGAGCATACCACCCGTTGTGTAGGACCACACTTAACCTAATGTGGAAGGACGCACGTGTGCGAATGAGGTTTTGTACGATTTCATGCAATACCCTAAAATGCAATCGACATGCTGTGCCTATCTAACAAACACTTAGTATACAATTACTTACAGTTAAAATAATGATTACCTAACAAACAAAATTATATTACCCATTAATATCAAGCACATGAATATTTAAAATATATATTACCCTAGCACTCACACATACCCACACACACACATCAACACATACACACACACAAATTGCATTTCTAATTCACATATGACAACAAAATCACATAGTAAAGAAAAATCACATTATAAAATTCTATTCAGTGCATCATCCAATAAGACAATATCTCTTAGGAATTTCAATAAACACTACAATGTATTTCATATGAACATACATACTCATTGCAAATCAAAATAAAAATGAAACTATTACATGAGAAAAGTAAAGGACAAGCAGTATACATAAGTAACATGAGGATGAGATGGGGGAGATGCTCGCTGGTGGTCAGAGATGGAAGAGGAAGAGCTTCTCCACAAAGGTCGAGGTTCCTTTTCTCCACAAGGGCAGAGATGTGACTACAATTAAGGATGAGATGGTGGAGAGAGGAGGAGAGGGAAGGTCAGGGATGGAGGAAGGAGGAGAGGCTAGCAAAGAGGGAGGAGGTCGAGAGGAGACGGAAGGCGAGAGCTAGGGTAAGAAGATGAGTCGAGTGGAAATGAGAAAGAGATTGGTTATGCCTTCTGTTTAGCAGAATATGCAATTAAAATATGCGACGACACTGTGGTCACATAGTGAGGCACCAAATTGCATGCCTCAAACTTGTGGTCTCATATTTAGCTATTAGACCACTAATTGAGGAAAAGTGATTGCATTAGCTACTGCGATCACAGTACGACTACTAGTTGCCACAAGGTCGTGCTAGTAAATCAACAGATTTCTTGTGATGAATGTCAGATCAACGTTTTTCTATCTTCAAAATGCCACTTTGGTTCCTGCTAAGCCTCCAAAGGCCAACCAAAATCGTCTCCGAGTAACTTCAAAGCCACATGTCCAAGATAGGAGGGATCTTTGGTATTCTATTGATATGATCTAGAAATAAGAATTGCCAGTAGTTTCACGAGATCAAGCACCCTAGTCAAACGTAGCTAGTGGTCAGAAACCCTCAGATCCAGCATGGTTGCAGGAAAAATTTAAGTTTTTTAGCCCTTGAAAGTTCATCATTGTTCGATATCCTAAGTGGATCCTTAATTGATTTTACAAATGAGATATGACATGAATGAACTTGTTGATTTACCATGTTATAGGTGAAGACCGAGTTCAAAGATATTTAGATGGTTTGCGTGTGGCTCCTGATGAATTTGAATTTTTTAAATCATGTTCAATTCCATAGCTAACATCTCGCAGAGACCATCGACATGGTATAATCTTCAATCCTATTGTGGGTAACACAAGAGGAACCATAGTGGGGCCATAGTGGACAAGTTCGCAAAGAATGACATTGATTTAGAAGTCGGATTCACGGCCGTATCCGACGAATTGCTTTTTATTTGCCCAAGCAGATGAATTTGAGTTCCTTGCTGAGCATGAGATCCTCTGTTGTAACCCACGTTACAACAGAGATGCTATAATCCCATCTTTTTTTTGCGAATTCGCTCCCGAATATCCAACCACATAGATTGGATCTTTGGTTAATCCTCTACATATCTACCAAATTTCAGAAAAATCCGATACCATTTGCTATTTTTATCTTAATTGTCAAATATCTGATCAACATTTAAGCAACTTAAATCCTATGTACAAAACAACCAAACCTTTGACTATTACAATAAAATAGCAAATGATATCAGATTTTTTGTGAAACTTGGTAGATATGTATAGGATCAACAAAAGATTCAAAGCAAATGATATTAGATTTTACGAAATTTGGTAGATATGTATAGGATCAACCAATTATTCAATCTATGAGGTTGGATTTTCAGGATGAAATTCATTAAAAAAAACTAAAACGGGATTACAACATCTCTTTTGTAACTAGGGTTACAACAGAGGATCACATGCCCAACAAGTAACTCAAAGTCATTCACTCGGACAAATAAAAAGTGAATCCTTATAGGCGACCGTGAATCTGGCTTCTAAATTAATGCATTATTCTTCGCTCACTAAGAGCTTGTCCCCTGTGGATAATGTTTCTCCCACTATGGTGACTCTTGTATTACCCATTAGTTATTGAATTAAACATGGTTAAAAAAATTCATCAGCCACATACAACCAATCAACATGGTCTTTGGATTCTTTCTTCACCTACAACATTCCTAGGGTATCGATAAATGATTGCTTTTCTAAGGCTGAAGAAAGCTCAAATTCTTTTACTGCGACCACACTACAAGAAAAATGAGTTGTGACCACGGAATGTGGCTACGGAAACTTGTGGCCACGATAATTCCGTGGCCACTAGTTTCTCGTAGCCACAATCCGTGGCCAAAGTCTTCATGTAAGAGTTATGGTCACGATAAGTTCTGTGGCCACTTGTAGTGGCCACGGCATATTCGTGGCTAGAGAACTCTCGCGACGAGACGTGTAGCTACGGCTACTGGCCACGATGTGTCGTGACCAGAGCTCAATTCTGTGGCCACAAACCCCATAGCCACAACTTATTTTCCTTGTAGTGCCAAATCATATGCATTAATGAATAGATTTCAATATACGAACTTTTACCAATGAATATGACAAGAAAAAAACTTAATGTTCTTATACATTAAGAAACTTGTGTTGTTTTTCTTTCTTCCATTCGAATCGAACGGGACGATTATTTAACTAACCAAATAATTGAACTTATATAGTTAACCCATCAATAAGACCTACGTTTCTAGGTAGATTCACTATAACTATTAACATATATGAGATTTTTCAAGTAAATAAAAGCTCATGTATGTTGATACAAGATTGGTTTTTGCATAGCAAATAAACGATAGCTCCTCCGATTTATCTTAATAGAATAATATACAAAAATAAGTCAAGTAGAGCTACTAACCATAACAACAACCAAGTAAATCATCTTCCACTTCAACCTCCGTTTTCAGAGGATTAAATACCACCCACTAGTTATCTATATTAGACTACTTCTTGAGCGTCAAATCCACATGCTTCTTGACAAGCACCTAGCAATACGCCCTTATGAAATCCCATTAAATCTTGAACTTTCACATTGAGTTGTTCAACGAACATTCGATTCCATAAGGGCCCATTTTTCGATGAGTTTTTTCATCCCATATTTTGATGAGTTTTTTCATCGAAAATTGATTTTATAAGGACCCATTTTGGGGGAGTTTTTTCATCAAAAATTTGATTCTATAAGAGTCAAATAGGAAAGATACTATTTTTTTCCTAAACTAAAGATTTAAGAACTGTTGGGTTTCCTTGCAATATTGGGTTTCCTTGCAATATTCCAGCCCCAACTTGGGGGGCTTATAATTTGACCCCTTTGCAGGGGTATCCTTGCAATATTCCCAGCAAGTGGGAGCCCCATTGCAACCCATTCCTGGGATTCTCGACAGGGTAGGAGGACCCCATTTGTTCCAGCCGATTCCAGGGCATCCAGTGTCTCGTCCCCCCCCCCCCCATTTCAGTGAGCAGCAGCTGTAGGGTTTTTTGAAACCCTCGACATCTTCCTCCACGAGAGAGAGCTCGAGCTTGGGCTCGCGAGGAGCAGCATCTCGAGTTCGTGCAGCAGCAGCCTGGGCTCAAGAGGAGCAGCGGCTAGGGCTGCGTGTTGGAGAGAAGCCACCGTTTTGGGCGAGTTCGAGAGGGAGCAGTTGGAGGTCGTTGTTGACGACCTCAAGAAGCCGGAGTCATCATTTGGGTCTCCATCCAGGAACCCACAAGGGAAGATACTCCATCTCCTTGTTTTGAGCACAATATTGGTATAGTTAGATACCTAGGGATAGTTTGATACTTGTTGGATAACTATCCATTGTGTGTGACTTGTACCTTGATTTTGTGGACAACAAAACCGGGAAGAACTTTAGCTCATTTGACCGTAGTGGAATTGTTGACGGTCTTGCCCCGTGGTTTTTCCCTTGCTCACATTGAGCAAGGGTTTCCACGTAAAAATCTTTCTCGTGTGGTTACTTGCTTGCTTGTGATTGTGCTTGTCATTGTTGCTATTGAGCTCCCGTGTGGGGAACATATATTCTTGTTGTGCCATCTTTGCTGCAGGACAGTTTTAAGAGGATATTATACTGGGTTGTTTGTTCCGCATTATCCCAACAAGAACATGTAAAATTGACCCTAGACATTTGCTCTCCCAAACAACCTCAGGGAGGGCCCTGTCTACACTTTTCGACCATGAGAGCCATCCATATCGATGGATGATGCATCGAGCACTTTCAAACACCATGAGAAAAACGGTACACATCCAGACAAATTATAACACAGATGCCACATCTTCCATTAACCAATTACATTTATCATCATATTATTCGTCTACTGACATTGAGGAATTTACATATCCATTCACCTCAAAACAGTATAGCCTACTGGCAAACAAACAAGACCAACACAAATTTCGATCTGGCTAATTCTTATACTCATAACCAACAAAAGAGAAAAAGGCTGTGATTATCTGTTCTTCTATGATGCATTACATGCCTTACCCGCGCCTTAAATCTTATTCAACTAAGATCTCCTGCCGTTTAATGTAGCAACTCAGAAGACGCCGCTCAGTAGATTGGCTGCCGTAGAGAGCGCGGCACCAGTGATGGCGCACTGCACCACCTGCTCATGGGAGGTGTCGTCGGAGGTCAGCGCCAGCGCTGCTCCGGTGATCGCTCCAGCGACAGCACTGTTCTTCTGCATTGATAGTTATGTAAACTGGTTAAGATCAGGAAGGGTCTGATGGTGAACCAGAAAAACCAACATAGATCTAGAAATGCCGACTGACCCAGTCATGAGAGCCCCGGGCCTCCTTTAGGCCATAGGTGAGACCAGAATAAACACCAGCAGCCAAACCTGCTTACAAATGGAGATTACATACGTCGTTCCATACCAGAAAAAGGCTTACATCGAGTAAAAAAACTTACCCCATTGGAATGTCTCCCTCCCTGTGTTTTTTACCTGAAGATAACAACATTAAGCAAAATTAAACTATGTTGTATAATTTAATTATATACGAAAATGTAAAATATTTGGACAAAGATGGCTCACCAATGCTTCAACGGACTTGCTGTAATTCTCCCCTGCATTCATGTGTATAAGTAAAACCCTCAGTCATGAAACAAATGAACTCAGATTCATGAATCTGGCGAACGAACGAAAAATTAAAGGAACATGTATAGAACATATACCTTTGAGGTCTGGCAGGCGGTGCTTCTTCGCGCCACCAGAGAGATCAGGGATTGCACCAGGATCCACACCTGCACCTGGTGATATATATAATAGGATACATCAAACTTCATTCGATATCATTCTTATCTTTCCCAATGTATCTCCACAGTTGATTTGTTCAGATTTCAGTTTCAAATTTCTAGTTTATATTGAAATCAATGAAGACTTAATTTGCTATGAATATATGTTGTATATATGCACGCACAACAAAAGCACGACTGCGAAATCACGTAAATGCAAAGAATGTTCTTAAGGCAACGATACAAGGAGACATGAATCCTTGGGTAAAATAATATGATCCGACGTAATTATTCTTATAGTTCATGGCAAATCAGCAAAAGATAATTCACAGCCTTTCTAGAAAGGAGTTATTGTCATGAAGTATCCACGTACTCACGTAGTATATACAAGCTGTCAAGGAGTGCAGGTCAGAGGAATGACTTGAACTAAAGGTTATAGATATAAACTTTGAAAGGAAGAGATGGAGACTTTAATTTCATAATATTATTATATTATTATACATCGAAAATAATCCAACCCATGTAAGGATACACGCATTAGATTTGAATCAGTGGGTTCAAACAACTACGCAACTGAAACTGTTAGCTAAACCTAGACTGTATAATTAATCAGATCTAATGAACTGCAGACCTTCCACCGCGGAGAAGTAGGCTTGCCGAGACACAGATTGGATCGCTCCTATGCCGGCAGCTTTGAGGAAGCTATGTGCCACCCGGTTGAGAAGAGGATGACCGAGATCGAACAATGTCCCATCGTCAAGGCTCTTCAGATCGTCCAACAGAGACCTCCCCTCCGTGCCGCTCATCCTCGACCGCCGGATCGACCCTCCTTCCCCTTCTCTGGAAATCAGAACGTTCTCACGCAGAGAGTGCTTTCGATCTCACAGCTTATGGTTCCGAGAGGATCGACTGATAAAAAGGAGAGGGTTGCTGCTAGGCCGTGCCGGACACGTGTCAGCAGAGGAGGACGTGTCCCCCGGAGGAAACGTACGTGGCCCTCCGCATGGATACCGCGCGCGGAATACGTGCCTCCCCTCCCGAGCCCAAACGACGCCTGACGGGGTCCGCGCCATCTCGCGCTCCAGATTAAAGGGCCGATGTCGGACGTCCGATCTCCATCGGATGGATGTGGTTAGAGGTAAAGGAAATGGACCTAAGCCCATCTAACGTTGGAATCGGGCCTCGTCCGATATGGGCCTAAACCGGCCCATTTCGGCATCTATTGTCGGAATCATTCTGTCATTCTCATTGGAATTTGTCCTGAACTGCTTATGAGAAATCGATTGATTTGGCATTTTTTTGCAGCAAGAACTTACCCCACAAGCTACTCCAGTTGATATGCTTTTAGTGGTTTAGAGTCGCTGGCATCTTTCTTCCACAAGGCATGCGCATTATCATCCAAGTGGATGCACAATAAACATTATATAAAGGAGGATAAAATAAATTCAGATAATTTGCACAAAATTGATTATTCCTAAGCTCTTACAAAGAATAATTAAAATTTGTCATACTTCATTCATGTCTTTGTGCACCCACAGATTATTTTTTAACAAACGCTCTTAAATGGACCTGATGATTGTCGGTAAATATTATTTTCCATCGGTCTCCACTTTCCTCGTCGCAGGATCTGAACTACCAACTTATAGATTTCAACAAACTTAACAAATGAACTGAAACACGTGGACAGACTGAAGGAATAATTAATACCTCAAATGGTGGCCACAGTTAATCCTCAAATTTCAAACGTTTGACTATACCTGTTTACCGTTTTATAGTACTTTCATCTTCTCATGTACCCCACTCTATATCAGACAATATACATAAAAAACGATACACAAATGGCTAACTAATCTATGACTACTGACGGAGAAGTGACAGAGCACAAAATGTCCTCATATTCACACGTATCCGAAACGAATTATATACAAACATATACAGCACATCGTTGTTGACGTTTTCATGCACAGACACAAGTAATTTTCTATGCGCATTCAATATCTGCGTAGAAAATTCCAATGCAGAGGGGTCGCTTGACATCATTGTGTTTGAATCGATTCCAGATGCGGGTGGTCTTCCCTGACTTGTTGGGTATCATCGTCCCTCTCGTTTCCAAGACTTGATGGAGGATTTGCCGTGGTGGCTGTCCTTCGTCGTCGATGCCGCTCCTGCATCTTCTGTATGGCGGAGATCGTCCGCATCACCGCGAACGATGGTAACAATATACCCACAGCTCTCAACAGGAACACCTAAACAGACAGAATGATGATCACCAGGATTCACTATTTATTCATTATTATAGTAAATATAATTCCACATAAGTTAAGTTAAGCAGTAACTTAATTACAAGACATAAGCAGAAACAGAGACAGACGCACCGTAAAGAGGGTGAATGCATGATGATCGGTATCGAGAGCAACGACATCGATTAGGTTTTTAATCAATAAGCCGATTGTGAACTGCAATAGTAAAGCCAGAGTGAGAAGCATATATAAGAACATGACTCTGTAATCAAGGCAATTGTGTTCGTTAAGCAAATATTTGCTTACAACAATGACGACCAATCGACAGAAAGACGTGTTTCTGCTGGTTGAGAGAGAGCATGCAGGCGTGTAATCCATGGAATCGTCATCTTCATCGGAGCTCGAATGATCATGATCTTGTCTGAGGACTTCTAAGCTTTCCCTGTTAACGATTTGCAGAGCAAGTTCATAAGTTTTCAGTAATCAACAACTGAATATGTGCTCTTTATGTGAAAACAAAAACAGAACTCTCGACCGTCTTAATTTATCTTAATCCAGAGTTTAATTATATGCCTTATTGACGTATTCATTTACCACTAACATGTAATTAAGTCCATAGATTCGATGAAGGGATTCGACTGTCACGTGTAAAGTTGACAGTACACATCCGGAAGGAATCAAAACGTACTTATCCATATTTGGGGACCTCTGCTGGAAGCGCATCAGCATTTGAAAGTTCGGTGGTCAATATATATCATAGATAGAATTAGAATCACAGATGGAGAAAGAGAGATAGCAATACCTGATGGTGACTCCGATGTCTACCAGTGCCTTCTTCGGAGAGACTCGATATCCGGGCTCGAATTTCTGCATCATACATTTTGGCACCTTCGATTATTATACTGCAACTGGTTTATCTACTTCACGGAACCGCAACTAAGAATAATTGTATATATTGAAAGGTGACGTAAAGCGAAAGCCGTATTAGCATATAACCATATTCTAATCACGAACGGTTTGTTAATCTTTTAGAGATTAGCATCTGGCATGTAGTTCATGCTGAGAGGAACAGAGAGCTGCCAGAGAGGACACCCTGGAAGGAAATAAAGCCTAGCGTGGACAGCCATGTAAAGGCCGTCAATGATTGCCCATATGAGCAAATATAACCCAAACACAACTAAACCAACACCCTGCAGTTGTACTTAATCACTTCTAATCACCCACCACATGGAGAATAAAAAAACAAAACACGATAATTAATTACCTGAAGGCAAATCTCACAGACGGTGCTCCCTTTCTCATCGCACCACCTCTGTACGCATCCTCTGTGCGCAAACTGGAAGATCAAAATATGGATAATTAATACAACTGTTGGATTAAGATGAAGTGGATGTACATGATATTAATAATACCTTGAGAGTGCCAGAGCAGGCACAGGGGGTTTCCATGCTCGATGTGGTCTCTTCCTCTTCTTCGTGGCAAATCCTGCACAGATGCACAGGGCCATCTTCGTTGATTAGTAGCACAACCGCGCCATCTTCTCCTCTCGCTTCCATCTCTCTCGCTTTGTGTGCGTTTCTTTTGTGGGTACCTTCTTTTCTTCTCCCTCAGTCCACCGTTTAAATAAGGAGCAGGGGAGTGGAGTACATAAAGTGCCCTCATGCCTTTTAAATATTCACAGATGTGTCCATTTTAGTGTTTGACCCACGAATGCAACTTAGGTGTTAATCACTGCTGGAGTGGCTGTGAACGCGGTTACAGGTTTAGGTTGACTTCTGCATTTAATATGTGTTTGACCATTAGGAGAATAGTTGGGAGACTGGGTCTAATTACTGAACAAAACATCTGCCTCTGTGATCAACCCATATTTATGATTCAGATCCCATTAAAGATTAAAGAAACCATTGCCCTTTTAGTATGGTAATTACTGATTCCAGTGTCACCACTGAAGTGCAGAGATATTCGTATTCGAGATTCCCTTCACAGTGAAAGAGTTTAAAAAAATACAGTCCTCGTTAATTGTAGTAGACGACAGAAAGAAACGTATACAAGTCGTGCAAGTTGATGACGATTAGGATAGGGAGATAATGACGAGGCATGAGGATAATCCATAATAAAATAGTTAGATGATGATGACATGGGAGTGAATGTGCATCTCAAATGACATGGCAGAAAGAAAGGGGTGCGGGTTTTGGTGGGAACGGGAAAGAAGCGGAACAAATACCGGTTCCCACCGCACCTTGGTCTATTTTTTGACGTTTATTTTGACAGGTGTTGTTTCCTTGATTAATAAGATATAATAATTTCCTGGCAATTAGGTTCGATTTGAAACTGAAATATCCGGATTTCAGTGGAGTTAGTTTTGCCAGAGAGGAGTATAGTTAACGTGTGGCATGAACTTTTGTCGGGATGCAAATTTATTTCGTGGATTATATTGATTTATGTTTGAATGACACTGGCCCAACTGTCGTCTCTCCATCAAAATATCCATGCCCACTACTAGAAATGAGAAATGACGGTTTGATGAAGACTCGAAGCTCGCCCCAGAACTTGAATGTTGAGTTCCTTGAAATCTTATATGTTGTGCTTTTTATAAGCTAACTTGCGAGTTCTTATTTAGGTTTAGGTAAAATAATGAACATGTATTTATTCATAGTGACAATATCTCACAATAATAGCATTTTCGTGATGATATATGCAATATACATTACCATTTTAAAAATAAATATCAAACAATGGATAACACAAAACTTTGATATCTAAAGTTACAATCTATTACCGTATATTAAGCAGGCGATCTTCACCCCAATTACTTTTTGCCACCTAAATTCCAATTTTATCCTTAATATTTACTCCATCTACCTCCTCCCCAATTATTCCATCGACCTCATCTGCATTCCAAATCGTCTTCATGCGCATTTGTCGTCATCCTTGTTTCCCCTAACCTAGAAATTGAGGAAGGTCGCGAGCGCATGTTGTCAAACTAATTCTCCCCAGTTGCACGAGGAGAAGGCCAGAGATGGCGTACAAGGAAGCTCGATGCTGTGTTTTGGCCAGACTGGGGCTTGGGTTCTTGATTGATTGCAGGTCGATGGGTGTACGTGTTGAGAGAAGGATTGGTATTGATTGGAGATGGGGAACCCAAGTCTCATTGCGCATGGAGATGTTGATGACAATGGAAGCATCAAATCCTATGCAGAGGACGGTTGCGGACGATTCTCAATCTACAACGCGCTCATGCTCAATGCTCCTGGTGAGGCTCCAACGCTTCAGGCGGTAGTTGGTGTTCATATTCCAAAATCAACATGAACTCACAATTAATTGTTCAACCTTTTTTTTGGACAAAATAATTCCATGATCCTATGAGTGTTGTGCATTAAAAAAGTTTTTCATCCTTTACAATTTTAGAGATCAACAAGAGTCTTAACTTGTATATTATTGATCTGCCACAAAACCTAATGATGGGAAACCGAATCGATTATGAGTGTGTTGATGACATTCAGATAATTTTGTGCTCTATCTATAATGTGCGACTGGTTGCTAACATCGTAAACAAAATACATGATTTTTTTGTACATCTCATTTAAAGTGACATCTTGATCATTGCTCGATTGCAAGTTTGTTGATGACAATCCATTATAATCACTCAGTTATAAAAATGAATCTATTTTCCACCGATGAAGGTGACTTTTTTGCATTTTATTAGAAGTATGCACACCAGAAATCCTTTGATCTTTTTATGGTCTAGGGGTCATCAGAAAAAAATGCCAGGTGAAATTAATGTTGATCCAAAAAATTAATTCGGGTTGGCACCATAATCTACATAAACTAGAGCTCATTTTGTGCAGTGTTAGCATGGAATTTTTTAAAGGGTTTGCGATGTATATATGAAGTCTACTAAGGGTAGTAACGGGGTATCGAGGACACTATGCCTTCTTTTTCACATGTGGGACCTAAATTTGCAGTCCTATAATATGGATATAGATGACAATACCTCTTCATTTTTTGTATGTGGGAATTATATTTGCAGTACTGTAAAAATATTACTCCCCAGGTATTGACTTTAGCAAATTTGTTGATGTTGCATTATCCATCATGGTAAAAGAAAGAGATAGAAAAGGAACTTACTCCCCTATGTTAATTTGATCATTGTAGATGTTATCAACAATATTGTTACCTCTCCCGTGCTTTGCATAGGCGTGCAATATATTAAGTAGAAAGATATAGAAAGAAAAAAATTAAATCAGACACCATTTGTAATAGAGCAAGCATCAAATAAAAATAAACACTGGTGTGCAGTTATATGTAAAGATGATTTCTTCGAATATAAAGTTTTGGTATTAAATTTATAAATCAGATATGATCGAATATATCAAGCGTTCTAACGATGTATGAACCAACAGTGCATATATGTTTGGATGCAATTTAATTAGATATTTTTTTACATATAACTATATATTTAATTTCTTTATTAATATTAATATATATGCGTAATCTATATGTGGGTGTGTTCCCTTCTAGAGAATTGGCACATTCCGGACTCAATATGATGGGCGGCGAAAGGGTGACGTCTGTGCTTATCCGACACACGAAAGGGAGAGATTCTTTGGTATTTTGGACAACCCCTCTCACTCTATCCATAACAATGGTAGGTCAAGTCTATCCATTTCTTTTTTTTTATTACAGGGAATTGGAACGAGAAATCCCAAGATTCCTTTTCGTTATCTTGGGTTATGTTTACTTAATAGTTCTTCTTATTTTTTATTCCACAATTACATCACTTTTTCTTGTTTCTCTCCGTTCAAAAAACGATACTAGTGTATGATCCAGCGCTTCGCGGCGGGTTAGAACGAATACAATCATTTGTAATATCTTTAAAATTATAGAACTTAAGCAAGATTTCAAATCAAATAATGAGAGTTGTCTGAAATATGGGCATTAAATATTTTTTTACATCATATCATAGCCTTATATGGTCTCACCTACACAATATTGCGGTCCAATGACGTAGCTACATTGAAGTGGTGGACAATATATGGGAAAAGAGAAGAGAATGATACAAATATATGTTTTGGAAAAAATATGGATACTTGAAAAATTATGGACAAATTATATTGATCAGATGTTATAATAGAATAACAAAATAGAGTATTTTAAAAAGAAAATGGATAAATTATGCTAGTGAGAAGATTAAATCGCTAACAACGTTAAAAAATAAATCAACTTCAATATATCAAAATACATGCATGCATTTAACAAATAAACAATAGCATGAAACTATATAGGGTGCTAATATAAACCAATATAATACTCAATAAGATACGGAATCCGATATCAAGGTAGAATAGTGGAAGAAGTAGACTATAAAAATAATTAATGAGGTCACTTGATAAACCTTATTCTAATATAATATTCGAATATGTAGAAATAATAAACATGCTATGTACACAGTGAAATATGAATACATGTATTTGAAGTAAAATCTAATAAAGAAATGCCTACATAATCTTTAGAAATAAAATTTTGAAAAATATAACAAAATCAATACATGTTAGCTATATAGATTTCGTTGCATTCATGGCATCTATTTATATGCTTGTACACATAAAGATTTGATAATAAAATTTAATTTCCCACAATGTATTTATTGTAAGATTTTAATATATATATTATTGATTTTAAATACTTTTAAGGCTAAGTTTATTTCTTTTTTATCAAGAAGAATGTGTTAATTTTCACCAACATTCTGAAGGCTTTAACATTAAGTTATTGAATAAAAAATGCATAAGCACGCGTAGATAATATTAAGACTTGTAAATTTATTTTTTTTTTAAAAAATATATATAATTTTACAATACCAATAAAGAGGAATGATAAAGTAGATTTTCTTTTGCATTATCATTGATACTTATATTCATAGCTTACGTTTCAAAAGCAGCACTAAGAAAACATCATCGCGGTGACAAAAATACCGAAGACAAATATATAATATTTTATAGTATACAAAAATACTGAATTAGAGATTTATGGAAAAGATAATTGCATCATATAATATAATGAATTGGTATTTCATTTTTTTTAAAAAAATGCACTTATGATGGAGTTTATTTATATAAATGTATTGAAAATCCTTCTCGATAAGGATAGTGCAATATTAAATATTTTTTAGTCATTTATAAATGAAACTGTACAAAATATAGATATGCAGTATAGAACTTTTCAACCTCATATATGAGAAATCCAACATAATAGGAATATGTGTATTATTTAGTACATGACAGTAAGATTTTAGAAAAATTACCAGCAAAAAATATGGCAAAGCAAGAATGGAATACTTTTTATCTTCCATACAAAAATCCAACAATTGGAATGACTATGAGATCAACCATATAAAATATAAATCTAGGTAATTAGTAAAAGGTAGGCAATGCTCTAAATTTGTATAACAATATTTATGTTTTTCATGGAAGGTTCGTGACCTATGCAGGAAAATGTTGAAAGTAAGCAATTTAACTATTACTATAATATATTCAGACAGAATAACGAATGTGCTTAATTTTTTCAACGTATGACATAAATCTTATTTCTCTACTATGGTGAATACCTTGTTTACAAATAAATTTATAAAAATATATATTTTCTATTTATTTAATCTTTGTGCATAGTTAAATATATTAGTTGAGGTATTCATAAATTTTATAATAGATTTTACTCAACTTTAGATATGGATTGCTAATTAATATCATATTTATTTTGATCAAATATAGGAGATAGAGGCTTCAAAAGCAGATGGACTCCAAATATAGGAGAGAGATAGAGAGTTTGAGAGAGAGAGAGAAAGAGAGAGAGGGTGTCTGGGAATTTAAATGAAAGAGAGTTCGTGTGAGAGAGAGAGACAGAGATCGTGTGTAGGAATTTAAATCAGAGGGGGAGTTGCCAGAGTAGAGAGTTGGATTGGGAGTGCTACGTGTAGAGATGAGATGAATAGAAGGAGAGGATGAGAGAAAGACGGACCGAGCATTTATGAGGGGGGGGAGAGTACGGGGAGGGAGAGACCAATTGAGGGTAAAAGGAAAGAGAGACGGAGAGATTGTCCACGCGGCATATGCTGAAGAAAAAACCCAACTTTAGATAGGGATATAGATTATCTCCTTTGTATTGTCTAACTCCATACCAACTATCGCTTGTTTTACAACTTCTAACACTTAGTTTCATGTTTTCATGAATAATAGATACACAAGGAATAAGAATAATTCATACATATCTAACATCTATCCATCAAAACAAAATTTTTTAATCAATAAAAAATACTCCAAATATATTCAATCATTTAATAATCACAAAGTATGAGAGTATGTTATAAAAGCAGGAGATTACTACTTGACAACTTGTGCTTAAATATTTAGGGTGATTGTCGTGTCCAATAGGGTTCGAGAGTGCAAGAAGTTGCAACATATGGTATCCGAGCGAGTTTTCTCTAGTAGTGGAAATGGCTACCAGCGAGGAGGAGCCATCTTTGCACAGAAATATGAGGAAAAGGTACTTGAAATCTACGACCATCACTATCAGTAATGATGGATCATATCGTAATAAGGACGTTTCAAATATAAGTATGAGAGTTTGTAACACCCTCAAATATAGTCCTATATCTAATACTTAGAAAGTATAAGAGTGAGTTATAAAGGTGGGGATTACTACTTCACAACTATAGGTTAAGCATTTTGGACGATTGTTAATGAGTCTATTAAAGTCGATCTAACAAGTTGTTAGAATTTTCTTCGATAATGGATCGGATTTAGGCTCGAATAAAAAATCTCCTTAATTTTTGTTAGGATTTTTTATTCCAACATCCTTACTTCTCAAAGAACAACCTTTGGTCTGTGAAATCTTATTGCATAATACAATCCCAGCTACCACATCATGTAACATGAGGATCTCCTTTTCAAGGGATATTGATGTAAATTCATTGTTTACATCAAATCCATGATTGAGACTATCCTATGTGACCTCCAATTTCTATCTTCCCTTTTCACGTCGAGAGATTCCCTTTCTTCGGCTAGCTCACCTTCCTCTTAGGCGGCTTCAGGAATATAATTATTGGAGCCCAATGCATAGATGATGTAGCTCACCTTCCTCTTAGGCGGCTTCAGGAATATAATTATTGGAGCCCAATGCATAGATGATGTAACATGTGATATAAATTTTAAAATGACATATCTGTTAGGTCAAAGAAGGTTATTTATGATACAAGTATTAATATCATGATATAGTAAAGGCATTCTTACACCATGAACCTAAAACATTGCTAATTACTTTCTCGACCATATAAACATCATACTTATCACATGAATCATGCAAACTTGCTCTCTTTAACACCATGAACTCGTCATTAATTTGACTCTTCTTAAGTCAACTTGTTTGAATTAAGGGATTTTTACCCGACAGACCCTATAAACTGTTCAAATTACCTCTACGACCTCTGAAACAACCTAATTCCCCCCTCAATCTCGTAAACTTGCTCCGTCTTCCCCACAGACCATGTTGTTAGTTCTACTTTTACTTGAGTCAATAGTGTTGTCTAATCTAACTAGAGGTGAAATTTAACGGTAGATCTTCCACCTCCTTTCTCTTCTTCCTAGACTACAAATCTCTCTCTTCTTTCCTCTCTCCTCTACGCCTTGCCACTCAATCGCCAATTCTTCCAGCCCCCATCGTGACATCACCCTTGCTCTCGAATCATATGCCATTTTATATTATTTTCTAGTGACATCCGTCCTCCAATTCGCTCGTGATAGGAGTGAGTAAATCAGAGGCCTTTGAAATGAGGTGGCCCGACGTGATCGCCTGCAGCTTCATCAGAGATTAGGAGCTCGACGACCAACGAAGCATCAACAGATCGCCTGCAGCTTCATCGCGCCAATAGATCATTGCCATTACCGTCCACAAAACCTTCCTGTACACTCCTCTCTCTCTCTCTCGCTCTTTGTCGTGTTGGGGTTTGGGGAGTTGGCGTGGGCGAAATAGAGGAGGGAGAGGGAGAGCGGGAGGCGATGAGGGAGAGGAGGAGGTGGGGGAGAGAAGGAGGTCAGGGTTTGGGGAGGCGATGCAGGCGGAACAGAGGAGGGAGAGGGAGAGGGAGAGGGAGAGGAGGAGGCGGGGGAGAGAAGGAGGTCGGGGTTTGGGGAGAGGGTCTGAAGGTCCCTGATGTGGCGGAGGTGGGGGAGGAGGGGAGCAGGGCTGTGGGAGGAGGTGGGGGAGGAGGGAAGCGGGGTCAAGGAGGCGGTGGATGGGGATGGGGCGGGCGACAGACCTAGAGAAGGCGACGGAGGTCGAGGAGGAGGAGGGCGAGGGCGACAGATGTCGAGGAGGTGGGTGGGTGCCGGGTGGGGAAAGGGAGATGAGGTGGAGGGTGAGGGGTAGTGGCACTCAATGTAAATTTAATAAACAAAATGGGTATAATTTACAAGCACATAACGGAATCCGATTAGTTTTAATGGGTATATGGATGGTGATTAACCACACGGTCTGTAAAGTAAGGGTTAGCAAGTTTACGAGATCGAGAGAATAATTAGATTGTTTCGGAGGTCATAGAAGTAATTTGAAAAGTTTATAGATCTACCGGGTAAAAATCCCTTGAATTAAAGTTGTGTTAATTAAATCATGACAAATCAAACGGACGAAAATCCTCCCCTCTCTCCTTGTCCTCTTCCCCTTATTCTTCCTCTTCTTGTCCCTTCCAACCAATCCATTCTGGTAAACACTGTAGATCGAGGTTGGGACACTTGTCTGCAACAGTCTAAGGATTAGTTCCTGGAGATCGAGGTTAGGACGCCTGTAGGTAGACAATCTCATGTGTGTTGTTCCAACCAAGGTTTTTGAAACCGAACCGGACACCGAACCGGAAAACTTGCTGAAATGGTCGGATCGGGTCGAACCATGTAATCAAACTGGTTCAACTGGATGATGACGTCATCATTATTTAAAACCGGATTAAACTGGATCGGTGAAAAAAAGTGATTGAACCGGCTAATCAAACCGAAATGAAATAATATATATATAATACACTTAATATACTTGAAATATATATAAAATACATAGATAATGTATATATTTCACACTATACATAAAGTATTTTTCTTATACACCATCAAATATCATACATATCATATATATATATATATTATTTGGACTAGAAGCTCTATAACTTGATAATAGTTTAATTATATTTAAAACCCAATACATGCAAAAAGTTATGTTAATGTAGTTGATTAGAAGTGTGAAATAGGTAACCAAAGGTCATGAGTTCAACTCTCACTACCAATGAAAATTTTTAAATCGGTTGAACATGGTTAAACCGGGTCAAAAAAATAAGTTGAACCGGACGTGTTAATTAAAATTTAGATAATTGGACCGAACCGGCGTAACCGGTCGAACCGGCCGGTCCGGTCCGGTTACAAAAACACCGGTTCCAACAACGAAGCCTTCACGAAGATGTTGCTACGTTTTTGCTGGAGGTGGACAACTACAAGGGATGAATAGCTCCGACAATAAGCTTCCGGCAAGACCCATTCGTTAGGTACAATTTGGGACAATAGAAGAGGCACGGATGCTGTGCACCAAATTGAATGGGGAGAACCTTTCCGTTAAGTGTCCCGATAGGTTTCGAGGTTCAAAAAGGTGAAATTATGCTGCTCTCTCTCGCATGTACTCGATGAAGTTGCCGGGAGCAACAGAACTCAGATTTAGTCAGGGCTAAGTCTGCTCTCGATGTTTGCTATGGTTGAGGAGATGCAGAACTGTTGACATTTGATGAGAAGCTCCGACTGCAAGAGATTAGGTAGAGGCGGTGAAGCACTTAGCGCGACAGAAATGGAGGAGTGCTCGTGATGCCAGAGAGGTTCCCTGTCTTCAAATGCTGCGTTGGTGGTCGACTCCCTTCCTCTTCGACGTTACCGCAATCAAGAGATAGGTTGCGGACCTTCTTCTTGGCGGAGCACTTCCGTTCTAAAGAGCAAGGTGGTTGAAATCCAGGTGGGCGTTGCTGCAGACGAGGTGCTGTAGTAAAGGTCGGGAAGGTCCAGGACAGATCAACGGAGCTGTAGCGGTGGAGCTTCGACGGCAGCTCGATGTAGGGAGGCAGGGATGAGGGAAGCGTTGAGTGACGAGAATCTTTGATGGTGGCGGAGACGAGTTGCAACAGCGTCGGAGGGAGAGGGGAACTTCTGCCGCTATGGAAGGGAGAGCAAAAGGAGGAGGAAGAAGGCGATGGAGGATGAGGAAGGAGAAGGGCATGATTTCGTAAATTTGACGAAGAAAATTGGTAAATATGACTTATTTGAGAGGGAATCCAATTCCTTTAACAGTCAAGTAGATGTGAGTTAACTATTGGATACATAGCGTAAGAGTTAACAAGTTTGTGGAGTTTAGGTGATAATTATGATGTTTACGGGTCGAGAAGTTAATTGACAATGTTTTAGGATTTGTGGTGTAAAAATCCTTTTGTAAAATTATAATTCTAACATAACAGAATTAGATTTCATGCAGTCTTCGACGGAGATTTGATGAGATTATTAATCAAATCTCTTTGACATAAAATAATCAATTGTTGCAATCAAATTAATGTTGTATTGCTGCCTATAAAAAGAGAGGATGGGTGGAGTCAATTCTCACTGCCATACAACAAGAGAAGGTGATAATGACAACAAGAGATGTAGAATAAAGGATGAGAGTGAGGGAATGGAGAGATTGTACTAGTTCTATAAAAATACAAATTGAGTAAGGTCAAAATAATTAGAAATAAAGTTCATGGATATTAAAGAAATTATATAGTGGACAATTATCTATTAAGTATATTGTTACAAGCTCCATCATTATAGATACTCTTTTTAAAGGATTGCTGCCTAAAATAATTCATGAGAACAAAATGCATGTAGATGTCATTTCATTTAAGGATGTAATTTAGTTTTATTTGGAGTTTGTTATCTTAATTTTTCTTGTAAATGTACATTTGAAAAATATTGTTGTTATTTTCTACAGAAATCAATTCTTGGTATATTCATCATGTATGTGTGTCCGAGTATATTTCATTAAGGTCAACTAATCATATATTGGTATGTATGATTCATCACTTTAAAAGCTGAAAATAGAGCTATGTTTCCATGTAATTAATTGCAATTAGGAATTGACATTGCATTATTATCATTCGTTCATCTGTAATTAATATCTATATATTATCATTCATAATTGCATTAGTAAGAAGCCACATATTGTATGTATATAAGCACATGTAAATTAACACAACTTTCCACATTTTTCATTATTTTATACTAACTCTAAATCTAATAAAATTAACTCCATTGTGTAAATACTACTAACATTAATATATGGAAAATACCAGAAAATAATAACTTGTATATTTTTCAAATAAAATTAAACCTAGTTTTGAGATAAAAAGTCATAAAATCAAACATCTCACATACAATCTCCTATAAATCTCTACTCACTTTTGAATTAAGGTACATTCAATACCTTCAAATCAAGATCAAATTTAAAAGGATCAGAGTTCATATGAGAAACTTGGATTTTGGGTCCACATTGTATATTGTATATATCTACTAATTTTAACTCATTATTTTATGTACATAATTGACTCTTTTTAATTTGATTATTATTCATTTATTTTCGTTGATTTATGTTTAATAATATGTATACAAATATAAATGAAAAATAACACAAAGATCAAAGAAAATGAATCATTTTGATTCTGTATATACGATTTGTACTTACGTACCTTTTATTTTATTTCGATATTTAATCAAATATTATAAATCCCCAAATTTAGATTCATGGGCAAGTGTATCTCTTCTATTTTATTAGATATTATAATGAATTTTTCTTTAATTAAAAATCATAAAAAAATGTAAAATATTAAAATATGGCATTTTATACATGGAATATCTCTAAAAATACCACTTTGTACAGATGACTTCTTTTTATTTCGATCTCTTCATAAAAGTTGTAGATCTCATCGAGATGAACAACTATCATGAAGAACACTTTTTATTTTGAGGTCAATTCTTATTTTCTTTCAATTTTTCATTTTTTTCTCTTTTTGAAGTTTCCGGGAGCGACACGTGGCAACTCTTGGAGCCGCTACACGTCGCCCCCTTTTTACTCCAACCGCCTCCCTTTTGGGACGTTGGATCATGACTAGATCCATGGATCATGATCCTCCCATCTTTTCTTTTATTCTTCTATTTTATTTTCTTTTATTTTTATTTCTTTTATTTGATCCGTAACATGGCCATCTCTTGGTTGTTCGATCTTGGTTGATTGAACAGTTGAGACTTCATCCCTTTTCTCCGTCTTTCCCAGTCAACGACCCATCTCTCCACCCCGCTCACCTGTGACCCCTTCGCCTCTTCCTCGACCAAGTCCTACCTCGCTCTCAACCACCTCCAGCTCTCTCCTCCATGTAGCCTTGACTCTGCCTTAACCACGAACCCTAACCGAAGCCTCAACAAAACCCATCGTCGCGCCCCCTTTCACCCTTATTTGTCACTACAAGAGTGAAGGGCTCCAGCCCCTCCTCTATCCCGGTGAGAGGGGCAACGAGAGTGAGTCAAGAGAAGACGAGCTACGTTCCTCTAGCGAGATCCAGAAGGTACCTGACCTTCTGTTGCAGCTGCATCAACCATAGCTGTCGAGCTCTATGTGTTGTTGCATCGAGCAAGGACCACGGTTGAGTCTCTACTCTAGCCGACTCCCCAAGCACTAACCTCTACCCAAACCTAGGTTACTCCTTTTCCTCTTCTCACCCTCTTCTTCTTCTTCTTGCTCATCTGCTCTGCTACAATACTCCATCCCATTCTTTCACCTTCTTTGAGACTCCAACTAGAACCCATAGGTCAACCCCTCTTTTTGATTCCGATCGACCACCCTCCATCCGATCCCTATACCAAACCACCTCAAGCTTTGCAAGAGCTTGAACTTTAGGACCTACACCTTCTCTATGATGATAAAGATCCCCATATACCTCCATTCCATTCTGTTGATGGTTGTGTCACTAACCCTGCACTAATACCAAAGCCATATCTCCTTCAGATCTAACTTCACGAGGATAGCAATGCTTCATCTCCAAATAGTAGGCTTCTCGATCGTGTGTCGACCAAGCTTCAACCACCAACTCGTGCATCAGACACATCCATTCTCGAGCCATCCTTGAGACCTGCATCAAGACACGCATCGGTAGAGAACTTCTCCAGACTCCTCCACATTCGTCGAGGACTTACATCCATTCCCTTAATGATTGTTCCTCTTCTCCCTACATTGGAGATCATATCCCCTTAGATAGCATCATAGTGGCTTGGATCCTTGAGTAATGCAACAAGACCACCATCACAACAGAGAAGGAGAACCGCTTGATCCTCCACCGTCACCCAGGAGCTAGCTCTGTCGGTGTTTCGTTGGGAATGTCCTATAATTGTGAAGAAAAGGGAGAAGGGGGCATCTACAGTTGTCGTTTGATATACCCGTTCTCTCATCCATCATCGATCTGGAGCTCTCAATGTCAGCCGCTCCAGACCTCGATCCGAACCTCAAGGTTCGAGACCATCGAAGTCTCTACGAGCCACGTCTTCACGTCGCTTGGAGGTTCGAGTCCAAGGCTTCACCCGAACCAACATCACATGCTTCTCACGTGGGCATGCCAAATTTACACCCCAACCCCTACAGTTCATTTTAATTAAAGAAGTGTATTTGTGCCATTCTTATTTTATTTCAATTGCTATTTTCTATAATTGCATTTAGAACCATGTGTTTAAACATTTCTTTGATCCCTCATTTGGCATCATATTTGAATATAATCTGTTGTGTGGAAAAATAGTTGTATTTTTATGAGCTTTAATTGTTTATTATATCAAATTGGTGTGAAATTGCATATTTTGCTTAATTTCCGCTCTGTAATTGCTAAGAAATTCTCAAGTGCTTTAAAAATTCTCGAAAAATCACATTTGGTAGAATTATGTGTTCTCTGTAATACACCCAAAATCAAGTCATTTGCATGCATACCTTGATCTGAATAAGTTATTTTGTGATTTCTGTAACTGGATTTTAATTAATCAAGCAGTGAGTATTTTAGGAAATTAGAGTTGTTTTGGATTCCTATTATATAGATATATCTACAGTAGTTTAATTTGTAGAAAATACTCGCAATTGGTATTTATTAAAATTCTTTTATTTATAAACACCATTCTTTCATTATGTAATTCATTTAAAATTCATTTTGCATTAGTAAAATATCCAAAATTCATAATAGGTTATGTTTTCTTATTTACACATTCTGGCTACGTTTGGGACTTTTTGACTTGAATTGATTGGATAATTGTAAAATAGCCCCAAGGCTTATCCACATTGCATTTCATCTTTCATTACATCTAAAATACCAAAAAATGTCCCTTAAAAACCTAATAACTTTAGGAACTGAAAATTGACCTGAGGATAAAGTGGCATCCTTTTGTTAAATATGGTCTTCCCCAAGTAAATTAAATTCGACCGCTTTTGCATTAAAATGATTAATTGATTTAAGCAGTTTTTTATCAATCCTTAATTGCCGAACAACAACAACAAATTGACGTAATTAGCAAGGCTTTTTCATGTTTTTCAAATAATGTCATTGCTGGGGAGGCACTGCTTCGGATAATTTTCTCCTAAGTAGCCTGACCCCTGTGCTTTCTTGTAATTAATTCCTCTATTTACCTTTCGTCAGCATTGTATTGTTATTGCATTTATTTATTTTATTTGTGTTTATCTCTCTCTGACACAATCTAAATTTATGTGCAAGGACCTGGTGGACCGAAGCGACTGCTTAGGTAGTCAAGTAACTTAGGTGCCCTTGAGGCCATCTCTTCAAAAAGTGAGACAACTAAAGGACACATAATTAATTAAGATTAAGTCGAGCCGTAAGAGAGCGTAGAGTCCTAGGTCTTTATTTCTTTATTTATTTATTTTTGTAATTATTTATAATAATTGCATATTTACAGCAGTTCCCATTTGGGATCTCATGTATGTATCGGACTTTGGACATTTATTCATTTGTGTATCGAGACATGTTTCACCCTTATTGTTGAGGTCATGGCTCAACTTGAGTGGTTCGTAGGTTAGACCTACATTTGTAGCTCTTAGTGATTTCACAGGTCATATTTTCTGCGTATGCTCGTAGTAATCTAGGACTACACTTTTCACTTAATAAGACATACTTGTAGAATGTTTTACATACTCGAATTCTTAACTCGATTCTTAATGAGTAATTTATAAATCTCCATTTCATCACCCTTACTCTATCAGTTTGGCCTTAAAAGCCCCAACAAATGTATGTCAGTAGCATTAATTTTTACAAAATAACATTCATTATTTATGCATTCATTATGTAAATAAGATTGTTTTTAATGCTAAAATCATAGAATAAAGAAATGAAAAGGAAAAATAATAAAATACTAAATGTATTTTATGTCCCTAAACCCCCTACCAAGTCAAGAATTGAATTGGTCGATAAGGAATAAAGTAGGGGGAGATAAGGGCCATAAATCACCTAAAAACCGTATTCTTTTAATTCATCAAAAAAATATTTTTGGGACCCATTTTATTCTTTATTATTTATACATCAAATGAAGATGCTTTGTACATGAAAGCTGTATGTATAGAAAAATACAAAATTGATTTAATGCAAAAATAATGTGTATTGTACAATTATACTCTGAATAAGGTTCCAAAATCCCAATTTCCTAGACCCATATCTCTCAAATAAAAACTTAAAATGTATCAAAATCATTTTAATTGTATATAACTTTTAATAAGCTATTTAATGAAGGCAGTTTCATAATCTTTGGAGTTAATATGTGAAAGTTAGGTTTTATACCACTATTATACTTTATACATGAATGAAATATTCATTTTATTTATTATTATTTTTTATAAATTTCCATTTTTATAACTTTGTAAATATTATTAGTATTATATGTACGTATTAAAGCTAGAATAAAACCATAAAGAAAGCATAAAAAAATAATGTACAAACATACATAGATAAAATACCTGTACTCATACCTATATAATTTATAAACCTATTTATTTAAGTGTACAAATAACATCAAGAAAGTACAATAAAAATATATTTATACACCTAAAAATAAGTTGTAAATATATTAATGAATAAAAAAATTAAATAAAAAATACAAAATAAAAATAAAATGTACAAAATATAGATGAATATACCTATAAATATACCTTTTAAAATTAACTTATAATAAATAAGATAAAAAATAAATAAAAATCATATTAAAATAATACATAAATTAATAAACATTTTTTTATTTTATACCCAAAATTTAATAAAATCATTTACTATTTTAATTAATTATTTTCGAATAAACCCGGCCTTTTTGTTTTGTAGTGTCCGAGGTGGACCAATCAGGAGGTGGGGATTGTTGACCTCGGTCAACAGCCCCCTCTTTCTTCCTCGAGTCGCAGAATGTCAGACTCCCAGATTTCGTGAATTTTTCCGCTGGTGTTCATGATGCTCTTGCTAGGTATGATGCGCGATTCATGGAGACTATTCTTAATTCACACCTTGGCCAAGGATCTAATCAAATCTTCTCGATTCAATCGCATGTCCTTGATCAAGAAGCCCCAACCGCCTTGTATATAAATACGAACCCCTGCTCCTCCTTCCCTTCTTGATCCCTTCTGGAGCCCCTGATCGGGTCTTAGCGTTCATGTGTGGAGGTCAGGTGACAGCTACGCCTCCGTCGTGCTTGGAGTGCGCCAGAGCAAGGAGAGGAGGTGGTCCACGGCGAGCTCCGGCCGCCCTACTCCGTGAGTGCCTTCTCAGGTATAAGTGATGCTTTCCTTCTTGTTTTAGGTATATTTAATTCCCGCATTTCATTTCATGTCTTTAATTTTGAGTTTTAGTTACTCATTTAGCGTATATTAGTTAGGACCCTCTCGCCGGAGCTCTTGAGCTCTGGTTCGTTTTCACCGTGATATGGTCTACCTCCAACACCCTCATCACACCCATTATCTTCCCCTGCGCTTTCTCCATCGGAACCGACCATCAAACAAATCAGATCGTGCCTGATTCACGAATCGAAGGTTCCACTCCACCGCTCTCCGGATCTTCTCTACCCACCTCATTTTCATGCAATCCAGCTTCATCTCTGGTCGAAGCGAGTCACTTCAAGCCATACATATCCCCTGTGTAGGTCCCACGTGCAAAGGAGCCCTTGTGGGATTAGATCGACTTACATAGAGGTTCAATATTCCCATTATTGACCTTGCGCTCATCGAACCTCTTCTTGAGGTTCCGAGCTAATCTGTGGGCATCATCAGCTGCAGACAATCTTCCCGGAGGTTTAGAGCCAAACGCCATCAAAGGAGACTACCGGGTGGAGGAGAGATCAATGATCGAGTGCAGGGAAGTGAGCAGTCCTTTCTTGTTCTTCGAAGAGAGCAACAATCGTTCGACGGACCCCCTCTCTTTAGATTACACCAGAGACGTCGGATCAACCCGAGCCCAAACCGTTCGATAGCCACCCACAATCTAATCTCAGGCGTCCAGGCGCGAAGGGGTATCAACAACGCAGATGACGCCACATGTATAAGTAACCATCATCCAACCATCCATCTCCACGCAATGATGGGGTAATTTGCACACTTCGCCCCCATATTTTTGTGTATTTGTTTATTAGTTCTATAAATAAAATAGACAGTGTAAATAAATGTGGACTTTTTGCATTAAAGCCCCTGTTATTTATTGACATTACAAATGGGTCTAGTCCCATCACCTCACGTGACGTCCCACGTGAGGTGGTGAAATTACATGAGTACACTTGCGGGTTTTTGTATTTTTATTTAGTCCAATAAGTTTTAATATGCATTGTATATTTTTGAGAAAATTACATGTATGGTCTTGATGTTTATTTTATTTGCAAATATACCCTTTCTAGTTCATGTATTTTTAGTGCTTGGATTTCATTTATTAAAAACAACACGCATGCTCTAAAAATTATGCAAAAATAGGGTTAGATGCATGCTATCATGCGCTTTCATGCCACTTTTTTATTTTATCATTTTGGGCATTTTAACTATTTATTAAAATTAAAATGGGTACGTTTTTATCCCTATTTGCATTTTAAAATACCAAAAAGTATAAAAATGTTTTGAAAAATTCCAAAAAATATGTCATCTATTTTAGTATTTATTTACTACAGATAAAAATCCCTAAATAGAAAAGGACTAAAAGGTAAAAAGCCCCAAAATCCTTTATAAAATTGTGAAAAATTAAGAGAAATTCCAAAAATATATTTTCTATTTCTGAATTTTATTAATATTATTATCTATATACTAAAATTGATTTAAAGAATTTTGGATTTTTTGCTATTTTTAATCTTCATTTCAATCCCAGAAAAACAAGTACAGACGGCTCATATTTCTCTTTTACGGACACACTAATTAGCAAAATGAAAATGAAAAGTGTGTCGAGTATTTGCACTTGAGAGAATCATGTTCTAATGAGAGGAAGAGGAAATAAGTACAAAACCCTATATCCTCTATAATATGGCTTTCCATCTATATCTTTGAAGTCTAACAAACTAAAGAGAAGGTGGATTGATGCAAGACTAGAATTATTCCCTAAAATTGAGGGTTGGGTCTTCACAAAAACGTCTGAGATTGGAACTTTTGGTGAAATCTTGACTTTACCCTTGTGGATGAAGTCAACACTAAGTCATACTTCTTATATTTATGTACTTCGAGAGTCTGACAACTGCAGATGTTAAATTCCTTTTGATTAATATTTTGATCAACTTAGAGTCTTAGTATTTTGCATACAAACACCTAACAATTTTGTAGTTTTTCATTTAAGTCCTGGGTGCACAAAAATAGAGGAGTAGCGAAAAGGCTGTGCAAGTTGATTCTATGATGGGAATCTCACCATTGAATCAAATGATGCATGCTGAGTTAGAGGACTTACAGTGCTTCCCATCTCTCATGTGGTATGTAAAATAGAATTTTTAAACCTATCTATATGATGGTATGCAATCGACAAAATCGCCATAAACAGTAGCTACTATTAGTCGTGAAGAACCATATGTTAATTATTCAGAAATGAGACCAAGAGTCCGGTTTTCGATGTCACTTGATGCCTGCCACAACGGGTCTTGCCAGTGCTGTATGAGACCTCTCTCGGCACATGGTCTCAAGTCAAAATAACTAACATTTATTAATTTGACTAGATCCAAAAGTAAGAGACTATAGGTACATGCATCTTGTTAGGGTTTGGACCTAATTACTGAGACAAACAATCCTATGTCTAAGGACTCCATGCACACAAAATAAATAAAAGAAAACTCAAAACATCGAGAAGCAAAATAAAAGAAGGCAGTGAAAACATGAAAAACCGCGACGAGGCCCCCAGGTGAACAATTACCCGAGTACTAGACATCGTAGAGTATAGTGTCCAAGATTTAATTACTATAAATTAATGAATCCCTTTCTCACAAATAAATGAATGAATCTAATTTAATTCTAAGATGGATATTCTCTCCTTGCTCCATTTGTTGCCTCTCCAACTGGTCAAAAGGTTTACACCAGTCTCCACCAAGCTCGGTTGCCCCGGTCTCCTAAGATGTCGTCTCGCGTAGCGGGCCCTCACAACAATTTCACAAGGAGATATATATTAGCAAAGATAATCAAATAAAGTTATCAAAATGAATTATGTACAAAGAATACTTCAATAAATATGTACAAAAAACGAGTCACTAATTACATCAATAAATCAATGAATGAGCAAATGAAGGTACAAAAAATAAGCTACAAAATAGGTTACGCACAATTCTCCCCGACAATGGCACGATTTGATGAACATGAGTTTAGCGAGGGTCTAGAAATCTCACAAGGCGAGATATCAAGTCGATGCATTGACCGCTTAAGAAACCCATGATCAATCAACAATTAACCCACGATATAAGTCAAGCAATAAATAGCAAAAATGCGGAGTTAAAATTTATTATTCTCTGCAAAACTAGGTGTATAGAAGGAAGCATGTAGAGGTCGAACGATAGAGAGCAAAATTGGTAGCCTATGATTATTGCTAATCAATGTATATTATGTACAAACATGTCCTTTATATATATTTGTGGGTTTTTAATTTAATATATTTTTTTATTATTTTTTAATTTATATATATACCATATATAAATATATCTGTATTAAATTTAATTTCCTAATTTTTGTATTTTCTTTATCTTTTTAATATATAATACATTATATAAGATTATATATGTCATATAGAGTATAATTATAAATACTAGTAGAAGTAACTAAAATATAAAAAATAAAGTGTTTTTGGGTTTTAATATTTTTCTAATATTTTTGTGATTTTTCTTGATTTTTTGCTAAATTTTATGCATTTTTATAATATAAAATCCCAAATCAAGGATTAAATAATAGTTTATTTGTTCGAGGATGAGCTTAGCTTAAGTATAGGGGATGATAAATCTTGTATTTATCATCATTAATCACCAACATTTTCTCTCTTGCTTAAGTAAATCAACAACATTCATTGATAATTAACCTTAATTAATAATTTGTGTGTTGTATATAATTGACCTTAATTGTTCTATTTTATTTGACCCTATTATTGTGTAATATTTTATGTATTTATTTCTTATTAAAAATCAAATAGAAATTAGTATAATATTGTAAATAAATAATATAACAAAAATAATATCAAAATGATAAAAGAAATAAAAAATAAAATTGTTTTATATTATTTTAAGTTTTATTTAATTTTTATCTATGTATAGATGACCTCTGATCTCTTTGACTTCTACAAGAAAGTTGTAGATCTCTTCGGGATCTACAACTTAAGTTTTTTAGTTTTTTTCAATTCATTCTCTAAATATTTCTTTTTAATTTATTTCATATTTCTTCAATTCTCTTAATTCCTATTGGGCCACGTGGCGCTTCCACAGTCGCCCACGTTGTCGCTTCTCATCGCTTGATCCGCCCCAATCATGGACTGTTCGATATTTATCCAATGGCTCCCAGTTATCATCAACCTCCCATAGTCCCTTCGAAGCAACGCATCCCTTCATTTAGCATCAACTTCTCCCAATTTCTGCAACTTCCATATCCATTGACCTGCCTTGAAACCACGACCAAACCCTTCGCCAAGCAGTCACCTTCTTCACCTTAATCCTAACCTCTAGATCCCTCTAACCTCCATGCATCACCAACCACTTGAAACCACTGTCCTCAACTATCGGTCACCAACTCCCTCCTTCTTATAACCATACCTCTCCGGCCAGTGTACACCGCATCTACCACTTTTGGTTTCTCCTCCTAGCCTCCCTCCGTCCATCCGTGACAGAGATCGACTAAGAAGAAGAGCGAAGATGGATAACGATCGCCGGCAATATCCATGTTGCATCTGACGTGTTTCAGCTTCCATTGAGGCTTGTTTGAGCTTCAAGCTTCTCCAAGCTTGTTAAGCGAAGATCCAAGAAGCTGAAGGGCTTCTTATCGACCAAGATTCAACCCAACTTTCTTCTTCTTTCTTCTAAAGAGTCTCGGGTAAGTTCACTATCTTTTCTTTCTTCCATTATTTTCCTTTTATTCTGTAATCAATCTTTCATCGATCAATCAACTGAAACCATAACGTCTCTAATCCACAATCCACGCATGCTATCCTATTAGGTCCTCTCGCTTATGCATTCATTGTACCACTCCAATCCATATCCCTCTTCTTCACGAAGAAAGGTCATCTGGGGTTCAAGTTCTTCATTCCATTCGAACCCCCCATTTCATCTCGCAACTCCTTCAAATTGATCGCATTAGCTTTGGCTTTTCTTTGCACTAACACTATAGGTCACTGGGTTTCATTAATCGGAGATTGAGACCGAGCTTCGTCTCTATTTTCTTCTTCGGCAGTACATCACAGATTAGTCGATACAAGGGATCCCTAGCCTTCCTTAGACCATATCTAACTTTGCAACAACTTTAGGCATGTCATTTGAACTTATGTGGAAGCAGAGAAGAAAGGCGAAGGAGAAGCGTCCTCGCTGGAGCCCGATTCTAGCTCCGCCGCCAGCGTAGGAATAGAAAATCTCATGAGAAGCAGATACCGTTGGATCCCCCATATTAGGTGAGATCCAACGATCACCGGAAGGCTACGTAGTGAGTCCGAAGCAACGGTTCATCCCTAAGGCTCGTGTGTAGAGCATGCATCTGAGCCACCTGTGAATCACTAGAGGCGGACACATGGACCGAGACTTCCTCTCCAAGTCTAGACGGGACACGTGCAACGTGCACGTGATGCGAAAAATTGCAACGTCGGTCCTCTACTTTCCATTATTTGTAGATAAGCCTTTCTACCTTTATGTAAATTACATTTTAGCCCCTACGGCTTATTTTGATTGCATTTTAGTCCACTTTTATCCTTATTTGTTATAAAAATTGTTATTTTTATTGTAAAAATGCCCCTGGATTAAACATTGAATATCCTTGTACATATAAATCCAAAAAAGTGATTTTGGTATTATTTGAAAGTTGATTTGGTGCTCTTTACATTAGCGTGATTTATTACGAATTTTGTTGAAAAATCTCACTTGATTTATTCATTTTCCTAAGTGCTTAAATTGACTTTTAAATGAAATTGAAAAAGGATTCTTGGTGGAAAATTGATCTTAATATTCATAATAAATCATAGTGACTCTATTAAAATTGTTGTCATCAGAATAATTGAGCCATTAATTGATTTAGTTGCTTGTTAATTAATTCGACATTAGATTGACATAAAAAGATTAATCATCATTATTGAATGCTTTTGAGACTTAGACCATCACTTGTTTGGTTCATGCTTTATTAGTCACTAAATTAATTCAGGAAATTTCTGTGACTAATTCAAGTTTTTTCTATCATGCCTTTAACCAATGTGATTGTCATAATTGTGATGTTTGTGCATTAGTGTCTTCACGTAAATTAATTGCATAAAAATGTGTTGAAAAATTATCTTTTTTGAGTTATGTGCATCCGCTTGCTATGATCATCCTATAGATTACAATATTAAATATTTGACAGTTAAAATAATTCATCAAATTGCTCATGTCCCTGTGTTCGACCTTGGGCTTCCTAGGTTAATAAATTCAAGCTGAGAACCTCGTCATCAAGATTCTTCTCGGTTCTGCATGATCTGCTAAGTGCCCGTGCTATAACAGACACATATTAATCTATGCATTTAGCGATTCATCAGGGAAGTAGCTTATCATAAGCCCTAGTAGTGGCTCTAGCGTGGTTACTCTCTGCCATATGCTCAAAAATAGTCCATACTGCATCCGCTCCTCTATTCAAGTAATTGCCTCCACAAGCAACACTTACTAATCCTTGGACCTCTGGAGTCAGTCCATTTTATAGGTTCTAGACCAAGATTGACATGTTGATATCATGGCATGGACACTCCTGGATCAAGTCTTTGAATCTCTCCCATGCCCCGTGGAAAGGTTCTTGGGACATCTGTGTGAAGCTAAATATTTGCAACCTTATTTGATTAGTTCTACCTAAGGGGTAAAACTTCTTGAGAAACATGTCCTTTAACTCATCCTCTGTAGTGGCTACCTTCCCCAAATTCTTAATCCATTATGAGCTTTATCTGCTACAACAAAGGGGAAGGCCCTAAGATAGATGTAGCCCTAAGAAACACTAAATTGTCCTATGTTGTCACAAACCAGCTCGACCTCCTGCAAGAACATGTATGGTTCCTCGACTACATTGCCATAAAACTTTGATAGGAGTGTCAAAAAGTGGTGCTTTAGGTCCCCTGCGTTAAGTGGTACTACTAGCCTTATCTTGTTCTCCTGCTGTACAATGCTAGGGTTGTAAGCATCCCTCATGGCTTCCTCCTCAGGCTCGTTTCCTCTCCCATTCCTCAACTGACCAATATCTTGTCTGAATATTTCATTTCTCTGCTCAGCTTGTGCCAATCTAGTTAGAATATCCTTCAGTGCAACCACTACAGGAATTGCCCCATTTAGGGACGACAACTAGCGACGGTTTTTGAATGACCGTCCCTAATGCCTCTTTTTAGGGACGGTCATCAAACAACCGTCCCCAATAACCACATAATGGGGGACTGTATGTGGGCTATCGCCCCTTCTGTATTAACTCAATGGGGATGGTCATTAATGACCGTCCCCTCTGTTTTGAGCAGGCCACTGGACGTTTTCGACCCTTCTGGAAGGTCTTTGGGGACGGTCCTGACCGTCTCCATTGGTCCTCTGTTGGCGTCGCCTCTAGCGATTGGACCAAAGAGGTCGACCAGAGGGGACGATCATAGGTGACTGTCCCCTCTGTTTTGAGCAGGCCACTGGACGTTTTCGACCATTCTGAAAGGGCATTGGGGACGGTCCTGACCGTCCCCATTGGTCCTCTGTTGGCGTCGCCTCTAGCGATTGGACCAAAGAGGTCGACCAGAGGGGACGGTCATAGGTGACCGTCCCCTCTGTTTTGAGCAGGCCACTGGACGTTTTCGACCATTCTGAAAGGGCATTGGGGACGGTCCTGACCGTCCCCATTGGTCCTCTGTTGACGTCGCCTCTAGCGATTGGACCAAAGAGGTCGACCAGAGGGGACGGTCATAGGTGACCGTCTCCTCTGTTTTGAGCAGGCCACTGGACGTTTTCGACCCTTCTGAAAGGGCATTGGGGACAGTCCTGATCGTCCCCATTGGTCCTCTATTGGCGTCGCCTCTAGCGATTGGACCAAATAGGTCGACCAGAGGGGACGGTTATAGTGACCGTCCCCTCTGCCTTGACCAGTCTACTGGACGTTTTCGACCCTTCTGGAAGGGCTTTGGGGACGGTCCTGACCGTCCCCATTATTCCTCTGTTGGCGTCGCCTCTGACGAATGGACCAAAGTGGTCGACCAGAGGGGACGGTTTTTAATGACCGTCCCCTCTGCCTTGGCCAAAGGGGACGGTTAATGAAAACCGTCCCTTATGACTTTCAAAGGAGACGGTCTTTAGTGAACCGTCGCCGATCGTCACCAATGGAGATGGTCATTACGACCGTCCCCATTGGTCAGATCGAAAAAACCCTCTTCGACCTGCGTTTTCATTCCATTTTAACATCTTCAACCCGCCGCCCCACCATCGCCCCCTCCGCCCCGGCGTCGCCTCCAGCTCCTCCTTGCTTGACGACCTCGTCAATCTTCATTTCCGGTAACTATCAACACTCCTTTGCTTTTATTGTTGCTTATTTTACTTGATAATCTTGTTAGAGTTGTTTTTCCCCACATGATTTAGTTGTTTTGATGATATTCCTAGGTTTGCTTGATTTGTTTAGTATACAATAGATATGATTTGCCTAGGTTTTCCCCTAGTTATGATTTGTTTTCATGATATGCCTAGGTTTTCCCCATATGATTTAGTTGTTTTGATTTGTGTATACATTAAATATACTAGGGTTGTGTATACAATAGATATCCCATAATGATTTGTGCATACAATAGATATCCCAAAATGATAGTGAAATCATATAATAGATATCCCCATAATGATTTGTGTATACTATAGATATGCCCATAATGATTTGTGTATACAATACATATACCCATATTGATTTGTGTATACCATAGATATACCCATAATGATTTGTGTATACAATACATATACCCATAATGATTTGTGTATAAGAGAAACACTTCATTATGGTTTAGGGTGGAAAACTTGTTGTCTATAATAACACAATGGTGGATTTTATTATGATTGTGCGGTAAAATGGATAAATCATGGATGGATAAGAGATACGATGATTTTCAACAATATAAGAGAGGAGTGATTGCGTTCTTGGATTGGGCATTTCAAATAGAAAGAGTTAATCAGAAATTTGGCAGTCTAAAGATTTATTGTCCATGTGTGAGATGCAAGAATATTAAATGGGATGTTAGAGAGGCAGTGTATAACCATCTCGTACTCAACGGATTTTGGTTACATTACTCCATTTGGACTGAACATGGAGAGGGTTTAGATTTGCGAATGGATGAGGATATGGGCGTAGATGCAGGAGTGACTACACAAACCTTGAATAATGTTGATCACGAGTTATTTGAACTAATGGATGATTTAAGATAAAAGTAAGGAACGGATCAACTGCAGCAATGATGACAGATGTGTTGGGTTTAATACGGAAGTTATTAAATAATCCTCAGAATTATCCTAAGGATTGGAAAGAGGCGAAGCAACGATTCCGATCGCTTGATCTGAAATACGAGAAGATCGATGCTTGTGTTAATGACTGTATGCTTTTTCGAAGAGAGAATTCGGATTTAGTTCTTTGTCCATATTGTAAGGCTAAGTATAAGGAAGAAAAAAATGATTTAAAGAGAAAGAAGAAGTCGGTGAAAATATTACGATACTTCCCACTAATTCCAAGACTGAAACATCTCTTCATGTCTGAAAAAACTGCAAAGTGGATGACGTGGCATTCTCGTTCAAATAAACGAGATGCTAATGGAGCTATGAGACATCCATCCGATGCAGAAGAATGGATAAAATTTGATCAGAGATATCCGCATTTCTCTAATGATGAGAGAAATGTTCGTTTGGGATTAGCCTCAGATGGTTTCAATCCGTTTGGTAATATGAGTTTGAGTTACATCATTTGGCCCGTGATTCTGATTGTTTACAATCTACCACCATGGATGTCAATGAGTTCATCATTTATGATGATGACACTACTAATTCCTGCTCCTAAAGGTCCTGGCAACGCTATTGATGTGTACCTACAACCATTAATGGATGAACTAAAAGTCTTATGGACTACTGGAATACCTACATATGATGCATGTAGGAAAGAGATATTTAAATTACAAGCTGCACTATTGTGGACTATAAATGACTTTCCCGCGTACGCAAATTCATGTGGCAGGCATATATTCAGTGGTATCCGCCGTGTAATATCCGATGCGGATAGAGATCTCATACACTACTATGTCTTGATGCAGTTGTCAGAAATTGACGAATTTTTTGATGAGTACAATTCATTATTTAATGAGACACATAACAAATCTGAATTCCTCAAATGGTTCCGTTCACGTGTGAGACATTTAAGGGAAACGACAGATGATAGGTGGAACATTAACCTTGACATTCTTGGATGCATACCATATTCTCAAGTTATGTCTTACAAGGGTTATATTGTGAATGGATACATATTTAGAACAAAGTCCGCCAACGAGATGAAATCGACGCAAATGTCGGGTGTTATAGTAAAAACAGATTTACCTTCAGGTTTAGACGGCTATTATGGGGAAATACTTGACATAATAGAGATCAGTTTTACTCATGACTGTCGATGTGTTCTTTTTATGTGCAATTGGTTTGATGTCGATCGCGAGGGGATAGGATATCAAAGAGATAGAAATGGGATTATTTCATTGAAACAATCCGGGAAATCGCAAACAAATGAGCCTTTTGCACTTGCCAGTCAGGTAGAACAAGTTTTTTATATTCCAGACAACTTCAATGATGGATGGATCATACCCGTGAGAACAATACCAAGAGATTTTTTTGATGTCAATGATGATGATGAGTTGCTAAATATAAACGAGGCATATCAAGATGAAATGCAAGAACATCCAATTGATATTGTAGATGCGGATTTTTAATGTGTAAGTTTACCATCTTTTATTTTCAAATTCTTTATGTTAATTATATCATTGTTGTTATATATAATTTAAATGTTTCATAATATGCAGATACGCCTCCACGTCTTAGACGCATTCGGGATGCCCCGCCGGCACCACAGCGAGGGAGTAGTACCTCCGATCCTGACGGATCGAGTAGTTCAGGCAGACGTAGAGGCCCATCTCAGTGTCGAGTGTTGGACCGTCTTCGTCCTGGTGAGACATTCAGGGTACGGATAGTTGGAGGCGATGCGGTGGGGGAGAACTCAGCTGTTTTCCAGAGTTACTTGGGACAAGTGTGCAGAGCCAGGGTCCCTCCCCACATTACAGACTGGCGTTTAGTGGAGCGGTCAATAAAAGATGCCATTCTTCATGATTTGGAGGTATATATAATAATAACAAAGCAAATTTTTTCTTCAGTATATATATATAAACTTATATCTGTTTGCTTTCTTTGCAGTCTAGTTTTTCCTGGGACCGTGACCCGGCCACTGATGCTCTGATTTTAGGCCATGGGGCGGAGAAGTTGCGTAAATATCGAGGTCTTGTGAAGGCCCGAGTGAGTACTTTGCTTTATATTTAATGATAAATTTATTTTTCATCATATAAGTATATAATTAATTTTCTTTATATTTTAAAGTATTTCGACTCGGAGCTTCCATTGGAAGCCAATTTGGCAAATTGTCCTGCAAATGTACCCGCTGAACAATGGAGGGCGATAGTTTACATTTGGATGGGAGAAGAACATACGGTATGTGACATATATATGTGCATTTTATACATATATCATTTCGAATTCTTTTATTAAAATTATTATCTTCGTATAGGGCATCTCAAGGAGAAATGCTGAAAATAGGAAGAAAGGTTTCAAGTCTACCCATAGAATGGGTAGAAGAAACACAAATCAACTAAAGGATGACTTCGTAAGTAATCTACTTTATGATTACTGTTAAAATTTTAACTATTAAATATGCATTAAAATGGTATCCTAAGTTTGCTAATCTTTTAACATTAAGAAGTGGAGAACGAGAGAGTGCCCAGCCGAATGGAAGTCTTCGAGAAGTCTAAGAGCCGCGATGTGGGCGGGGAAGTTCATTGGGTGGATCCTGCCTATGGTCCAATTCATGTAAGTTATTCATAACATATTTGCATCTTTTTTACAAATTAAATGAATTTGAACTTACTTAAATAAATTTGTAGGAGGAGATGGTCAGGCTCACATCCACTGGCTCTGAAGACCACACCGGAACAAGTCATCCACCTCTTACTCCTGATGCGGCCTTCCTCCAGGCGACCGGTCCAGAGCATCAGGGACGCGTCCGCTGTGGTGGTCGTGGTGCCACCATACGGAATTGGTATGGAGTAGGGACCGGCTCGACCTCTCAGAAGACACAAAGAGAGAGGGAATTAGAGAGTCAAGTGTCTAGCATGAATATGGAGATTCAGGATTTGCGCCAACAAATGGCGATTTTCAATGCATTCATGCAGGCACATCAAGGTGGAGCGTCGACTAGCCACCCAACAGATGATGATAATACCGCTGCGAGGCTAGGCGACGACGATGAAGGCGAAGAAGATGATGATGCTGATGACGACGAGGACGCCGACGATGAAGAGGATGAGGACGACGACTAGGATAGCTTAGTTAGTTTGTAGGATACTTTAATATATTGTATAACTATTATGAACAATTATTGTAGGCCACTGTAGTATTTTGAATGCATATGTTGTTGGACAAGGACTTTATGAATGTGGATTGCATTTTTTTGTGTGGTGATAGTAATGTTTATTATGAAGACAGATTTTTTGTAACAGGTACTACATTATATTGACATACAGGGCAAAATAAGGATCAAATAGGGGGCAATGGAATTTTTTTTGTTAGCAGATGAATAAAGGGGACGGTCATGGCGACCGTCCCCTACGTTCTTAGAGACGGTTGTGACCGTCTTCGCTTTCTCTCTTTTGGGACGGTCGTGACCGTCCCCCCTGATGACATTAAGGGACGGTCATGACCGTCCCCAATAAGATGCTTTAAGGGACGGTCACGCCCGTCCCCTATGCCAGTCTTTTAGGGACGGTCGTATGAGTATTGGGGACGGTTCATAATACCGTCGCCTATACCAAATGGGACGCGACCTTTGGAGACAGTCTTATGACCGTCCCCAATGATCAATGGGGACGGTCATGTTATCATTAGCGACGGATGTTGACCGTCGCCTGTTCTACTCTTTCTTGTAGTGAACATTGTCTCCATCTTCATCATAGTTCTTCTTGGGAGACATCACGCTCACTGGTCTATCTTCTTCACCTTCAGAATAAAGAGGATTTGAATTAATATAGTTAAAAGAATTAGACTTAGAAGCATCAAGGTGAGGGTCTTCCTCACTATGCTGAGAGAAAAGAGGGTTGGTCTGGGTATGACCTCCCTTGAGAAAGAAAAGTAATTTATTTTCCTTGGTCCCACGGGAAGAGTCACCATGAAACTAAGGGTCTTGGAGGAGAGTCATCCCTAGCCCGTGAGGATGGTTGTCTTGGGGTGGTTATTGGGAGGCTTGTGAAGTTCGAGCAAATATCACTCCAATCTACCATTCTCGATGTCAAAAGATGCGATGTATGAGCATGATGTCAAACAAGGAGTGATCGGAAAGGCGCTTAGTACACGATCGTTGAAAACACACCCCTGAATATAAACACAAAGCAAACCTTAGATTTGCCAACTTCACATAGTGAAAGCCACAAAGGTCTAGCCTATTATCTTTTCTATTTTAGTTTGGTGATAATACAATATTATACATTCTTTACACACAATGGAGTCGCCTTAAGCCCAACGATGCTCCTAATAACTCCCAATCAAAGAAGTGATCTTCCCGGACTATCGGGTTTCAGTATCACACCCCTAATGAGATTACTAGGCTTACATAGCTAAAATGTATTTCTAAGGTCAAAGGCAAGCCCTTGCAGCTCCCAAATCCACGAGAGTCAGAATTGGAGACTTAGGGTCCAAGTCCATGGATTTAGGCTCTAATCTTTAGTGGTTGCGTCCTCACCCACTCTGTTTAAGGGTAAGTACCTATGTCCAAGGATGGAATTATTCTCTTGAAAATAGTTTCAGTTTTAATGACTTTTTTTGTCAAAGTTGTATTAGTAGTCCTAGTTTTAAGTCGATTATCACTATAACTAAATCCCCACACATCACGCCTATTGTAAATCTCGGTTCCTTTTTAGCCCTACATTAAAACAAAGGAAGGAAATTGAAAATTTTGATGTACAATCGAAAAATGATGATTGATGCCAAGTAAGAAAACTTACAATGCTTCCCAAATCTCTACATGTGGTATGCAATACCAAGTTGAATTTTTTATTTTATATGTAATGCAAAGTGATAAAATCGCACCTAAAAAATAGTTCTATTAGTTATGAACACAAGTTTAACGAGGGTTTAGAAATCTCACAAGGCAAGAAATCAACTCGATGCATTGACCGCTCAAGAAACCCTTGATCAATCAACAATTAACCCACAATATAAGTCAAGAAATAAATAGCAAAAATGTGGAGTTAAACTTTATTATTCTATACAAAACTAGATGTATAACAAGGAAGCATGTAGAGGTCGAACCATAGAGAGCAAAATTGGTAGCCTACAATTATTGCTAATTGATGAATCCACATTTCATCATCTTTATTCTATCATTTTGGCCTCAAAAACCCTTGCAAATGCCTATAAATACCCTTAATTAAAGCATATTAGCATTCATGCATGTGCATGTAAATAGTGTATAAAATACTATAATTAAAGCCAAAATTATAGAATAAATAAAAGAAAAGAAAAAGAATAAAATATTGTAAATATTTTATGACCCGAAACCCCGAGACCTAGGCATCTTGAATAATAGGTCGACAAGGAATAAAGTAGGGGGAGATAAGGGCCAAATACATTACATATTCCATTCATTCTTTATTCATTTTGGGACCTATTTTTGGTTCCACTTTTTGTACCTCAAATCAAGAAACTTTGTACATGAAATTTGTAGATAATTTAATATAGAAAATTACAAAATTGATTTCATTCAAAAATAATATACAGATAAAAAGTTATGGTCTGAATAAAAATCCAGAATCCTAACTTCCCAGACCCGTATCTCACAAAAAAAACTCCAAATGCAGCAAACTCACCTTTAATTGTATATAGAATAAAATAAGCTATTTAATGGCAGTGGTTTCACATTTAGAGAAGCTACGGTTTGAAAGTTGAGTTTTGGACCCTCATTGTATACTTGTACAGATTAAAATATTCAATTTATTTATTTTTATATTTTTATAATTTTGTAATTAATATTTATAATTCATTTATGCATTAAAACCAGAATAAAAACCAAAATAAATAAAAAATAAAAATACTTATATTAAATACATAGGCATTATACCTATATACATACCTGTATAAATTATACTTATATTTTATTAAATATACAAAACCATTCAGAAAAATAAAATAAAAATATATTTATGTGTATAAAAGTATTTTATAATTTTATAAAATAATAAACAAAAATAAATAAAATGAAAAACACAAAATAAAAATAAAAGAATAAAATATATAGATATTATACCTATAAAGGGCATAATAGGCAACTTGTAAAAATATACTTCATAAAAATAATTAAAAATCACCATAAAATACTAAATAAACTAATAAATATTTTTTATTTAATAACCTAAATTTTTTAATATCATTTACTATTTTAATTTGAATTAATGAAACATTTTTTGCAGGTTTTTCCTGGTTGGTCCACGTGGACCAACCAGGTGGGTCTGACAGTTGACCTCGGTCAACTGTCTGACCCCCCTGTTCTAGTCAGAATTTTGGGTTTTTTGCCCACTTCGCGGATTTTTCTAGGTGCGACCTTTCACCATCTCGTCTTGAGGTTTACATTACATTTTCTCCTCGATCTTCCATCATACTCGCCCAGTGCTTACATCGGGGATTGGATCATCACAGCTGCCACCTCATTTTTCACGGCCAACCACCACCATTCAAAACTGACCCCCATCCTTCCTCCTCCGGGGGGAACCACTTTTGGGCTAAGGCCGAGACCTCCGAGTGATCGCTTGGGATCCCCGGTGACAGGGGGTTGATCCCAAGCCCTCGTTGAGGTGTAACTCGCGCTTTCGAGGAGCGTTCCAGCCACCTCCGGCGGCTGCACCGCCGTAAGGTCCTCCCTCGCCCTTCCTGGGCTTGAGGTCTGTCTTTTATCCATTTTTGCTTCATTTTCTTGCTTGTTTTACTCGTTGTTAGTCATAGATTCGACCGCCATCTTCACTTTGCCATTCACCCATCTTCGCCACCTTCATCATCATCTCGCCGGAGCTTGCTCCGGCGAGCTTTCTATCCGCCTTCAGCCACTGTATTTGCCACCCAGAGGGTCGTGGCATTTTTCCCACGGTCCCCCTTAACATTTTGCAGGTCCAGGAGCCGCCACACATATTTGGGAGCGATTTTGAGGGCCGACCCAGGTTCTTGGAGCCCCATCGCTCTGCCGACCTCGTGTCGCCACTCCGAGCTTCGTCGGAGAGTTTTGCTGCCCCCAACATCTTGAGGAGGACCAGAGGATCATCGCGGGCCATTTTGCTGCCAGGAGGAGCGCCAGAGGAGGGAGAAGGAGGTCGGGGAAGCTCTCCTGCAGGCGAGTTCTTCCCTGTTCTTCATCGCCGTCTTCCAGCCGTTAGATCGAAGGCCCAGCCCAGAAGCAGCAGCTGTCGTCCGATTGTATCATCCTCGGCCGTCGATCACATCATGGATCTTCTTATCGCAGCCGTCTGATCTGAACCGTCATCGGAGCCCCCTGCGCTGACATGTGTTAAGTGGGATTACGCCCACCGTTGGATCGCCCTCCGCTGGGTATTTTGCTTTCACACCTAGATACCTTTTTGTATTTAATCAATAACTCGCAAACATTTCTCGGCAGTTAAAAATACTTGTAATATTTGCGCCTTACCCCCTATGGTTTTAGGATTTTACATTTAGGTTCTCGGCCACGTCACCTCACTTGCCTGTGCGCGTGAGGTGGGTGGCCATTTTGCAAGGGGACCCAGGGGTTTTTGTGTGTTCACTTTTAGTACCTAAACTTTCATCCGCAGTATAAAAGTCTTGGACATTTTGCAATATATCCCTCGGACTTTTCGTTAATTGCATCTGTACCCCCTACCAGGTACGTGTGCTTGTGCACGTGCGTTTGGCAATTTTGCAAAAGGTACCCTTGCGGGTTTTGAGATTGTTATTTAGTCCTGGAAGTTGTTTAATACATTGTATATTTTGTTGGCAAATTGCAACTGTGCCCCTAGATTCTTGTCTATTTACAGAAATACCCTTGCTAGGCTTAGCATTTTTGTGTGATTGTCTTATTTATTTGGAGCCTCATATTAACTCTAAAAATTACCAAAAATTCATATAGGCTCCTGTTAACTTGCACTTCCACGCATATTTTTGCATTTTATTTTTATTACATTTTCATATTTATTAAAAATCAAAAACTTGCATTTTAGCTATTGTCTAGCTTAGAAAATACCATAACAAATACTAAAACACCTAGAAAATTCGAAAAAAAACACCCACTGTGTATTTTATCCTATTTTAGTGTCAGTCCAAAAATCACTAAAAAATTCAAAACCAAAATCTTAAAAATTAGAAATACCTAAAAACTTCAAAAAAGCTATAAAATTATAGAAAAATCTAAAAAATGCAAACTCAGTTCCTGTAAGTTCCCTGTTTTATTCTCTTTATTTTAAAATTAATTTGGGAAAATTTTGATATGTTTGGTTATTTTCCTTCCCAATTTATATTTCGGCCAGAACATTAATTCATTGTTTTCTTTATTTTGACTTTTAAAAATACCAAAAACATTCTGAAAAATACCTAAAATCACAAAAACAGTAAAAATTCTTAAAAAGACCAAAAATATTTTATTTCTGAATTTTTGAGCATTTTTACATATTTTTATAAATACTCTATCCCCACCTTTCTTATATTATATATATTCCAATATTGAAAAGAAAATATAAAAATATAAAAATATAAAAATAAAAAATAAGAAAATTAAAAATCAAAATACAAAATAAAAAATAATAAAATAATAAAAAAATTAAAAATTAAAAACCCACAAAAACTTTTGCATTGCATAGTGTAGACAATACATCACATTCACACACACACACACACAATTGTCGATCTATCCTGCCTTGCTCCCTGTGTTTGAACTCTCTACATACTTGCACCTATACATCTTTTATGTAGAGTTAAAAATAAATTTGACTCCACATTAGTTTTCATTGCTTGATTTATTATTGTGGGTTCATTGTTGATTTTAGTTGGATTTCTGAGTGGTCTACACTTCGACTGAGTACCCGCTTTGTGTGGAACTTAAGACCGCAGAAATTCTGGTAAATCAAATGGCGCCGTTGCCGAGGAGCAACAACGCGTAGATAATTTTTGCTTTGTGATTGTGATACTTATCTATATTTTTGCATTTCATTTATTTTCTTTTTATTTGATATATCTTTTGATCTGTCTAATCCCTCTTCTTTGATAACTTTGTGCGAGGTACCGCGGACCGAGGGAGGCGCTTCACCCGAGGCACCGACGCACCCACGTGAAGCCGGCTCTAGCCAGCCTAGCATCGAGGAGACGAGAAGAGAATTTTGTAGACCGTGCTCCACTTTAGTTGCATTTTCTTTTATTGTATTTATTTTGTAATTTCTGAGAGAGAGAGACCTATTATTGTAATAATACATGTACCCCCGGACATTTGGACTTTCGGGCCTAATTTCCAAGCGATTGTTCACTTGGGGACTCGCCGCAGCTTTTTCGTGTTTTTCATTGCTTCTTTTTATTTGTTTTCTGGTTTTGTTTCCTTTCTTTTGTGTGATTGAGCCCTTATTTTTAGGATTGCTTGCGATAGATTAAGGCCAAACACATTAATCACCCTTGCATGCTCCTATAGTATCATTTGGACTTAGTCAAATTTAAACAGTTGATTCATCGTCTTCGATCCGTCGCGCCACGAGCTCACCCTGCCAAGCGCTTCTCATGAACTCGATTTGTCGAGAGGAGGAGGGGTGAGCCTAGACTGGACTCTTGGGTTGAGGATTGGTGGTCAGCTTGTGGTTCTTCACGATAATAGCAATTTCTGAAACTTAGGGCGATTTCATCGGCTTTTGCATTTGCATATAGATAGGTTTCAATTCTGCTGAGCATCTTTGCATGTAGAGTGCTGGAGGCAAGGTGAGCATTTCTCTTTAGCATACATCATTGATTTGCTGCTTGCATTGCTTTTCCGACTCTCCCTCTGATTTTGCCAACCTAGGTTCAAATAAAATTGATTCCTTGTTAGGCGCATGTATTTTTCATTAAAAATCCAAAAAAAGTGACAATCAATAAAATTGGGACTGCTAATATTACTAGACCCTAAAATCAACCAAAAAGAAAATCTTCTCTTGGGGCGAGTAATCCCCTCATTGTCTTCGTTTTACATTGCTCGCGCACACACTAAGGTTAGAGCCCAAATCCTATTTTCAGCCCCTAAGTGTTTGTGCAAATCTTTGACTTCTCACCTAACTCTAAAACAGACAAGATAAAAAGACCGACTTTTCGGTCTCTACCGAGTTGAGTAGGTGAATTGAGGGTTGTATTCTTTTTATTTTTGTCTGTGATTGTTTTGTGTGTGTTCTAGACCATCCCTGCGCATTTTCGCCTTCTTCTTTGCTCTCTTGACTTGACCTTCGTGCTCCCCCAAATCATTTTCTGTTATTTTCGAGATGGACCCCTGGAGCACATTTTATCCGGACTTTGCGGATCCTTCGTTCACTTCAGCCGGTCCACCTCCTTTTTTCCAGGAGGACTTTGCTCCTAATTTTCGTACATATCCACCTTAGCCGCAGTAGCAGACCTTGGACTTCTACCCACCTCTACCCCCACCTGTATGTTATCCACCTCCACCTTCACATCCACCTGAGTCTGACCTGTTGAAGTCACCTCCCTCGATCTCTATGAGTGATATCTTGAACCGGATGATGGTGCGCATTGATTTGATGAATGATAATCTTGCTATATTGAGGAATAATCAGATTAATGCTCCTTTCGTCGGGGATACGGATTTACTTGTCAGTGATCATGGGAGCTTGCAATCACCCAAAATACAAAAAAAATGAGAAAAATTTAAAAATCCAAAAAGAGTTCGGGGGACACTTGGCTGATCCAGACCGTGAGGAGAGGTACCACTTGCCAGAACCCACACAGCCTTTCACACACTGTCCCACCTTTGACCCCGAGGATGCCACTGTACAGACTGCTCTTGGCACACCTCGTGTATATGCTGATTCCGACTTCCTCCCTTGTATGGAGGAAGTCCAAAAATTCAAAAAAAAATGTTATCTGAACCCGAAGTGGTGGCTGCCATTCATGATATCGTCCAGGCCCCACTTCAGCCGGCCATGACCCAATTATCTGCTCCTCTTCCCAAGAAGAGAAAGCGGAGGAGCAGATCTGAGCGTCACATTTTGACCATGGCCACTGCCCATGCCATCACACACCGTCCCATCCCTAAAAAGAAGAACACAGCTACACCATTCATCACCTGCACCATCTCTGACCATACATGTGATCACACTCTCCTAGACGGCAGTGCTTCTATTAGTATATTACCCTTCTCTCTGGTACAATCTCTTCACTTAGGGCCTCTCAAGAAGACCAGGATGATAGTTCAATTTGCTGATGGATCTATCAAGAAGCCGAAGGGTATCCTTGAAAACGCCGTCATTTCGATTCAAGGCACGAGCCATCAAGTTGACTTTGTCGTGTTGCCCATGGAGACCTCCACAGGGGAGCCCTCTCCAATCATCCTGAGACGACCATTCCTCGCCTCTACGAGGGTCGTTATTGACTACGGATCAGGAGAGATTCGCTTCTGTCCTGTCGACGAGAGCGGAGTATTGATCACTGCACCCATAGTCGACCAGAGACCTGCACCTGATGCACCTTCACCGATTATAGCTGACTCTGAGTCATGTGACCGATCTGATGATATTAGAGATGCTTTCTTAGCGACCATTGATGAGACCCGACAGATCCCCCGAAAGGGGAGGACATCGGAAAGCATAGACCTCGCAGTTCCTCCTTCTGGTGTGTGGCAATGTGTTGATGAAATCCAAAGTATTTACGTGATTGATCCCATCGAGCGGCGGGCAGATACCAAGACTAGACAGGACAGACCTGTTTTGACTACTTCCACTGATAAGTCTGTTCCTGATCACTCACAAGTGAAGATGATTGAGGTCGGTTATGATGCTGCCATTTATTTTCATAAATTCAGACCTCTTGTTGAAGACAATGATTCAGGTGAGATTCTTGAGGACGAACAGAGTTCGTATACTTCCACTGATGATTTCGTTCCTTTTGATTTTGACCTGGACGAGACCTCACAGGACGACTCCGATTACACTTCTTCCGAGGATGATGAGTTTGTCCCATTTCACTTTGACATCGGCGAGACCTCCAAGGCCAGACCTGACCACACTTCTTCCACTCGCCCTTCTGCGCCTTCACACCATAGGACCACCAAGGGAGAACCTAGCCATACTACTTCCATTGACCAGTTCGTCCCTTTCCGATTCGACTCCACTGAGGGCCTTCACCGTGTCGACCCTGATCGGCTTCCGTCCACTGTGGACCCCGATGTCGACATACACCATACCAGATCTATCCCTCAGCGGTCTCGCAAGAAGGTCTGCTTTCTACCTTCTTGATCCTTTGTACATCCACCTTTGTTGTATAATCACTTCTGTGTACCTCGGTTCTCTCTTTCGTATTGCTCGCCCACCCATTCTCATGTATGCCTTACTTAGGACGTACTTTGTCCTAAGTATAGGGGGTGGACGAGCTGAGTGTTCATTCATCGTTTCGTGACATCACTCATGTTGCTGCCTATACTTAGGGCTTCCTTTACCCTAAGTATAGGGGGAGTGGTGTGTACAATCTTTGGTCCCTTCTCTTTCATCTTCTGATCTCTTTCCTTCTTTTCTTCTTTTCCTCATCTATCTTCTTCATCTACCGAAAAGGTGTCGCCCCTTGTAGATAGTTTTCCATACTTAGGACGTACTTTGTCCTAAGTATATGGGGGGTGTGCACCCCGAATTTTTCTATTCATGCCGATCCTCTCCATTGTCTCATCTTCTTGTCTATACTTAGGGATATCTTACCCTAAGTATAGGGGGAGACATTCTGAGTACGATCTGTTCATTCCCACCCTTGACCCTCCCTGCGTTGTGTACAATCTGCTATACTTAGGATTATTTGATCTCAAGTATAGGGGGGATGGTCAACTTCTCATTCGTTTATTCAATTATTCATTTCTTTATTCTTTAGACTTGCCTATACTTAGTACGAGTTATGTCTTCTCTTTTCTCTCTGATCTATGAGGACATAGCTCAAGCTAAGTATAGGGGGGTCGTATATACGGTGTATATACTTTAGCCATAACTCGTACTTTCATATTTTCCTAATAATATGGCTAATAATTCTTTAGAATTCATTAAAACCCCTTAATAAAAAGATGTTACCATTCCTCAAATTCTTTTTGTATATACTGATTAATAAATCAGGTGAAAATATTTTTTGCAAAATGTTTGAAAAATAGTTTGAAAACCTTCGTGAAAATCTTTTGAAAACTATTTTGAAAACGTTTTGTTACATGTTTTCAACCTTTGTAAAAATGTGTGGTTTGTAAAAATTTATTTTCTTTGTGTGAAATAAAATGTTTGAAAAAGTATTTCCAAATGGTTTGAAAAATGGTTGCAAAAATATTTTGAAAAATCTATATATACTGTTTGAAAAACCTTTGCAAAATGATTTTCAAATGTGTGTACATGTTTGTAAAATGCTTGTAAAAATTATCCTGGACTATAGTTTTCAAAATGGTTTTGAAAAACCTGTGTCAAATAAGTTTGAGGAATACATACATCTCACCAAAATCCACTATATGCATACATCAATAAAATTGAGCACTTACACTGTAAATTCTTAAAATCCACTTCTTGTATATATAAGAAGCACTCCTGTGTACATAGTTTTAACCCAGTTTTTATCCAAAATTTTTGTTTTCAAAAATCCCAAAAACATTTGCAAAATTAAAATCCAAAAAAATGCATATGCATCATCTTTTCAAAAATCCATAAAAAGTTCAAAATCTTTGAAAATTGCATCACAAAAATATTTTCTGCATTGCATAGCATGAGCATTTTTCAGATTGAGTTTGATGGTTGAACAGGTCTAAGTAAAATCCGGAGATTGGAGCTTGATTGGACCTTAAAATCTACCTAATAACAGGAACCTTATAGGAACTGGGTTTGAGGTACTTCAGGTCTAGTTGACTTAATTCTTTGAGGATCACGGGACTTGGTTCAATGGATTCTTGACTACCTAAGTAGAGTATTTCGGAACACACACACGACTCTTGTTGATAATGACCTAACTTGGACACCTGCACCCTTCACATGGCTCAACTCAGTTGGAGTTGTGAGGGGATTGGATTTGCCGGTATGAGACGCACACAAGTGGAAACATTTGTCCTCCTCTAGGGAGGGAAGTGCACCCCAACCCATCCAGTGATGAGGAAGTCTAAAGACAGGAGAGTGTGGATTGCAATAAAGCTTCAAAAGAGGGATAGTCTACTGGCTCAAGAGGAAAAACTCCTTATGTGAATGTTGTTGTGAATAGTATTAAAAAAATGTGTTCAGGCCTGTACAAAAATAAAATGCCTGCAAAGTATGTACAAATGTTGTATAGTCAATAAGCAAGCCAGAGTTCCAAAGTCAAATATGCGAGCCTGCAGCTGGATGACTTGACTACACTTGTCTGGCATCCTAGGATAGGTAGCTACACTGGCTACCGTCCATTCTTCTCTTCACCCCCTCCTCTTGAGCTGGTTGCCACTTGAACATAGAAGGGAATACCCCGCTCCTCGAGGATGGAGTTGTTGGATTGGGGAATCATTGGGTTGTCGTACTGGAGAAGTCAGTTCCTTTGTCATTTCAGTTGGGGAGAGTCACTATCACTTACACTGTACGAGTCAGATTCATAGTCGTAAGGGTTTGCGTATGAATTGAGATATTTCTGATCTGGCTATTGAGGAGACTTGAACAGAGTTTTGGGATTCTCAGGGACTGTTGGATTTCGAATTAGGTTCCCATTAAGGTTCCGCCCACACTAAAATTCCAAGGGTCCGACTTAAGCTCCAAACTTTGATTTTGTGAAGACAAGTTTGATAATTAAACTAAATCCAAGTTCTTCTTTTTCTTTTCTTTTTCTTTTTTTGCACTTATTGCATAAGTGTTTGCTATGGACTAGCAAAGGTAAAGTATAGGGGATGATGAATCCACATTTCATCATCTTTATTCTATCATTTTGGCCTCAAAAAACCCTTGCAAATGCCTGTAAATAACCTTAATTAGAGCATATTAGCATTCATGCATGTGCATGTAAATAGTGTATAAAATACTATAATTAAAGCCAAAATTATAGAATAAATAAAAGAAAATAAATAGAATAAAATATTGTAAATATTTTATGACCCGAAACCCCGAGACCTAGGCATCTTGATGAATAGGTCGACAAGGAATAAAGTAGGGGGAGATAAGGGCCAAATACAATACATATTCCATTCATTCTTTAATCATTTTGGGACCTATTTCCACTTTTTGTACCTCAAATCAAGAAACTTTGTACATAAAAGTTGTAGATAATTTAATAAAGAAAAATACAAAATTGATTTCATTCAAAAATAATATGCAGATAAAAAGTTATAGTCTGAATAAAAATCTAGAATCCCAACTTCCCAGACCCGTATCTTACAAATGAAAACGCCAAATGCATCAAACTCACCTTTAATTGTATATTGAATAAAATAAGATATTTAATGGCAGTGGTTTCGCATTTGGCGGAGCTACGGTTTGAAAGTTGAGTTTTGGACCCTCATTGTATACTTGTACAGATTAAAATATTCAATTTATTTATTTTCATATTTTTATAATTTTTTAATTAATATTTATAATTCATTTGTGCATTAAAACCATAATAAAAACCAAAATAAATAAAAAATAAAAATACTTATATTAAATACATAGGCATTATACCTATATACATACCTGTATAAATTATACTTATATTTTATTAAATATACAAAACGATTCAGAAAAATAAAATAAAAATATATTTATGTGTATAAAAGTATTTTACAATTTTATAAAATAATAAACAAAAATAAATAAAATTAAAAACACAAAATAAAAATAAAAGAATAAAATATATAGATATTATACCTATAAAGGGCATAATAGGCAACTTGTAAAAATATACTTCATAAAAATAATGACAAATCACCATAAAATACTAAATAAAATAATAAATATTTTTTTATTTAATAACCTAAATTTAATAATATCATATACTATTTTAATTTGAATTAATGAAACATTTTTTGCAGGTTTTTCCTGGTTGGTCCACGTGGACCAACCAGGTGGGTCTGACAGTTGACCTCGGTCAACTGTCTGACCCCCCTGTTCTAGTCAGAATTTTGGGTTTTTCCTGGTTTGCGCCTTACCCCCTGTGGTTTTAGGATTTTACATTTAGGTCCTCGGCCACGTCTCCTCACATGCCTGTGCGCGTGAGGTGGGTGGCCATTTTGCAAGGGGACCCAGAGGTTTTTGTGTGTTCACTTTTAGTACATAAACTTTCAGCCGCAGTATAAAAGTCTTGGACATTTTGCAATATAGCCCTTAGACTTTATGTTAATTGCATCCGTACCCCTGCTAGGTGTGCGTGCTTGCACACGTGCGTTTGGCGATTTTGCAAAAGGTACCATTGCGGGTTTTGAGATTGTTATTTAGTCCTGGAAGTTGTTTAATACATTGTATATTTTGTTAGCAAATTGCAACTGTGCCCTTAGATTCTTGTCTATTTACAGAAATACCCTTGCCAAGCTTAGCATTTTTGTGTGATTGTCTTATTTATTTGGAGCCTCATATTAACTCCAAAAATTATCAAAAAATTCATATAGGCTCTGTTAACTTGCACTTCCACTCCATATTTTTGCATTTTATTTTTATTACATTTTCATATTTATTAAAAATCAAAAACATGCATTTTAACTACTGTCTAGCTTAGAAAATACCAAAAAAATATTAAATCTCTTAGAAAAATTCCAAAAAAAATCACCAACTGTGTATTTTATCCTATTTTAGTGTCGGTCCAAAAATCACTAAAAAATTCAAAACCAAAATCTTAAAAATTAGAAAATACCTAAAAACTTCAAAAAATCTATAAAATTATAAAATAATCTAAAAAATGCAAACTCAATTCCTGTAAGTTGCCCATTTTATTCTCTTTATTTAAAATTAACTTGGGAAAATTTTGATACTGTTTGGTATTTTTCCTTCCCATTTTAATTTCGGCTAGACCATTAATTCACTGTTTTCTTTATTTTGACTTTTAAATATACCAAAAACATTCCGAAAAATACCCAAAAATCACAAAAATAGTAAAATTCATAAAAAGACCAAAAATATTTTATTTCTGAATTTTTGAGCATTTTTACATATTTTTATAAATACTCTATCCCCTCCTTTCTTATATTATGTATATATTCCAATATTGAAATAGAAAATAAAAAAATATAAAATATAAAAATAGAAAATTAGAAAATTAAAAATCAAAATACAAAATTAAAAATAAAAAAATAATAATAATAAATTAAAAATTAAAAACCCACAAAAACATTTACATTGCATAGTGTAGACAATACATCACATTCACATTCACACACACACACACACACACACACACACAATTGTCGATCTTTCCTGCCTTGCTCCCTATGTTCGAACTCTCTACATACTTGCACCTATACATCTTTTATGTAGAGTTAAAAATAAATTTGACTCCACATTAGTTTTCATTGCTTGATTTATTATTGTGGGTTCATTGTTGATTTTAGTTGGATTTCTGAGTGGTCGACACTTCGACTGAGTACCCACTTTGTGTGGAACTTAAGACCGCAGAAATTCTGCTAAATCACTAATCAATATATATTATGTAAAAATATGTTCTTTATATATATATTGTGTGTTGGTTTTTAATTTAATATATTTTATTATTATTTTAATTTATATATATATACACTATATATAATCTTTATTTTAATTTTCTAAGTTGTATATTTTCTTTTTCTTTTTAATATATAATACACAAAATAAGGCTATATATGTCATATAGAGTAATATAACTATAAATACTAGAAAAACTCACTAAAATACATAAAGTAAAGTCTCTTGGGGTTTTATATATTTTCTAATGTTTTTGTGATTTTTATGGAGTTTTTGCTCATTTTATGCATTTTTATAGTAAAAAATATCCCAAATCATGGATCAAATAATAGGTCGAGATTGAAATGAATAAAAAAATAGCAAAATAAATCCAAAATTCTTAAATCAATTTTAATAGATAGATAATAATATCAGTAAAATTTAGAATTAGAAAAACATATTTTCGAAATTTTTGATAGATTTTCACATTTTTATAAAGGATTTTAGGTCTTTTTAATTTTTAGTCTTTTCCTATTTTTAGGAATTTTTGGTCTGAAGTTAAATAATACTAAAATAGACAACATATGTTTTTAGGGATTTCTTAAAAATATTTTTCTATTTTTTGGTATTTTATAATACAAGCAGGAACAAAAATGTGCTCATTTTAATTTTAATAAATAGTTAAAATACCCAAAGTGGTAAATAAAAATGGGGCGTGAAAATGCATGTTAGAAGGCATCTAACCCTATTTTTGCGTAATTTTTAGAGCATGGTTTCTATTTTTATTACATGAAATCCAAGCATCAAAAATGCATGAACTAGGAAGGGTATATTTGCAAAGAAAATGAACATCGGGATCATACATGCAATTTTTCCAGAAATATACAACATATATTAAAAATTATTGACTAAATACAAATAAAAAACCCGCAAGGGTACTCCTACACTTTCGCCACCTCATGTGGGACGGCATGTGAGGTGACGTGGACTGGAACCATTTGTAATATCAATACAAAATAGTGGCTTTAATGCAAAAAGTCCACATTTATTTACACTATTTATTTTATTTACAGAAGTAATAAATAAATACAAAAATTATGGGGCGAAGAGTGCAAATTACTCCATCCTTGGGCAGAGATGGACGGTTGGATGATGGTCACTTATACATGTGGCGTCATCTATGAGGTTGATACCCCTTCATGCCTGAATGCCTGAGATTAGATCGTGGGCTGCGAACGACTGGTCTGGGCTCAGGTTGATCCGACGTCTCTGGTGCGATCTAGAGCGAGGGGGTCCATCGAACAGTTGATGCTCTCTTCAAAGAACAAGGAAGGACTGCTCACTTCCCTGCCCTTGATCGCTGACCTCTCCTCCTCCTGGCGGTCTCCTTTGATGGTGTTTGACTCTATACTTGGGAAGGTCGTTCGTAGCTTATTATTCCCACAAGATATCCTGGAACCTCAAGAAGAGGTCCGACGAGCTCAGGGTCAGCAAGGGGCATATTAAACCTTTATGCGAGTCGATCCAAGCCCTAAAGGGCTCCTTTGTGTGCGGGACCTACACAGGGGAAACATATGGCTTGAAGTGACTCACTTTGTCCAGAGATGAAGGTGGATTGCATGAAAAAATGAGGCGGGCAAATAAAGTACGGTGAGTGACGGAGTTGAACCTTCAATGTACGGATCGGGGCGCCATGATCGAGATATTGTACTTGTAATTGGACACATAATGTATGCGGTTGCAATGTGCAAGTCTTCCTCATAATAATGAGGAATGCCAATTAAATAGATAATAGGACTATAACCCTCGGGTTTTATATCTCTATAATCTTGATCTCTCATTGAATGTACTTTGGAAGTGACATGTCAATGATGATCGTAATTGTCAAATAATCCTTATAAAATCTAAGAAGATATTCTGGCATACAATATGTGCTCTCGACATTTAATCATGAATGACATGGTTCTCTGCATCATGCAGAATGGTGGCTCCATAAGAGATGATGTACTCAAAATATTTGAGTACCTACTTGAACCAATATTTTAAGAGTTTAGATGGACATAGATACGATGAGTGTCCCTATCGGGATGGACTAACTTTTGAAGAATGCTCTTCACCTTCCTATTTGAAACCTCTGCCATGTCGTTCGACTATGGGTGATAAGGACTAGTTACTCTATGTTCAAATCCATAGTCCTTTGCTAAAGATTTCATCATTCTATTCACAAAGTGGCTACCCCCATCAGATATAAAAAACTTAGGTACCCTGAACCGTGAAATAATATGATCCTTTATGAACTTGGAGACAGTCCTACTATCTGCGGCTTGGGTTGGAATAGCCTCTACCCATATTTAAGTAATCAACCGCTAATAAGATGTACTCAAAACCTTGGCTATTAGGGAAGGGACCCATGAAATCTATGCTCCAAGTGTCAAAAACATCACAAAAAATCACAGGCTGCATGGGCATCTCTTCTCTAGAACCAACAATCCCTCTCATCCTCTAACAAACAGGGCACGATCATACAAAATCATTGGCATCTCAAAACAAGGTTGGCCAAAACAAACCACATTGTAACACCTTGTGAGAGGTTCTCTTTCCTGAATGGTATCCTCCAGCCTCAAGTGAACGATAATACATGACGACACTCTGGTATTCCTCCTGAGGAATACACCTTCTCCAGACATGATCCGATCCTTGAAATAAAAGGAATGGATCCTCTCAATGGTATTTCCTCGAATCTGACTTGAGTCGGTCTATGCTGCTAGTCCATCCATGGGGAACTTGCTTGGAGACAAGGTAGTTCACCATGTTGGCATACCATGGGAGTGAGTCAACAAGACAAATCGGCTCATTTGGAAAGATTTCTCTAATAGGCTAAGAATCAGAGGAATCTTTCATCTTAATCCTCGAAAGACGATCAAGCACTACATTTTTGACTCTAGGTTTATCCTTAATTTCCAAATCAAACTCCTGGAGTAACAATATCCTCCTAAGGAGACGCGCCTTTACGTCCCTCTTTTCCAAGAGATACCTAATGGCTGAATGATCGGTATATATTGTACTTTAGAGCCAAGAATCACAGACTTAAATTTCTCCAAAGCCTAGACTACAACAAGCATCTCTTTCTCGATCAATGTGTAATTTTTCTATGTTGGGTCCATAACTTTGCTTGCGTAGTAAATAGCGAATAGAATCCGATCTCGCTGCTGTCCTAATACAGTTCCTATAACAAAATCCGAAGCATCAATCATGATCTTAAAGAGAAGAGGCCAATCAGGAGCCTACAGAATCAGCGAGTCACAGATCTTTTTCTTAAGGATCTCAAAGGCCTCAAGACACTTGTGATCTATAAAGAACTTGGTGTCCTTTACTAAGAGCTCAGTCAGGGGTCAGGCAATCTTAGAAAAATCCTGAATAAATCGTCTATAAAATCCAATATGCCCCAGAAACGACATCATTGACTTGATGTTGGTTGGTGGATCAAGTTTCTTGATCACATCCACCTTGGCAGGGTCAACCTCCATTCCCTTTTTGGAGGTGACATGCCCCAACATGATGCCCTCATTAATAATAAAAAGACTTTTTTCCCAGGAGAGTACAAGATTCACCTCGCTACACCTATGAAGGACTCGATCCAAATGGGCTAAACAAGAATCAACTGAATCACCATGGATCGAGAAGTCATCCATGAAGACCTCCAAGAAATTCCCTACCATCTCAGCATACACAACAATCATGCACCACTAAAAAGTACCTGGGGCATTGCATAGCCCAAAAGGCATGCACCTGAATGTGTATATGCCAAAAGAACATGTAAAAGTGGTCTTTTCCTGGTCCTTAGGGGAAGTGGATACTTAATTGTATCTTGAGTACCCATCAAGAAAATAGAAGAACTCTTTCACTGCTAATCTCTATAAAATCTAATCAATAAAAGGTAGGGGAAAGTGATCTTTCTTGGTCGTAGCATTCAGGTGCCTGTAATTGACATAGACGCGCCACGACATGGGTACTTGTGGCGTAATCTCAACTCCCTCCTCATTGGTGACCATTTGAATTCCCGACTTCTTCGAGACAACATTTGGAGTATGAGATTGGGTAAATAAAACCCATTCTACACCACTTCAAAATCTCTTTCTTAACTACTTCACTTAGATTTGGATTAAGTCCCCTCTGGAACTCAAGGGAAGGTCTAGCATTATCCTTAACAAAAATATGGTGTGAACAGAATGTGGGGTTTATACCCACGAGATCCGATACTGTCCGTTCTATGACCTTGCGGTTCTTTTCTAATACTTCTAACAAACTAGTCTCCTTCTCTATAGTCAACCTAGAGATAATAATGATAGGAAACTTTTTCTTTGGTCCTATAAGAAAGGAATACTTGAGTGTAAGAGGTAGTGGCTTCAACTCTGGCAAAGTAGAATCATCAGGTACAACAAGTTGAGCTGCCACTGAATCTGGATCTGTGCTGCATAGTGGAGTCCACCAACTGACTTGAAGAATAAGGAGTCAGATCACCAAAGAAACATGGTAATTCGGTCAAAGTTGCATCCGACTCATAATCTAACTCCCTTGAATGTTCCGAATTAGAAGGAACCGACAAGTCCAAAGTGACTTCTAAGTCACTAAGGGAAAGGAGAGATGCAGAACTCAAGAGCTATAGCAACGTCTCTACGACTGTTCCTCGTACACTGTCCTCTTCAGATGAGAGGGTCTCACTCTGTATTGTCAGGTTCTGAGCACAAATCCCAACTATGGTAACTACATCGCAGTCTGCCTCAGAAAAGGAAGACAAATATGTGCTAGACTCTGAATCAGGTCGCAGCCATTTCGTATGCTTCATCTGTAGTTCCACTTCTCTGCCTGGAGAACATAACTTCATCATTGCTTTATATAATCGAATGAATCTCTAGCGGTCCTAAGGAAGGACCTCCCAAGGATAATATGTGACTCTCTCCAATTATTGGGGTGTCCATGTCAAGGATAGTGAAGTCCTGATGAGCGATCTAGCGATAGAGGCTAAGTAATCTCAAGGGTCGTTGCGACCTCAATCACCCGAGCCGAACTCAATAAGAAAAATCAGACCACCATCAAAATCAAACAAGCATGAAAATCAAGGCAAGCGGTCTTGCTATTTATTTAACCTGGTATAGCCACCAGGGTCGAACACAAAGTGCACGAGATAGTCCTACGAAGTAGTCGAGAAATCCAAAAAGAAACAAAAATATTTTTTTGGTGGTTTTAAATTTTTAATTTTTTTATATTTTTTTATATTTTCTTTTAAGAAAAAGAATAAGAAAATAAAAGCAAACTCAACACAACAATTTTTATTAAGGTATAAAAAGCACAAGATTTCAAAATAAAAATATTTTTATATTTTTAAATTATGCAAGTATTTTTGGGTATTTTATGGGATTTTTTGATTTTTTATATAATTTTCTAAAAATAAAAGAAAGGCTAAATCAACAAATAGTGTACAGCCTGAAAGAAAAAGGTAATTTTAAAATATTTAAAATGCTCCTAAATTCTTGGCTGCAATTTTATGTGAAAATAGAAAATAAAGCTAACTACAGAACTTGAAAACACAATTTTTTGATTTTTAAGGATTTTTTTTGATTTTATAAGATGTTATGTTTTTTGTAATTTTTAGTGGTTTTATAAAAGATAATGAAACAAAAATGCTAAAGAAATTAAAGCAAAGCAGAACACGCTATCAGGTTTTTTTTAGAATTTTTAAAGTATTTTTATATTTTTATGGGTTTTCTAAATTAGACAAGGACTCTTTTTTGGGTTTTTTAGTTTTTGAAAATAGCAAACAAATTCAAAACAAATCATGATAATTATTATAAATACTACACCATAGCAAGAGCTATGTGTAATGTTTGTAGAATTTTTGGAGCTAATTTAATAATTATTTAATTAAAAACAACACACACATGTTGTAGGGACTTAAATGCAATTATTTCAAGTTTCTGTACTAAACAATAACAAGCATCAAAAGCCTAGGTTCGATTCTGCAATTTTTCCAATTAAATCCAGCACATGTGCAAATTAAACGCTCACAGGGGCATATTTGCAATTTCAGAAAACATTCATTCAAACATTAACATCTAAAAAGTCCAAGACTAAAAATGCAAAAGCACCACTGTTCACGTGACGACACACGTGCCTCCAGACTGGGAGGACTAAAAAGCAAATAACAAAAACTATAGGGTCTGGAATGAAAATAAGTTCAACTACAACTTTTATTTTTACATACTAAAACTAAAACATAAACAAATGCAGGGTAAAAAGGGAAATATACCCTTGCAGCATGTGATGCGCGCATGGGGGGGCTACGTGGCGACTGCTGATGAAGGCTTGGAAGTGCGGCTCTGATCGACGTCAGGTGTCAGATCTGGCAGTCCAGAACGGTTGAGGACGTGGGGCGTAGGTGGACGTCAGATCTGACATCCAACGACCTGACTGGTCTGCTGTGCTGGCGGTCCTGATGTGATCTGGAGGTGTAGGGCCAATCCGACGGTGCTGGAGTGGTTTGGAAGAACAATACTGGGGCGAACTTCACTGGTGCCAAGGATGCGATCCTCAGCTCCGATGATCGATCAGAAGGCTCTGGTGTGATCGTGAGAGGCTCCGCGTCGACTGAACGGATCGGATGGAGGCTCCACCGGTCAGATGGGTGTGGCGACGAAGGTGACCTAGAGCTACTCTGGCGAGCCTCAGATGGGAGCGATCGGGGGTCCTCAGCACATGCAACAACCTGCAAAGGGTAGCTCGGACTCGGAGCTATGCTCCGGTCTGGGTTATTGGGACTAAAAAGCAAAGAAGCGACAGGGAGCGTGCTTCGATCTCCGACGAAGACGATGGAAGAGATTTAAATCCTAATCTCGACCTAATGGATGAGGGTCAGGGTCATCAGGCTACGGAGTGAGATGGGGGTGAGTGTGTGGTATTATCAGAGCGGTTGGGTGTGGGTAACTGGGCTCCAACCGGCTGGTCGGAGCTGGCTACGTGCGACAGTGATGAAATGGAAGATTCGATAGAATGGACAAAGGCGAAGGATAAAAGAGCTACCTGAAGGTCGGAACGTGTTTCTGTGATTTTTATTTATTTTTATGAAAAATAAATTACTCTATATACAATATATTATATTATATACATGTATAATATACCTATGTATTTTATACAATTATTTTTTAATTATTATTTTTACAAAAATACACCAATTTTATATTTTATTTATTTTCAAATATTTTTATTATTTATTTACAGGTATATAATAACATAGAGAAAGAAATATATATACATGTATTATGTACAAAGAAGAGAGGATTTTATTTTATTTTTATTTTATTTTTCTGATTTTTATTTTATTTTTAGAAATATATACAAAGAGATTAAAAGATATTTTTATTTTTTGGAAAAAATAATTATTTATTTACACCCATGGTATATACAATATAGAGTAAGCCCTATCTCTCTCTACTTGTTTTATTTGGTGATTAGGCCAATGCTTGGCCTTCTCTTGGGGTTCGGGTCACTCTGTATTTATTCTAAATACCTCCTTCCTTTTTCTTTATTCTTTTATTTATCTACAAATACATGCTAATTATGTAATATTAACACATGCATGCATATTTCTAACTTATTGTATTTACATTTATTTACATGATGCTTTGCCAAGATAATTAGCTAAAATAAAAGAATAAAGAGTGATGATCAGAGATTCATCAAGTCCACCCTATTGTCTTGTCCCTCAATTGAGATAATGACATTCTTGACCTCACCCTTAGCCATTTTCATCGACTTATCTGCAAACTGAAGTAAAGATCTAGATCTGCATAAAGGTCCCAACTTCAGTTTCTCATATATAAGAGCAAGGGTAATAATTTGATCGAAGAGCTAGGAGAGTTCGTGCAAATGCTATGTTATCGATATGAATAACAACATAATGTGCACCTAAACCTCTCTACTTCTGTGGCAACTTTTGGTTCTTGAGATAAAGGTAGTGGCAACCGAGAGAACATGTCTCTTAACATAACTATTCAATTTCTTCCTGGTGATGTCATTTCATGATCATCTTTTTTAATCTTATTTACGACGCGCTTTCTTGCCATAAGAGCACGTGGAAAAGGGATAGATAAAGAAGGATGTGAAGATTCGGAATCATAAATAGAAACATGTAATTTATTATTCCTAGAAATAGAGTTTTTCATAACTGAACCTTTTACATTTGGAATAAAAATGGAATCATCTTCTACAAGTTGGGGTATGCCTACTGAATGTGCATTCTCCTCAACTGAAGGTACAAGGTCCTTCATAGACTTTGGATTTGATGCGTGCTGCGTTGCTCTTGTATTCCTCCCCAATCTCCTCCTGGAAGTCTCTACTCGCTAGTGATGCTCTCTCTGAAGTTGCCTAACATCATCATCCTCTGAAGTCTCCTCAAGTTGAGCCTCAGAGTCGTTCCTCTCCACGTCCCTTGCCCGATCAGGTACGACCATGGTCCATCTGCTCCTGAGAGACATATGATTAACACAATTTAACGGAAAGATCTCGTGCTCAGATTTGTGAGAATCTGAGTAGTATTCCTGATCAAATTGTTGCTGCTGAGGTTTGTTTAGGCTATTAGGATTAGCATGAACCTGGGCGAGAATGGATGTAGTAGGTGTAGTGTGCTCATCATGTAGATGGGAAAGACAGTTGAGATCAACCCTCAAATCATGTACCTCGTTCCTGTAAGAATGCAACTCATCCAACATTTGTCTTTGAAAATCAATGGGACCTAAAGATGAATGTTGTTGCTGTGAAGAAGAAGAAGTCAAAGAAGAACGTGAAGATTGGCCATGATGGCCATAGGACTGCCACTGCTTGGTATGATGCTGAATATGTGGGCCCTGCTGGCCCGACTAGTACGTCTGCCGATGCCTGTAATGTTGCTGATGTCTCGGTGCCTGGTAAGGAACAACTCCAGATCTCTGTGGTGATGGAAGAGGTGTAGGAGTAAATGATGTGTTGTAGAAGGTCTTGGGATGCTGGTAGGAGAAACAGTCCCCAGAACTTCCCTGCCTGTCAGGGTCATTGGTGTACCATGCATCATTTACCTCCTACTTCTGGGAAGGCTCCTCAGAAACTGTATCAACAGAAGGTGGTTGCTGCTAACAAGAATGGGATAGAGGCTGGTCCTCTTCCCATTCTTGGGATGGCCCTAACATTTGATGCTCCTAAATATGGTAAACACATTATACTGGAGCCGCAGGCGCATTCACGTCAGGTACCCTCATCTTGGATACCCTCTCAGAAAGCTCTGACATCTGATACGTACCTTAGGAGATGGCCAGATCATCTGTAGAAATTCTAGAGAATGTCCAACTCCCGACATGTGGATAATAAGTGATAAAATAATTAAGGTCAACCTGATTGAGAATAAAGTGAATGAGCTACACAAGCTCACCGAGTGGGAGAGCCTCACCAAGCTACCATGACAAATGGCAGAGCTAACTGAGGAGGTATCCAAGATGAGGATACTTGCCCCATCTGTACACCCTGCTCCCATCTACAAAGTGAACCACATTCAGGAGTAGTTCGTGCAAGGGCCACACATCGTGTGGGTTCCGGGTCATCCTAAGCTCCACGACAGCCAGTTCATGGAGCCAACCATCGAGACTATCACTGAGGAGCCTCCATAAATATGGGAGGCGAATGGCATTTGGTAAAATAATGATGTCAACTCCCCCCAGTGATAGCCAAAACAACATGCTCAGTACCTACAACAGAGCCAGTACCCCCTCATCACAAGTGCTGCCAGTTTCCTCCCCCTCAACAACATTAGTTAGGCCATTAGGCCCCCCTTAAGCACCATCATTACCTCACTCTGCAGAGCCGATACCGTCAGCATGTCCATAAGAAACCTTAGTGATCACATCAAGTTCAATAGCAACCTCCAAAGTGAAATGATCATGTGGCATTATTGATTAACGTGTATATTAACTCTTTAATAATCGACAGTTGTAGTATAGGAGATGAAAAAGCGATCGATCAAAAACCACAATCTTTGAATGGTGTGAAATATTTTACTTGGCAAGTATACCAAGTCCGAACACACCGACATGAGCCATCTAGTCTATTCATCGAAAATTATCGATTTAATAATTGAGAGATTAAATTCAAGAATTTAGGTCTCCATATGCAATTTCAATGCACAGAATACAATGCAAACTGAATGGCACATAAATATGATGCATGCATTTTAGTTGGTTTTATTCAGGTTAAAAAGAGATGATTTGTGTATGATATGCAACATATGAGTACGCAAAAATGTATAAAAATTCCCAATAACTATATCAAAGAGTAATAGAATATGAATTAATTTCAGAGACAAATTGAGCAATAAGGATAATTAATGACATTTAAATTAAAGATCAAGAGACACCATATATCTCAGAAATTATCACATTTAATTAAGTATCAAATAATATATTAAATATTCCATTAGATAGAGCATGAAAATAACAACAAAATGGAACTGAAATCGACTCATTTGGAGTTCAGATGCTCAAGATATGAAATAAATAGTGCAAGGGAATAAATGTAGTAAAAATGTGAAACATAAAATGATAAATAACTACAAATAAGTCCTTGAGGGATAATCACTATTATCTTAGGAATCATCAGTATTCTCTCTTTTTATCCTCGAAGAATAAGTTCATTGCAAATCTTAACTAATTCCACATCTCTAGCAATAATCCTCCCCCTTCTAATTAACCCTAACCATTATTTTGTATTTAATTACTAACATTTTCCTTATTTTTCTTTATTGCAAAAATCCCTAAAATTAGATTAAATATTGTACATATTTATTTTGGTCTTAAAAAGAAATTAAAAATACAAAAAAATCACAAACCTTTAAAACACAGTGTTTTTACCTATTAAAAATACTACCAAAAATTCTCCCTTGTACAAATGACCTCTTTTGACTTTTTGTTCAACATGAAACTTGTAGATCTCATTGAGATCTACAACTTTTCTGTTTTGATTTTTTATTAAATTTTCTTCCTTCTATTTCTTTTTTATATTTCAATTTTTTATTTTTTAAATTTTTTGGTACGGCCACGTGGCCCCCTCTGGGCTGCCCATGTGGCTGCTTCCCCTGACCGACACCTGGCCTCCTCCCTAGCTGTTGATCCCCCTTCCCCCTGCCTTCATCTCGATTATTCATCCTTACCCTTCTCTCAGCCCTTGGATTGTATACCAGAACCCAACTCATCCGCACCCTTCCGCCCTCATCTAGACCGCACAATCATCCTCCCATCCAAAGGCTGAACCTCCTCCACGTCACCCCATCTCTCCTCACTGTCAGATCTTCTCCCTCTTCCGTCATGACCATTCCCTTGTGCCTCACTACCCGTGATCGGATCAGATCCTTTTTATCTAATCCATCCCGTTCGTTTGCATCCTTATCTCGACCGTTGGGTCGCTTAATCCAACGGAAGGGATCTCTTCATCTTCCTCCAGCTCTCCCCCTTCTTAACCATTACATCTTGCACTACTCCACCCCCTTCCTTTTCTTGTCACCGCCTCAATCACCCTCTCCACTCCCTAATGGTTGTCCCACGTAGCCCTAACTCCTCCGCATCTGGCACACCCATCAACATCCTCGTCCCTCGCTCAGATGCCTCACATCGACCATTGTGAAACCCTCTGCCACCTCTCCAGTAACTACCCTCATCGCCTACAAATACACCTCCTCCACCCTTCATAACCCTTGTCTGCCATTCTACACCTAAAGCCCTAGCCATCCTCTTCCTTCCTGTGACAGAGGAAGGTCAAGATGATGCACGACAATGGGTTGTTAGGTTTATGCTGACCCATGGACACTGTGGCCTTGCTGCGACCACCCTAAGCACCACTGAGCTCGCTGATATAGCTGACTAGCTCGAGCGACGACTCGAGCATCTTCGGATGCTCAGCCTAAGCTCTTCCTCCGCCCAGGACTCTCTCCGACCAGGTAATATCCTCCACCTCTTTTCCCTCTAATTCTATGTATTTTTTTCTCCATGCATACACTCACCATCTCCGATCACAAACCATTCCATCACCTCCGCCATGTAACCCAGATCTTCATGCCACTTATTCCTTCTACAGAACCCCTCCCCACTCCGACCCATCTCCTCCATCATCAAGGCGGAGGAAGCATCGGGCCTCCACCATCTACGCCCTCAACATGCCTTCATCTCGCTCACAACCATCACACACACACTCGCTTCAGCTATACTAACACTTACAGGTACTACACATCTTTAATGGTCGGAGTTTGGCTGAAGCTATGTTCTACAGCTCAGCCTCCGACGTAGATCTAGCGTCAACAGCTTCCACCATCCTCGTATCTCCTCCACCTTCCTAGCATCAATGGGATCATAAATGATTACAGGGCAGCACGACGGAGCTCTAGGCCTCTCCTCGGAGCGTTGTTCCCACCATCCGCACCTGATGGAGAAGGATACTTCTGAGCGTACAATTGCCGTTAGATGGCGGCCCTCCGTTGTTCATCTAACGCCCAAGGAAGAGCTACGTCACCCGTACCAAACGTCTAGGCTCAAGCGAGACCAGGCCACCCGTCGAAGCACCAGCATCTACCACGTGGCCTGTGCCTCCGCCCGCTCCTAAACCTAGCCCATGTGCGTGCCATGCGTGTACGACCTAGGTTATTTGTATGCAGGCCCTCCATGATTTGACTTTATAGAAAGGTCCACCTTGGCATGTGCCTCACATGTGCACTTGGGTATTTTACAGGAAACCCCCATCATTTATTTATAATTGCGGAAAGTCCCCCGCACATAAGGAAAGTTTACAAAGAGGCCCCTCTGGCTTTTGAAAATTGCAAATAGGACCCTTAAGGACCTGTTTATAATTATTTATAATTTTACGTTTCACATTTTAACTACATTTATGCCATTGCACTATTTATTTCATATCTTGAGCGTCTAGACTCCAAATGAGTTGATTTCAGTTACATTTTGTTGCTATTTTCATGCTCTATCTAATGACATATTCAATTTCATGAATTTACACTTAATTAAATGTGATAATTTATGAGATCTATGGTGTCTCCTACTCTTTAATTTAAATGTTATTATTTATCCTTATTGCTTAATTTGACTCTCAATTTGATTCATATTCTATTGATCTTTGTTATAGTTGTTTTGGGAATTTTTGTAATTGTTTGCATATTCATATGTTGCATATAATGCACACAACATCTCTTTTTAACCTGCATAAAACCAAACTAAAATGCATGCATCATTTATGTGCCATTCAGTTTGAATTGTATTATGTGCATTGTAATTGCATATGAAGACCTAGATTTGTGAATTAAATCGCTCAATTATTTAATTGATAAATTTCTATGAATAGACTAGGAAGCTCGTGTCCCTGTGTTCGACCTTGGTATACCTTCCAAGTAAAATATTCTACAACATTCAAAGATTGTGATTTTTGATCGGTCGCTTTTTCATCTCCTATACTACAACTGTCCTTATTAAAGATGTGATATACATGTTCATCAAATGGTGTTGTTGTCAGGGACACGCCTTATCCTATTTGTTTATTGAAATTTATTGCATTATTTTTATGTGATTATTTTAAAAAATTAAGGTCTTCGCGTTTTGTTTATTGTTGCATCATTTTTTGATTATTTTTCTTGATATTTATCTGACATTTTTCTTTTATGGAAGAGCCCATGGAGATCGAGGATGCTTGAGAACCATGAAGGCATGGAGTCGGGAGCTCCCGCTTCGAAGAGCCATAGAAGAAACCCAAAAGAATTCAAGGAGTTGAGTAAATATTTTATTTATACATTCCATATTGTAAATAATTGTACTCATAGAATTTCTAGGGGTCCTCTTTCGAGGTCTCGCATGTATTAGAAAAATGAATAAGGAATGCAGTGTGTGAAGCCTCTAACCCAGTCCGGGTGAGGCTTCACTTGAGTGCCTGATGAAGCCACATTTCATCATCTTTATTCTATCATTTTGGCATCAAAAGCCCTAGCAAATGCATGTAAATACCCTTAATTCCCGTATCTTAGCACCCATGCATGTGTATGTAAATAGTGTATAAAATACTGTAATTAAAGCCAAAATTATAGAATAAATCAAAGAAAAGAAAAAGAATAAAATATTTTAAATATTTTATGACCCGAAACCCTGAGACCTAGGCATCTCGATGGCTAAGTCGTCAAGGAATAAAGTAGGGGGAGATAAGGGCCAAAATACAAAAAAATTTCTTTTTGTTTAATTCATTCTTTATATATTTTGGGACCTATTTTTAGTCCCACCTTTTATACTTTAAATAAAGAAACTTTGTACATAAAAGTTGTATATAATTAAATAAAGAAAAATACAAAATAGATTTCACTCAAAAATAATGCACAGATAAAAAGTTATGATCTGAATAAGATTCCGGAAACTCAACTTCCCAGACCCGTATCTCTCAAATAAAAACTCAAAATTTATCAAACTCACCTCTAATTGTATATAATTTTCAATAATCTATTTAATGAAGGTGGTTTCATATTTTTCGGAGTTACGGTTTGAAAGTTGAGTTTTGGACTCCTATTGTATATTATACCAATTAAAATATTCATTTTATTTATTATTCATTATTTTATTTCATATTTTTATTATTTCATAGATTATTATATATGTACATATTAAAACTGGAATAAAATGATAAATAAAACATTAAAAAAAATAAAATTCTTGTATAAAATACATAGAAAAATTACCAATGTACTGTGTTAGAACCACGTTTTTGGTCGTTTTCGTCGATTTTTGGAGGAAGCATCGTGCATCTTTTCACGATGACGTCTTCTTGACTTTTTCTCCTCTTATATCCATTATACACATCTAGTATATAGTTGTAGTATTCGATAATGTATTTTCCCTATTTGCTTCGAGCTTTGGAGCATGATTATCATGTTGTCTGACCCCCCCCCCCTCTGATGTGCGTCAGAACATTTGTTTTTGCCAATATTCTCGAATTTTTATAGGCCGATTCGTTCACCCAATCGTTGGGCGTCCTTCTAGAATTTTTCTCTACATACATCCATTATACACACTCAACCTTTATATCTAGAGTTGAGTTGTCTATTTTCAAGATACACACCGATCTTCTTGCCACCACATCAACTCTCTAACCAGCCTTTGCCACTCCTGTCAGATCCTTGTTTTTGTCCGATTTCTCGGATTTTTCAAGGCCGACCCTTTCACACAATGGCTAAGCTTCCTTCACAATTTTTTTTCCTTGATGTACCCTCATACAAGCCCAGAGGTTGCTTGAAGGATCGGATCAACGATTTGCTAGATATCCATCGTTCTTTGGAGCCGCCCACCTCACATGTACAAAAAGACCACATCTTCTTCCAATTCGTTTTTGAACCCTCTTGGACCCATTTTGGCCACCCTCCTTGGAGCTCAAGATAGAGTGAAGTGACAGTGAGCTCTCCAGCTCCTCGGAGGTGCGGCTAGGCAAGTGGAAGGGCGATTCCATCACCATCTCCAGCCACCTTAGCCGTGAGGTCCATCTCGCCATTCTTGGCTTGAGGTTTCGTATTTTCTTTCATTTTTTTCTTGTTTTCCTGCTATTTATTCACTTGTAGATCGTAGATTTATTCTAGAATTTCGTTTACTTGCTTTTTAGTCACTTAATCACCTAGTTCATCCCTCGCCGGAGCAAGCTCCGGCGAGCTTCGATCACATCATTTCAACTTTCATTCATCCTCCTCGACGCGGCTTTCATCTCACCGCCTCCATCCTCCGTGATTCTACGTATCCTCATACACAACCCCCTTCATCTTCGACCACATACGGTGGTCGGAGCACATCCTTCTTCCCTCACCAAAGCGAAGGAAAACTCATTCACATCCCATTTTTTGTGTACCTAACATCTTGGCCGAGTTTTGTACTCGAGTCCTTCTTCTAATTGCAGGTACATCGGAGCACTTTCACGCACATTCCCTTGTTATCCAAGATCAGCTTGATGCCACCTGGGTTAGTGGGGCATTTTGCAATCACGTCTTCGCATTTTTGACATATTTCGGAAAGTTTTCGAGTACATTTTTGTACTGCAGTTTCGTATTTATTTTTTTATCTGTACCCCTATGTTGTAATAGCTATAACTCATTCGTCTGAACTCGGTTTCTCGTGAGATTTTTTTATTAGAAAGCTGTTTAAGAGTTCTACATCATATCCAAATTTCAGATTTTTCTGATGTACGAACTATTTATGGCGAATTTATGAAGTCAGAGTAGTGATTGGGCTTGTTTTGTTGATAACACTTGAAATACTCAATATCACTTGCTCATTTTTGGATGTAATTAGCAGGGCCGAATTTGGGTTCAAATTTCAACAAAAAATATTACGATTTGTGTCCTGTAGAATTTCTACAATATTTTTAGTGATTGATTTATTTCTGGAGCATCTTTCATCTATTTGAAAATCTAAAAATATGTCCATGTGTCCCTGACTTTGTTCTATAATGAAATTTTTGTTGTATTTTTATCTTTTTGTTTGAGTAGTCAAAAAAATAAAAAATATCATTTCTACCTTCCTACAGTCTTTTATTTTTAATATATTCATTACCTTTTAAAAAATTCCAAAAAAATTATATTTTGTTTGTTTCTCTATGTTTTAACTTCAGACCAAAAATCATTAAAAATTTCAAAAGAAACTCCTAAAAATAGAAAAACCAAAAACCTTCCAAAAAATCTTAAAAATTTCAAAAAAAATCCTAAATTTACTTCAGTTTCTGAATTTTCATTATTTTGTTATCTTTATTATAAAATTAAGTTCAGGAAGTTTTGATTATGTTTGATATTTTTCATCCTCATTTTAATTTCGGCCAACAACCTATCTCACTATTTACTAGTATTTCTGCCCTTAAAAATACCAAAAAAATTAGGAAAAATCTAGAAAAATCACAAAAACATTAGAAAAATATAAAAATCACAAAAACATTCCATTTCCTGTATTTTGAGTATTTCCCCTATTTTTATCCCTCTCTTATCTCTAATGTACATATATATTCTTAATATACATTATATCTTTATTAAAAAAATATAAAAATACAAAATCTAAAAAGAAAATACAAAATCAGTAAATTAAAAATCAAAATATAAAAATATAAACTCAAAAATTAAATAAAAAATATAAAATTCAAAACCCACAAAAAAATAGCACATTTAGACAAATATTCACAACCACATTTTGTGCATTTTGCTTGTTCTATCCTGCTTGCTCCTTGTGTTCGACACTCTACATTACTTGCACTATACACATATTTTGTAGAGTTATAATAAATTTTAACTACACACTTGTTTTTCATTGATTGATTTGCTTGTGGGTTAATTGTTGATCTAACCGGGATTTACCGAGGGTCGCCGCAGCGACCTTGTCTCCGCCTTGTGTGAGACATTTAGACCCCTGTGATTCTTGGTTAATCAAATGGCGCCGTTGCCGGGGAGCAACAGCGCGTAGATCATTTTTACCTTGTGTTGTGATTATTTGTCTACTCTTGCGGCTTTTATCTCTGCTTTTTGTAGTTTCCTTATTTTTGATATTTCTTGTTTGAATTGTCTAACCCCTCTCTTGTTTGACTTCTTGCGAGGAACGCGGATCGAGGAGGAGCTCTCTTCCAGGAGCACCTGCGCACCCACGTGAGGCGACTTGACTTAGCACGAAGGCGGGCTAGGGGAGGATTTTGAAGACAGTTCTAGTGTATTTATTTATTGCATTTGTTAGTGTAATTTAAGTGAGAGAGCGACATATATTTGTAATAATACAGGTACCCTCGGATACTTGGACATTCGAGCTTAATTTTCAAGTGATTGTTCACTTGGAGGCTCGTCGCGGTTTTTGTCGGCTTTTTTTCGCATTCTTTTTATTTTGTTTTGTTTTTCGATTTTATTTATTTTGTGTGATTGAGCCCCTAGCTTTAGGAATTGCTTGCGATAGATTAAGGCCAAACACCTAATACCTTTGCATGTGCCTATAGTATCGTTTGGACTTAGTCAAATCATTAAACAGTTGATTCACTATCTTCGAGCCATCGCGCCACGAGCTCACCCTGCCAAGCGCTTCTCCTGAACTCGATTTGTCGAGAGGAGGAGGGGTGAGCCTAGACCGGACTCTAGGATTGAAGATTTGTGGTCAACTTGTAGTTCTTCACGATAATAGCAATTTCTGAAACTTAGGGCGATTTCATCGGATTGCATTTGCATATAGATAGGTTTCAATTCTGCTGAGCATCTTTGAATGAAGAGTGCTGGAGGCAAGGTGAGCATTTCTCTTTAGCATTCATCATTGATTTACCGCTTGCATTGCTTTTCCGACTCTCCCTCTGATTTTGCCAACCTAGGTGCTTAAAGGAATTGACTCCTCGTTAGGCGCATGCATTTCTCACTAAAAATCCAAAAAAAAGTGATAATCAATAAAATTGGGACTGCTAATATTACTTGGCCCTAAAATCCACCAAAAAGAAAATCTTGTATTGGGGCGAGTAATTCCCTCATTGTCTTTGTTGTACTTGCTCGTGCACACACTAAGGTTAGTGCTCAAATCCCATTTTCAGCCCCCTAAGTGTTTGTGCAATTTTGGACTTCTCACCTAACTCTAAAACGGACAAGATAAAAAAGACCGACTTTTCGGTCTCTATCGAGTTGAGTAGGTGAATTGAGGGTTTGTATTCTTTTCATGTTTGTTTGTGCTTGTTTTGTGTGTGTCCTATATCATCCCTGCGCATTTGCGCCTTATTCTTCACTCTCTTGACTTGACCGACGTGCTCCCCCGAATCATTTCCTTTTGTTTTCGAGATGGACCCCTGGAGTGCATTTTATCCGGACTTTGCGGATCCCTCGCTCGCCCCAGCCGGTCCATCTCCCTTTTATCAGGAGGATCCTCCTCCTACTTTTTCTGATTTTTGTACATATATGCCTCAGCCGCAGTATCAGACTTCGGACTTCTACCCACCTCCACCCCCACCTGTATACCATCTACCTCCACCTTCACATCCACCTGAGTCTGACCTGTTGGAGTCACCTCCCGCGACTTCCATGAGTGTTGTCATGAACCTAATGCTAGAGCACATCAATTTGATGAAGGAGAATCTTGCCACTTTGAGAGAATATTGGAATAGTGCTCCTTTCATCAGGGATACAACTTCACTTGTGGGTGATCATGGGAGCTTGCAATCGCCAAAAATACAAAAAAATGGGAAAAATGTAAAAACCCAAAAAGAGTTCGGGAGCCCGTGGGTTGATTCATACAGTGAGGAGAGAGTCCACTTGCCAGAACCCTTGACCACACATCCTTTCACACACTGTCCCACCTTTGACCCCGAGGATGCCGTTGTACAGACTGCTCTTGGCATGCCTCGTGTATATGCTGATTCCGACTTCCTTCCTTGTATGGAGGAAGTCCAAAAATTCAAAAAAATGTTATCTGAACCCGAAGTGGTGGCCACTATTCATGAGATCATCCGTGCCCCATTTCAGCAGGCCATGACCCAATTATCTGCTCCTCTTCCCAAGAAAAGAAAGCGGAGGAGCAGATCTGAGCGTCATATTTTAACCATGGCCACTGCCCACGCCATCACACACCGTCCCATTTCCAGAAAGAAGAACACAGCTACACCTTTCATCACTTGCTCCATCTCTGACTACACTTGTGATCGCACTCTCCTGACGGCGGTGCATCTATTAGCATATTACCCTTCTTGCTGGTACAGTCTCTTCATCTAGGGCCTCTCAAGAAAACCAGGATGATCGTACAGTTTGCTAATGGATCCATCAAGAGGCCGAAGGGTATCCTTGAAAACACCATCATTTCTATTCAGGGCACGAGCCACCATGTTGATTTTGTCGTGCTGCCCATGGAGAACTCCACAGGGGAGCCATCTCTAATCATCCTGGGAAGACCATTCCTTGCCTCTGCGAGGGTCGTTATTGACTATGGATCGGGAGAGATTCGCTTCCGTCCTGTTTACGAGAGCGAAGTGTCGATCACCGCACCCACAGCTGACCAGAGACCTGCACCTGATACACCTTCACCGATTCTAACTGACTCCGAGGCATGTGACCGATCTGATGGTATTAGAGATGTTTGCTTAGCGACCCCTGATGAGACCCGACGAATCCCCTGAAAGGGGAGGAAATCGGAAAGCATAGACCTCACTGTTCCTCCTTCTGGTATGTGGTGATGTGTTGATGAAATCCAAAGCATTTACGTGATTGATCCCATTGAGCGGCGGGCAGATACCAAGACTAGACATGACGGACCTGGTTTGACTACTTCCACTGATAAGTCCGTTCCTGGTCACTCAAAAGTAATGATGATTGAGGTCGGTTATGATGCGAATGTTAGAAATTTTTGGCCTCGTGATGAAAAAGGTGATTCAGGTGAGATTCTTGAGGACGAACAGAGCTCGTATACTTCCACTGATGATTTCGTTCCTTTCGATTTTGACATGGACGATCCCTCGCAGGATGACTCTGATTACACTTCTTCCGATGAGGATGAGTTTGTCCCATTCCACTTTGCTATCAGTGATACTTCCAAGGTCGGACCTAGCCGAACTTCTTCCACTCACCAGTCTGTGCCTTCACACCATAGGACCACCAAGGGAGAACCTAGCCATACTGCTTCCATTGATCAGCTCGTCCCTTTTCAATTTGATTCCACTGAGGGCCTTCACCGTGTCGACCCTGATCGGCTTACACCCACCGTGAATCCCGATATCGACATACACCACACAAGATCTATCCCCCAGTGGTCTCGCAAGAAGGTTAGCTTTCGGCCTTCTTGATCATATGTACATCCACCTCTGTTGTACATTCTCCTTTGTTCATCTCTGTCTCTCCCGCGTTGCTCGTCCACCCATTCTCGTGTTTGCCTTGCTTAGGACGTACTTTGTCCTACGTATAGGAGGGGTGGACGAGCCGAGTGCTCTTTCGTCATTTTGTTTCATCACTA